>CM047809.1:21424537-21637895 GCA_026214975.1 Gentiana macrophylla | reverse complement strand
CTCTTAAAAGCACGCTTTACGCCGTTCTTGGCTTATGAGTTTGGTGACTTGGCATCTAAGCGATAAATAATCTGAGTGGAACAAATATGGCGAAAACTGCGAATGATGGTCGATTTGAGATTAAATGTATCTGCGATTATGTGAAAGTCAGTTTGATGAAGTGCTGGCCCGAGTTTCTTACGAAGTCAAACAATGTCGGTTTAGTACCTGTTGAGTTTTGATATAAATGATTCTCATCGGCGATTGATTACAAGTGCGAAAGTCGGTTTTGAACTAAGTTTAAATCATTTGGATTACGGTTGGAGATGGGGTCCACATCCCAGGGTATGTATGGCGATTCAAGACAAAGATCTTTGGCGGTTGGGTTTTTAGGACTTGTGTACATAAATACCAATGTTGCAATCAATGCAAGTGTGTCTTTCAAAGTGTTATTCGCACACTGTGTGAAAACCTATGTAATTCTGTGCATAATAAATATCTCTTTTTACTAAGTGGAGTAGTCGACTGTAACTTGGAAACCACGTTAAATCATTATGTTCTTAACATTTTGTGTTTATCAATTCCGCCATTTCTTTACATTTGCATTGCTTACATGTTTGTTTCTTTCTTAAAAGCGCAAGCTTTACATGCGTGTTTATAACAAAGCTGGTATCGGAGAAGGCGACATGTTCAAAGATTCGAGGAGTTGCGGTGAATGGAGTTGATCTTCACCAGAGACCGGTGACGATGCTAAGATTTTGTGATCAAAGGTTTGTTCTTTAATTAGAAGGATGTCGACAATGAGCGTGAAGATTGATAAATTTACGAGGAGGAGCAGTTTTGATCATGGAAAATCAATATCATGGGCCTTGTTAAAGCAACAAGTTGTGGACTCATTTATCACAGTAGAGGATGCGATTCTGCAGATTATGCCCGTCTGGGAGGAAAGCACATTCAACCATCATGTTGTGCTTGTCGATGATGTTATCACGAAGTTTACGAGGAAGAAACCATTTGCCAAGTTATGGTTGAAGCTTGAAAGCTGTATATGACTAAGCCATTGACCAACAAGTTCTTTGTTGAAGCGAGAGAATTTGTTCGGCTGAGGATCGTGAGAGGTTGATTGAGAGATCATCTTGTCCAGTGAACACAATATTACTGATCTCGGGAATATTGATGTTAAGATTGAGGATAGAATCTTTGCTTTCATTTCTTTTGGTTTCATTACAGCTTCCTATGAAACTTTGTGCGATCCTTCATGGAGTTGGGAATGAATCTGATTGCTTTAGAGGATGTAAGGTCGACTTTACATGCCGGGTGATCGAGAGCATAAAACAAGCTGGAAGCGAGGATCAGTCAGTGCGGGGCGATAATCGATGCGCGAGTGGAAAAAGAGCATGATCGATCTAGGAAGAAAGTTCTAAGAAGACAAAGTCCAAAGTCCACTAAATCCACAGATGTTTGCAATTCTTGTGAGGCGAGGGACACTTGGAAGTCAATTGTCCAAAGATGAAGAAATAGCAAGAGAACGAGTTACGCACATTTTTTGCTATATAGCGGTGAGCATGATTCAAATGAGGACATGGTCTAGTGGCGGGAGAGTCGACCCACATCAAAGCGATGTGGGATTAGACTACAGAAGGCATCTGTCATATTGCCCTCGACAGAGAGTGGTTCTCAAGTTATCAGCGAGATAGATAGTGGTCATATATCCATGGCAAACCACAAGGTGCAAGGTAGTTGGGATTGGCTCAGTTCAATTGAGGGACGGAGGATGGAAGATTCTATAAAGCTGAGTGAAGTTAGACATGTTCCACAAATGTCCAAAAACTTGGCATCTCTCGGTTCTTTGGACAGGGGATTCGAGTTTAAGGGAAAGTGGTGTCTTTGAGTGTACATAGAAACTCGAGTTGAGGGTTCTCAAATGAGTCAAGAAAGGGACTCTTTATATATTACAAAAGTCGATTGTTCTTTATTACTGCTTTCTTGTGGCATCGGTGAGATTCATCGATCCACGACTTACAAAGCTGTGTACATGAGTGGGTCACGTGGGTGAAAAAGGATCTGAGTTCTTTCTCGAAAGATCTTCTTGGGGATGTAAGGTCAAGAAGCTGGACTTTTGTGAGCATTGTGTGTTTAGGAATCTTCAGCAGGAGCATGTTCTCGAAAAGGGTACACAACACAAAGTCATCACTTTATTACATTCATTCTTATTGTTGGGGGCCATCAAGGTGGAGTCATTGGGTGGTCTGCAGATATTTTGTGTCCTTTATTGATGACTATTCAAGAATTACTTGGGTGGTCTTGATGAAACACAAAAGTGAGGCATTCAAGAGCTTCATGCAATGGAAGGCTCTAGTTGAGAATCGATTGGGGAAGAAGATCAAGAGGCTTACGTGCGGATAATGATGCAGGTGCGAGTTTGATACATTGGGCAAAAGCGAGGTATTTCCGGACATCATCTGATCAGAGAATACTCACTGAAGCAAAATGGTGTAGTTGAGATAATGAATCAAAATCTTACGGAGAGAAGCGGGATGTATGCTTTCTCATCTTTGGTTTTATCAAGGAGATTTTGGGCGGAAGGCATAACCACAACTTGCTACTTAATCAACGAGAGTCCTCACACATGTGGGATCAGATCTCAAAACACCATTTGAGATGTGGTTAGGCAAGCACATAGATTTATTCGATTATAAAATTATTTGGAAGCACGGTTTACTATCGTATCGATGAAGGAAAGCTGGAACCAAGAACTAAGAAAGGAGTGTTTATGGGGTATGGTGATGGAGTAAAGGGGTACAAACTTTGGTCATCGATAGAAACAAAGTTATTCTCGGCGAGATACATTTTTCGATGAAAATTCTATACTCGATTCATCGATGGGAGGATAAGCGGCCCGAAACCGATCTTTGGCCGAGAAAAATGAGCGATAAGGTGGAGCTTGGTGGAGTCGGTTGGAATGCAACAATCAAGCGATCCAAGTCGGTTTTCATCGATCTAGATTCTTTGAACGAGCTAAATCCAAGCGATCAGTGGGCAAATGTCGATTGAGTGCAAGCGAGAGCGTGAGTCGTGAGTATAAACATTGTCGTGAGCTAGAAGATCAATGTTATGATAGCTCCTAGAAGGTATGGGTTTGATGATATGGTTGGATACACACTTTAAGTTGCAGAAGAAGTGGACGGTTTTGAACTTTCTACTTACAGGGAACTAGTGACATGTTCTGAAGCATCTCAATGGCTTGCTGCCATGGGAGATGAAATGGAGTCATTACTGAAGAATCAGACTTGGGATCTAGTTAAACATCCAGCTGATAGGAGATTTGTTACTTGTAAATGGATTTTCAAGAAGAAGGAAGGGATAACTGAGGCAGAAGGATTTAAGTATAAGGCACGTTTAGTTTGGTTGCAAGAGGTTGAGTCGAGGAAAGAAAGGGTGGACTTTGATGAGATATTCTCACATTGAAGTCAGACATACTTCAATCAGTGTTCTAGCAATTGTGGCACAACATGACTTAGAACTAGAGCAATTAGATGTGAAGACGACTTTTACATAGTGAGGTAGACAAAGAGATATACATGACTTAGCGGAGGGTTTTAAGTTCTGGTAAGGAAGATCTTATGTGTAAGTTGAAGAAGTCCTTGTATGGGTGAGGCGAGGCTCTAAATAGTAGTATAAAAGGTTTGTGATTATATGATCGGTTGGGTTATAGCGTAAGTCCTTATGATTGTTGTGTTTACAACGATCGGTTGGAAGATGAGTCTTACATCTATCTTGTGTTATATATGGATGACATCTTGATAGCTACAAAGAAGAAGTCGGATGTTCGATGTCTCGAAAGACCTTCTCGGTGTTGAGTTTGAAATGAAGGATTTGGAGTGCGGCCAAGAAAATTTTGAGGATGGAGATGCGGAGAGATAGAAGTTAGAAAAAACTATTTTTATCTCAGCGGGGCTATATCTGAAAGATTTTGTCAAAGTTTGGCATGTCGGTGATAAGCCAATAGATACTCTATGGCATGAAATGTTCATTTGTCGATTTTTGCTTCACAGTCGTGAGAAGAAGAACTACATGTCAAGAGTTCCTATGCTAGTGCGATTGGCGTCGATGTATGCCATGGTGTGAACTAGGCTTTGATCACGCTCTCGAGCGATCGGTGTTATCGGCGGGTTTATAGCTCAACACTGGAAAGAAACACTTTGAAAGGCGTGAAAAAGAATGTTCAAGTACCTTAGAATACAAGCGATGTTGGTCTCATTTATGGAGGTGATACTCATAAAGCGATCACGTAATCTTTGTGATCTTTGATTATCTTGAGTGATGTGGGCGATGAAAATCTATGGCTGGTTATGTTTTCACATTGAGGAATTCGATTGTCGGTGAAAGCAACTCTTGAAGCTTGATGGTTTTATCAACCTCTGAAAATGAGTATATGGCTCTTCTTGAAGCGACCAAGGAGGGTGTCTGGTTGAAAGGACTAGTCGGTGATTTGAGGCTACGCCAGGTTCAAGTGAGATTTATTGTGACTGGCTGATTTAAGTGCAATTTGTCTAGCTAGGATCGAGTTCATCATAGAAGAACCAAGCATATTGATGTGAATTATCATTTTAGAAATGAGAAGAGGGTTGTAGTGAAGAATATCGGTACCAAGGATAATCCTGCTGATATGTTCACTAAACCCGATTCAATGAGCAAGTTTGATTGTGTTAATGCGGACTTGCTGAATATTCAAAGCTTATGGCCCGAAATCTGGATACTCGGTTGAGGCGAGATCAAGCGAGGGATTATGAGGAGAAATGCAGTGCTTGTACATCCTGGCATTGTGAATGCATGCGAATCTTGAATGCGTTTGATTATGCAATCTGGTGGCGTTGAATGAGAGTTCAAGTCAAGGTGGAGATTTATCGATTTTGGTGACTTGACCTCTAAGCGATATAATAATCAGTGGAACTAACTTGGCGAAGGCGAGAATGATGGTCGATTTCGATTAAGTGTATTCGATTCTGTGAAAGTCGGTTTGATGAAGTGCAGCCGAGTTTCTTACAAGTCGGCCGATCGATTTACGTGTCTGTTGAGTTTTTAGTATAGCCGAGTTATACATCCGGGCGATTGATTACAAGTCTGAAGAGTCGGTTTGACTGAGTTTAAATGCAGTGGATAACATTGGAGTTGGGGTCCACATATGGCTATTTATAGCGATTCAGACAAAGATCTTTGGAGGTTAGGGTTTGGGACTTGTGTCTAAAATAACAATGTTGTAATCAATGCAAGAGTGTGTCTTTCAAAGTGTTATTCACACACTTGTGAAAACCTTGTGATTACGTGCATAATAAATATCTCTTTTACATCAGTGGGTAGTCGGCACAATCTGGAAACCACGTTAAATCAACATGTTCTTCTTGTTTTGTGTTTATCAATTCCGCCATTCTTAGCGTTTGCATTGCTACGTGTTTGTTTCTTTCTTAAAGCTGCAAGCTTTATATACGTGTTTATAACATTCACATTATTTCATTCCTAAACACCAAGGATTGTGTCCTTAAGGGCAGCCGCCTATCTTTGATGAAAATCAAGGTGAAACAAGTGTTCAAAAATCAAATTAAGGTGAACGATGTTAGTGAGTTATTCTAATTCAAGTTTAAGTTGATATTCCATGTTTAAGATATGTTGAGTTATTATGAATTCTTATAGAATTCTTATGGTTTATATGTGAAGGTGGATCTTGGTGTATTCGATGTCATCTTACAAAGCCTACAATCAGTATCGAAAAAGAGGTTGAAGTGGATTATAAACAAGGAATTGAAGTACTAGTGGTAAGACATCATATCTATGTTTTGAGTCATGAATTTATGTTTTCGATCAAGATTAAGAATAAGAATTCATGGATGATTCTTATGCTCATAGGTCAAGGAGATTATCTACTTAAGAATCAGACATTTCAACAGTTAAGTAAAGCATCAAATAAGGCGTAAGAGTGCAATGTCAAGAGTTAGTTATATTCAAGTTTCATATTTCATGTACTATATAGCATATTCTTATGTTTCAATTCAATGATCAATTTTTAAAAGCATTTTAAGTACATAACATAAACCTTAGACATAAGTAATATCGGTTTACTATCATAATTGGTCTAGAAAGTGAAATCGAACCTTTGTTGTAGCAGTGGTTCTTGACGGAGAATTAGGTGGCATGTATTTAGGAAAAAGCACATAATTTACACAGTTTGAAAATGCACAATGTTGGTTTAGGTTTCAACCATTTTATGATGGTTTTAGATGTTAAAGCGAAATATTGTTTACTTTTATGCAGTTGAAGAAATTATAGAAAAGGGTTTTGAAGATAAGAAAATATATGCCTATATGTATATAAATATAAATACAAATAAATATCATATTTTCAAGAGATAAGAAAAGGTGTAGAAGATTGAATAGTATTCATACTTACTAAATTGTAAAGGAGTTCTTCATATTTATTGAACCAACAATATTTTCAAGTAAGTTTTAGAAAATGAAGACAAAACTTGTTTAAATAAGTTTAACACAAATTTCGATATATGAGACTTGTTCTTGTCAGAATCGTAGATAAATGGTGTAACAAGAAATATTTCTAGAAATACCGATTTTTACTTATACGAGCATAGTCTTATTATTATTTTCTAGAAAGACCAGACCTTCAGATAAGAAGAAGTTTAAAAGAATTTAATAAATGCTACGGTTCACTAGACAGCCATACATACTCTTGGGTTAGGAGGAAATAAGAATTGAATTTAGTGCGGTGAGTTCTCGAATTTTCATGACATCAGACATTACTCTTGGGCTATAATAAGATGTACATTTTATATGTCGAGGCCGTCGGGAAATCCGTCTGCAATCTCGAGCAGTTGAGCCTCTTAGAGCACAAATTAGAAGCGTATCATTATTCCGGACTTTTCAGAAAAGTTATCGGTAAAGATTTTAATACAATATTTCTTCAACAATATAATACTTCAATATATTATTATTATTTTCAGTTAGATATTTTCAGCACATATAGCATGCTTTATTCAATACAAATGTTTTTAGTATGCATATCACACTTTTCAGACTAACCCATGAGTGAACTCTAGAGGCTTGCTCGGTGGATCATTAGTTTCCTCGTGATGCTTAGACATTGTTTACGGAGCGTTAAATGCTCACTCCTTTAGTTTATAAGTTTTTAGGTGGAACTCACGGTATCGGGAAAGTGGAGTAGCACATCTTGGCCCAGTACACTAGCTAGCTTTATCTGAGTATACATGTGAACTCACCTATTTCTGTAGGAGAGAGAAATGATCCATATCATATTTACATTTTCATTTCTTACTTACTTCCATTACTTACCTACTATACTATATTGTGCATTACTATATCTTCCTTATCATACATAATTACCATATCTTCATTCACCATACCTACATTACCATAAGGGGTGACATCGTGAGATAATGATGTCGAGATGATTCAAGGATATTACGCATTTGTATAGTAATACTTATCAATACAATATCATACTCATTAATACAATGCCAACGATGCGGTATTACTATATTGATTAGACCCGTAAGTGGGCGATCATAACCGACCCATCCACGTGTTGATTTATGCGACCTCCGACAAAAGCGCCCGGTCTAATGAAGTTGATGATTCTTGAGAACTCATAGCACATTAATGAAATAACCAATACTTAACCATGACATATTTGACATTAAGTAATACATATGATCTAACATGCACCATATTGCATAAAAACCAACTATAATAATAATAATAATTTTGTATCTTGAAAAATACATCTTTGAGTAGACTACATGATCGTGTACCGTGTGCAATGCATAGGCTGGAAATATCTCAGCAACAATGGGCTTGATTTTGAAACAAATGTTGTGTATATATACACATAGCTTTGCAACAATACCGATTTCGGAAGCTACTATCGTAAATTTCACATATTTTCCCGATAAAGTTCCAAATTACGTAATTTGGTTAATTGCAAATTCTTAAAGGCTAAAATTTAATTAAAGTAATAAAAATTATTTTAGCCCTTCAATTATATGATCCTTACTTATAATGGGTGCAAGCTACATTGTGGATTCAAATTTGACTACCGAACGACGATCACCTATTACAAAACATGGATCCAACATTAAGAATACAAACCGAAGGGGTAAACACTTAAAGAAGTCTAACTACAAAATCAACAACTTAGTTATTTAGACTTAATATTTTCTCAAAAAAATAAAATTATTTAGACTTAATAAGATCACGACTTAAAAATTTAAATCTTAGGCAGTGGTGTTACTTTTTTTAAACTAACTGTGACACCTCGTTCCCGAATACCTTTATCCTTTTTGGAGTTAGAATGCCCGACACATATATAATTAAAAATTAATTCAATTATATACATAAGGCTTATATCAATATCGAGCTAAAGCGGAAACACGAAAAGACATGGGAACTTAACGACATACAACGTCGATTAGAATTCTAGAAGCGTCAAACTTCAACTTGAGCGTCTGGCGTTTCAAAACCAAATTAATCAAACTAACTTATTACGACTTCAAGTCTAGTCGAAGAGATCATCGGTAAACAAAGTATAAAGTTGCAAACATGATTACAATGTTAGTCATCCTACTATAGAAAGTAAGGCTAAAGCAACTCTAGGCATCACGAGCTCAAACTATCAAAATAAACATCATCATCACATTACGCATCACGCTTCTCGGGGTGGGGAAACAACATATAATAAAAGATGTGAGTACATAAGCACCGCAGTAAAAGGTGGAATTGCGAATCTAATCAATAAGATTATCAACAACAACAACAATATCAATAACAAGTTCAACATCAATAGCAATACCAATTACTACCAAGTATGTTTATCCCGTCTACTAGTCCAACTAAGCGATTCAACCAAACAAGGGTATGTTGCACACAAAGTTTAAAGACACTTGCATGATGAGAATGCACCACGACATATCCTCGGCTCCTCATATGGCATGATTGCTACCTATGTGGGAGACTACCCGATCCACGCGCTACCTTTGTGGAAGGAAATAGTCCCAAGCCGTGAAACAAAAACACATCCACCAAAGACCAATGTGTTTTATCTTTTAGACTCTCAATTATGTTTAAGTGTAGTTAAACTAACCACTATGTTAATTACACATAAAGGTTACCTATGGACTTAATCTGAAGCATTTCTACATTATGCTACTTAACACATTGCATAAAAGCGTTGGCTACTAAGCCTGACACCCAACATAGCTAAGAGTTGTCTTCCGATGATCCCGTGTTTCTCCCATGAGAGAGGTTCTTCACAAATTGTGCCAAATACACCATTAACCATACTCAAGACTATGTCAAATAACATTTAAGGTTTATCGCATTACACACTTAATCAATGAGAGCGAACTATGAATAAACATGTTAAAAAACACAACACAATTGCAAAGTATTTTTTCTTAAAAAAGCATACAACTACAAGAGGCGGATCCTCAGGTTGTATCAATATCACGACATATTGGCGTCGTGTGTGTTGAGGATGGGTGAACTTGGAAATTCAAGACTAAACTAAAAAAAAAAAAAAGGCAAAAACCCTCATGACTGCTATGTTATCGAACTCCAACTACAAGGCCATTTTTTCTTAAAAAATGACACAACACTACTACCCATTCTACTCATTACATCATCTATTCTTTCAAATAGGGTTTTACATTATGCTATTAAATTGTATATGTAAAGTTCCACATCTCTGTAAAGTAATATCATGCTCACCTCATATAAGTGTGAGACATAAATATCTTGTCAACTTTCGGGTTAGCTCTTTTAGACCAGCGATGGCGATGGTCTAAGCAACGACCGGATCATTTATGACTCATTTAGCTACTGAGGCCGGGGTGTGAGGCATTCTGAAATAGTATTCAAAGCCCATTGCCATACGGAACTACATGCCCACGTGAGAGGCGGTAGGGGCCCACATCTAGAATCTATGGTAGGGACAAGGTGGGACAAGTCACGACCGTTACAGCGATGGCGTCGACCCTTATAAGGGGAAAGTAAAGTCTCACATATGTAAAGTAATAACTTTGCCCACCTCATATAAGTTTGAGATATAAATATCTTGTCAACTCGGGTTAGCTCTTTTAAACCAATCGAGGGCGGCCGGTCTGTGCGATTGACGGACTATTTATAACTCATTTAACTCTACCAGACCGAGTGCGAGGCGTTCTGATGTAATTGTTTAGAAACACATATACTACGCTTTACTTAATTTAAATCTTTCACTAAACTTGAAATTAGCATTTGTGGATTTCTTTTTCCTTTTAAAGTTGTATGCTCTAGTACACCAAACACACTGGAAATTTTTAATGTTACTTTCATACAGTGAAGTGATTATCAAGAAATAAAAAATAAATTGTTTATATCAAATATAATCAGCGTGATTACGATCACCTTAATGATCACGTTATTCCAAAAATGAAGATTGCACCTAAAACCTCCTACAAGCGAGCATGAAGAGGTGAAATTATATGGTAGTGACAAATTTGGGTCAAAATATTTTCTGTGTCCTTCATTCCATATGTGCCACTCAATATATAAGAGGTTACAAGGTAGTAAGCTACAATTAAATCTAGAATAAAGGCTAGAATAAAGGCCTAAATATTCTAAATATTGACTATATTAATACACATATATACCATAAATATAATATATATTCCGTAACACCCCCGAAGTTGGAGCATGTAGATAATGAATGCCCAACTTGCTCGATAAATATAAAAATTGATGCTTGCCCAATGCCTTGGTAAAGATATCGGCAAGTTGTTCATCCGTTTTGGCGTGAAAGGTAGCGATGGTCCGCTTCTTGAATCGCATCCTGTCATAGTGGCGATCTATTTCAATATGCTTCGATGCGTTAAATGGAACACGGGTTTTGAAGCGATGTGCAATGCAGTTAGGTTTGTCACAAAATAGAGATATCGGCTTAGAGTGGGTAACTCCCAAACTTGCAAGTAATCCTTTCAACCATTTGAGTTCGGAGGTAATGGATGCCATGGAGCGGTATTCGCCTCGGTGAGCGGCGAGAAACGTATGTTGTTTCTTGGTTTTCCAAGATCTGAGAACCACCAAGGAACACCATCCAGCCCCGGTGAAGGCGGCGGCGCGTCAATGGACAACTAGCCCAATCGAATCACACGGCCAGGATAAAGACAAGTCGCATGTGGTGCTTAACGGGATGCCTTGACCGGACATTTCTTTAAGTAGCGAAGCGGCCACGAATAAGCGCATCGATGTGCTTGCCGAGGTGCATGCATAAGCCCCAGGCCAAGATGTACCTGATATAAGCCAAATCGGGTCGAGTAAAGGACAAGTAAATAAAGGCGACCAACCAGCGGCGATAGCGGGAGGATCCACATGTCTGGACTATCGGCGAGACCCAAACCATGATTACATTCAATAGGAAAGTCCAGCGGCTTTGCGTCGGTAGGCCAACCAGCTAAAATGTCAAGAGTGTACTTGCGTTGACAAAGCAAAATACCCTCCGGTCCCCGTGCCACTTCTACCCCATGAAAAAATATTTTAAAGGGCTCAAGTCCTTCATATAAAACGATCGCCAAGATATTTCTTAAAGGAGAGTAAAGCGATAGTATCATTACCAAACAAGATCGGTCATCGACATACACGAGGGCGTTAAGATGCACATGGCCTCTCGTGAAAGTAAATAGGGAGTAGTCGGAGTAAGGCGTAAAGCCATCTTGTTTTAAAGAAGTAGCGAGTTTGGCAAACCAACACCGGAAATTTGCTTTAACCCGTACAAAGATTTTTGACCCGACATCTTGTCTTAGGGGAGTTTATAGTAAACCAGGAGGCAACTTCATGTAGACTTCTTCATCGAGATCGCCGTGGAGGAATGCGTTGTGAGCGTCCATCGATGCAATTCCCGATTGCGAGCGCGGTATAGCCAAGAAAATCTGAATGGTAACCATTTTGGCCACTTGGAGCAAGCGTCTCGTGATATTCGAGTCCTCAATCGATGGTTGCCAAAGGCGACAAGGCAGGCTTTCAACCGTTCAACTGCCCATCTACCCGATATTTTATCTTGTAGACCCACTTAGAACCCAAAGCTTTCTTTCGGAAAAGGTAAAACGACCATTTCCCAAGTCCCATTTTTTCAAGTGCGGCAATCTAATTCTTCATGGCATCTACGCCAACCGGCCTCTTGCATAGCCTCTTTAAAATTCTGAGGTTCGATTCCTGCATTCTGTTTTGCAAGAAATATGCGGTGTCGTACATAAAATTTATCATAGTTAACAAAGTGTGCTATAGGAAAAGGTGTACTGAGGAACTGTGGAAGGCGATGATGGTTGGGGCGAACTTCGTTTGCGAGCAGTGTGTGTGACATAGTGTTTGTGCTATTCCGGGGGCGTTTATCACATAAGCCGCGGCTAAAAGGAAGCGATAGTTTGGCGGGAGTAATAATGTCAATGGAGGTATCAACGAGGGTATCTATATCGGCGGTGGTTCGACATCATGGCCTTCTTCTAGGCCGGCTCTAAGTGGGTTATGGCGTCATCGTCGAGAAGAGGCAAAGTGGAGGATGAGGTTGGAAGTGCATCAAGTTATGCGTGACGGAGGAAAGGAAATTGGTTTTCATGGAGCTATGCGTCACGAGAAACAAAGATATCGTGGGTAGTAAGATCATAAAGTTTCCACCCACTTTTTATCATTGGGATAGCCAATAAAAGCATTTCTGATTGCGAGGTGCAAATTTATTTCCACTTGGACCGGTGACCATGAAGCGAAACATAAGCATCCAAAAACTCTTAAATGACTAAATTCGGGTTCCTTACCAAAGAGGATCTCGTGCGGAGTTTTATTTTGTAATAGACCGGAAGAATCTGATTTATTAAATGTCGGACTCAAGGACACATTCTCCCCAAAAAGTGATCGGTAAATTTGCTTGAAACATGAGGCGCGGCCAGCGTTAAGAATATGTTGGTGTTTGCGTTACGACTTCGTCCATTTTGTTGAGGGTGTCTACACACGAGGTTTGAAAAAGGATCCACTTTCTCATTAAAAAATGCTAACATGGGATGAAATTGATTGCCATTGTAAGCTCCTTATTATTTTAATATGTGTGTCAAATTGACATTCAATCATAGAGATAAAAGAGCAAAATACAATAGATACTTGATCTTTGCATGTAATAAATAAACCCAAACTGCCGAGAAAATTAAATCAACCAAAGTCAAAAAATAATGTGCACCCGATAGAAGAGGGAGTCCGGTGAGGCCCCATAAATCACAATGAATAAGTTCTAAAGACCGACTAAGCCCGGCTATCATTTATGCGGAAAAGCATCACGAGTCTGTTTAGCTTGAGGACAGACCTCACACTCTTTATTTAATTTTTGGGAATATTAGAGCAACCTTTAATGGCGGGAACTAGCTTGAGGACTCTATCGGATGGGTGCCCCGACTCTGCGGTGCCATAACTTTCGTGCGTCGTCAAAGTAGGAATTGTCCACAACACACCTTTGCGGTTTGATTTAAAAATATAGAGTCCGTCCTTCCGCTCACCGGCTCCAATCGGGGTCCTCGAGCGTTGGTCTGTATAGCACCACGATGTTTTAGTAAAAGAAGCGAACAATCGAATCGTCAATTAAGCGTGACACCGATATCAAATTGCAACGTAAAGCCGAACAAAAAAACATTTTCAAGAGTGACACCCGTGAGACAAAACAACACTACCCTCTTTAGTGGCCATAACAAGTTGACCATCCGGTAGACCAACGCGCAAGGAGTAATATTAGCGATGCGCGAAAAACATGATAAATTACGGTAACATGATGGAGTGCGCACCCGTGTCAAGAATCCATGGAATAATGGGAGACTTACCCGTCATTGTGTCTGTTGATGGACATTAAGCATATTCAAAAGCAATTGGACTGTTCGGGATTAAAGTTTGCCGTGGCAAAGTGTGTTTCTTAGCGTCCTCAACCACATTTAAAAATTTGTTATAGCGGTGGCGTGTGTGAGGCTGTGAAGAAGGCGTGCGGTCTTGAGGGGCGGCGTTGGCCCGGCGAGGATGCGCGCCCGGCGACCGGCGAGGTGTCACGGTCCACTTGTTCTTCCGGGCTCTGTCTTCCCACCAATCTGAAACCCATGCGAAACTTAAAGCAAGTGCTAGCATCGCGACCGGATAATTACAATGAGAGCACTTAAGTTTGGATTTGTCAATTCGATCGCCCCTACCGCTTAGTCCGATCAACACGCAGCGAAAAAGCTTGATTGAAGTGATTCCATGGCGACCTTACCTCGAGCAATGCCACGCGAGCGTTCTTCTTGCGTGAAAGCGAGATAGGCTTCATCCAAGGAGGGTGTTGGCACCGTGAGAGCGAATTAGTGCGGACAATCGAATACAAATCATCATTGATTCCAATCGAAATTGGTGGTATTGTTCTTCTTCCTATCTTTTTCAAATTTACCCACCACATTACATGTACATAGACCCAAGAGCAATAATGGAGGGTTTCAACGGTAGAGATCATCGTATAAACTCGTGAGGCTGTTAAAATATTCTTGACAGAGACATACACAGGAGTTGCTTGCAATCAAGAATGGCGAGCGGAATTGTTGCAGCGTGGACCATTAGCGACACAAAAGCGTTTAGCGAGATAATCCCACAACAATTTAAGCTTCTTCAAAAATGCGGGATCGTCGCGCGAGAGTTTTGAATCCATGCTCGGAGAAGCCATGAAACAATCATCGAGTTAAGCGTGTCCCGATCAATAATTTTCTTTTCATCCGTCGGTTTCTTCGTGGTGCCATCTATGAACACGAATTTCCGGCGAGATTTTAAAGCGAGGAGATCGCCGAGACCATGCTAGATAATTATCACCCCGCAACAAGACATGGGTGATCAAATTGCCCGGTTGATCTCGGAGCCAAGATAATAGGAGAAGAAGGATCAATTTTATGCATATCAACCATTGTTGCAAAAGCTTATGCAGTGCTTGCAAGCTTTCAACAAACGTGGAAGACAAAAATTGTGTGAAAAAAAAATTTATTTTCTTTCACGTCTGTGTGAATTTGGGTCAAAATATTTTACGTGTCTTTCATTACATATGTGCCATTCAATATATAAGAGGTTATAAGGTAGTAATTTCTGATTAAATGCAGAATAAAGAAATTTAGAATAAAGCGCAAATATTCCTAAATATTGACTACATTAATACACCGTATATACCATAAATATAATATATATTCCGTAGTAGGTGGTGGAATTCGTTTGTAGAGAGTTGTCTACGTGGCGTCATCTGAGCTACTGCTGAGATCTGGCGTGAGCATTTCCTCTGAAACTTCTACTTGAGAATCTCTCCACGAAGAGATAGGAGAATGATGGATACATTGCTTTGTTTATAGACAAAACATGAGGCCAAGTGAGAGCTCACGGCAAGTAACTCAAAATAGATTGATTTTCTTTTACTGATTTGACTGGTGACGCAGCCAATACACTGTCTCTCACCTAATTTGGATACACTGCCCCTATTTGATAAACCTATGATAATTGACTAGACAATTATCACCCTGTAATCTTTAACTTCATGTCTCTTATCCTTCAAACAATATAAAAAAATAACTATTTCATTTAAAAGAAGAAGAATATATTTATATATATATATCTGTTTTTACTAATTAATCACCGTACGTAATCATGGTCATAAAAACGACTATACAGAATATGTAACAATAAAATTGTTTAGGTTGGAATTTGACGGTGGAAAATCAATACCCATACGATAATATAAAATCAAAACGACACTATTAAATATTTGTGTGTAAATGCAAAAGAAAAAAATATTTGTACGTAGTTTTACGTGAACATATATAATAAAACACTACCTCCGTCCTGCTATATATAACTGTTTTTGTTCTTGTATTTGTTTTATTTTATTTAAATACTTCGGCCTTTTTATTATTATTTTTAGATGGACTGGGTAGAGCATGCTACATGTTGGGTTTCTACGGACCGAACATCTACCATTGGGCTTTCTTGGCTTCCCATTGCTAAGCCTTCATTGTTGTGCATGCAAGTCACCGTGATTACTCTGACGGACTTCCTCCGGCGCCAAGCACGGCCAGCTTCTTCACCGGAAATTACCCCTTACTGGCTACTGCACTACAAAGGTAGAACTACTTCTTCTGCATCAAAGCCCGGAGGCTCTGCTCATGCCAAGTAGTACCGTGATTAGCTTGTGACAAGTTACAATCAAGGTTTCACTTGTATACATACAATTTTGTAAATTCCTGAATTACATCGAAACATTCTAGGTGGCTAGGGTTCTCTTACGTTTTTTTTGTCAGATTGTATATATCGTAAAATCCTGGAGTACAACGAAATTTTGTTTTTTGGATTGCTTTTTGGCGGTTTGTAGAATAATAGTTCAATGGAATGTGAAGGTAGTTGCCAATTAGGGTTAGCTTGTTCATCTGTCTAAGATCACCACTGCTGCGGCTATCTTTTTGAAATGGAATAATCACTGTGCTCAAGTTTGTATATTGCTGCCGACATTGCCTGTTTGATTGGAATTCTAGAGCATTTCTCTTGTTGAAATGGAATAAGCACCCTTTTTCATAACAATGAGAAACAAGTTAGGGAGGCTTGGTGAACAAACAGTTCGGAATTGTTCCAGATCCAAAAAGATCAGTACTCCACCAGCCATCAGAGTGACAAATTACATTGCCCATTTAGGCAGCCATAAAAAGAGCCCAAAACCCTGCCAACTCCTCTCTCTGCCTCCATTCCCAGGCCATCCTTTGCCTGGTCGGAGTTCAGCTGTCAATCATGTCACCGCGATTAGCTGGCTGAAGTATTACTTTGATGAGATCCCTGGTGGTGCCATTCACTCTCACTTCAACAAAGGCTTGGTTTGTATAATGTCTTTTTTCGTCAGATTTTGTTCGGTTAGATAATGTGCGTAACTCATATGTACGTAATTCGTTTCCCTTAAGGTGCAAATGGATTACATGCCATCAGGAGTTCCATCTGTGCCGGAAGGACATAAAGTAAATTCCCTGAGAAAGGTATCAAAAATAATCCGGCCCATGTCCCTTTAGAGGAAAAATTGTAATTCTTTGAAAATATCAGCTTTAATCTTTCTTATGTTGCAACGGTTATGTGAATTTTGCACCCTCTCTGGATTGCAGGTGAAGCAGAATGAAATTATGGAGTTGGGGGCCAGACTGCTTGTACCAGCTTCTGTTGCCGAAACTAAGATTTCTAAGAGGTTTGACATAATACCGAGTGGGACTTTATATCCAAATGCAGATGAGATAGAGTACTTGAAAAGGCTTGTAATGTACAAGGTTACTAAATTACCTTTGAACTTTTCTTGCCAAAATACCTAGGGTAATTAAGTGTTACAATTTTTTCTTTGAGTGATCATTCTTTCCTTTTTCTGGTGAGTGTGTTTCCTATTCAAAGTTCAGACCAGAATGTTAAAGAGTTATATATGTTCATTCTCTTTGTGATATATCGATATGTTATGCTCCTCAAATTCCCCTATAACCCTCTGATCTTGCTGTAGTAAGTTGAGGGTTGCTTATGCTGTGTTATTTATTTATTGTTTATTTTTTGGGTGACATTTTGAACTGATTGCTTTGAAATGGATTTCAGGATTCTGCTCTAATGGTGCTGAATAAGCCTCCAAAGCTACCAGTGAAGGTTTAAAATTTAAATCCTTCACCCTCCCCTGAATTACTGTCCACTTTCTTCCGGTACTGTACATTTTCTATATGCATGTTTTCCTCAGGGTAATTTGCCAATTCATAATAGCATGGATGCCTTAGCAGCTGCAGCACTATCATATGACTATGATGAAGGTCCAAAATTGGTATGTTTAGTATTGGTTCTCAGAACTCTATTTCAATCAAGCTACCAAATTTGGAGTTTCTTTGTAACAGGTAATGTATAACAGATGAAATGATGTATAGATTGTGAATGTTCTAGTGCATGGGATGTATGCTATGTTCTTGTCTGTGAGACGGATGAATAGGCTCCCAAGCCTCCAGCATTTCATAGTTAAGAGGCCCAATCAAAATCAATTATTTTGAAATTTCTGTTGGATCTGCACAATTGCTTGCGCGCCTGTGGTTCAGCAACAATTATTACTTGGTTATTGAGAATCATAGCATTTCTACAAAATCCAATTGAATGAGAACATGTTCTCCTTATTGGTTATCTTACATCATACTACATATGTTATACTATGGAGGCGTGAATTATCAGAAATATTCAGTCCTGTGTGAATAATTAGATTCTTGGTGTTGGATTCCAATCAACAATTTTATCCTGTGCGTTTTATTTCTTAAAGGGTATTACCCTTTAGTAAAAATACTGTAGTGAAAACAGAAGTCTTCTTGTTTTATTATCACATTTCAATGCAGGTTCTTTGTTGTACTGCAGGTGCATCGTCTTGACAGAGAGAGTAGTGGTATTCTCCTTATGGGCGAGCGAAGGAAAGCGTTGCACATCTTCATGTATTGTTCAGTGACTTGAATAAGGCAAAGTCCTTGTCTAAGGTACTAAAATTTGTGCCTTTATCCTTCTTTGAAATGTTATTTATGTCTTTTCATTGTTTCTTTCTTGAATTTACTTCAAAATTTTCACCGTTCTTGGAAGTTGTTTAACAGTTAGGCATCAAATTCACTGATGTCTTTCTGTGTATAGGAAACTTTGCTTGCATTTAGCTCTTTGAGAGACTTGTTTTCAACTGTTTGAGAGGCAAATGATAACAAAAGCTTGATTGTTTAACTATCTCTGAAAATTCTAGGAACTTCTCTTCAAAAGTCGTTTTATAGAAACAGTAATGGATCATATTATGATCAATACATCCATTTATTTTCTCAAACAGCAATCAATCTAAGATTCAAGCTAATCTTTTCTTCTCTAGTTGTTTCGTAAGGGAAAGCAGTGAATCAAATTAAGAAAAAGTGGAATATCATAAAATATGAATATCATATTATATGTTTTTCAGAGACTCAATCTACATGCGTGTATTTCATGGTTAAACATATAAATATGGAGTTCTTTCTGCAATTATTGTATTTTTAAACAATTTTGGTCCATTTCATGAATCAAAAACACTCTCCTAGTCTACAAAATGAAAAAAAAAAAAATCAACTTGGAAGAATTACAGTCTCTCTTGAAAACACTAATGGGGTTTTATTAAAAACACACCTTGAGGATTATACGAGTGTAATAAGCATATTTTTATCGTATTTATGTATGCCCTTGAAATATGTGCAGAACATATAAATTATTTCGGATTGAAAATTTAATATCTTTTTATTTTTATTTTTTTCTTCTTCTAAAAACACATTAAAAACAACAGCTTTTCATTTAATTTCATAAACTCATCTTAAAAACAATTCTAAAGAAATGGTGCAGAAACACATTCTAAACATACCATGTTTTATTTATCTTCCCCCATGTTCTCTTCTCTTTCTTTGGTTAGTATATGGTTTGTGTTGTTTACAAGTAATGTATGAAGTCAAGTCCTGAAATCTGGAAAACGATCATAGGATGCTTTTATCTATGACATCCTGGATTTTTAAATTCCTTTATCGTGTTCAGGTTTGGGATGCTGCATGTGGCGTAACTTATCAGCGCTATTGGGCACTAGTTTTAGGCTGCCCCAAGGAAAAGAAGGTCTAATTTGTGCACCGCTTACGAAGGTGTTTCAATTTAAGCCTTTCTTATTTGTCCTGACATTTGCATCCCCACGTGTTTTACTTGGGATGCAGAGACTGCGTGTGTAGAAAGATATGTTGACATTCAAATACTTTAGGTTGTACTTGATGATGGGAAAACAGAGAGGGTTATGTTGGCAAATTGCTCTGGCCTTGAAGCTTCTTATGAAGCTGTTACTGAATATCGAGTGTTGGGTCCCATGATTAACGGGTGTTCATGGATTGAATTGTGTCCTCGTACAAGCCAAAAGCATCAGGTATCACAAGGAGAGAAAGCCTTTCTTTTCCTCGTACTCAGTTTTCATGCATGTTTTAACAATGCCTTTATCTTTTTTCACAGCTACGCGTACATTGTGCTGAAGCTCTCGGCACCCCAATTGTGGGTGACTTTAAATACGGATGGTTTGTACATCGAAAATGGAAGCAAATGCCTAGAGTTGATTATGAGCCAAATAGCGGGGAACCCTACAGAATCGTAGACCGAAGGTTTGGATGTTCAAAGAGGGAGTGTGTTATCTAAAGTTCCCTTACTTCACTTGCATTGTAGAGAATTTGTACTTCAAATATCGAAAAATTCTGGACCTTAATCGAGCAGCGTCAGATCTTCGCCTTTCAAAAGTTAATTGAAGCCAGATGTCCTTCGGTTTGTGGCATCAATGCCTTCACACATGAAGATTAGCTGGAATCTTATGTCATCATATATGATCTAAAAACAAGGATTTGTTGCAAGCTCGTGAATCTAGACAACCCCTGAAGATTTCTTCTAATAATGGTTGAAGAGGTATGTTCCAGATTTTTCTTATAACCAGCAATATCCTTTATTTACTAAAAAAGACTCCATATTTTTCGCAATTTCATTAAATAAATAGATCAGGCAGTAAAGTTTACCTTAGCAAAGAAGAGGCTTTATTAACCTTTTTTTTATAGCATATATACATAACTAAATGAAGAAAAAAATTAAAAGGTATAAATGTTATTGAATATGAATGTAGTACAAAAATCAAATACTATTGGGCTCTTAATAACAGAAATCAATTGCAGGTTAAATCTTGAAGCTGTTTGGAAGAGATGTTAATATTCATAGTGCAGTTCATGTTTGTGGATTTCTTCTTCTTCATAATCAACATTAGCTTCACTTTTCCATTCAAATTTGATCTGCTGTTTATCGGAATCCAAGCGTGCTTAAGAAACTCATCCCCGAGTTCATTTCCAGGAACGTTAGCTGAAGACAAATCCACTGCAACGTTAAACTTTTTCGTGGATCGAAGATTGGCCTTCCCTTTAGGTACAATCGATTCTCCAACCTTGTAGTCCTTGTAGAAGAATTCGATCGTGCTGTTTTCGTATTTATACTCACCGAAATTCTTGTTCTTCAATCCGAGTTGAGCGTTCATTCTAATGTTGAACGAAGCGTTAACGTTCAATGTTGAAACTTGAAAGCTATCATCGAAAGTAGCGGATCGAACATGAAAATTAGGTTTTCGGGCCTTCATGACTACAAGCGCAAAGACTAATGCGATGCCCGTTTGGAACAACACGAAAGCGAGGCCATACGCGTAGCATTTGAAGCGACGAGCATCTTTTTCAGCTTGAGTGTATGTCTTCTCTTCTCCATTAAACTTTGCCATTGGAATCGAAATATTAATGAATAAATTATAAATGGAATCTAAGTAGCTAGTTTTTTTTGTTTTTTGTTTTTGAAAGTAAGTAGCTAGTTAATGGAAGGTAAGGTGAAATTGTGATGCAAATTGTTGTGTATTTCGGTGGGTATTTGTAGCTAGTGTGAGAGGATATTGTGTCAAAATGTTGTGTTGAATAAGTAAAGAGGTGAATTGAAAGAGTAAAAATAGAAGGAAAAAGAGAAGGCCTTTGTTGAAGTTTTCTTTGTCGTGTCTTTCAATAAAAAACGGCTTTCAATTATTAATTTGTTGCGAAAATTTCACAGGTATTTTTGAAATGGGGGCTGGTTAATTTCAAGTCCAAAACAGTGTAGAATCCATGAAGAATAGTTCTACAGCTTGTCAATATATTCTTATTTTATTTTATTATTGCTCTTTTCCTATAACAATAAACCGTTTGTTAAAGTGCTTAAAATGTTAATTATATGTATCTTAAGTTTTTGGAAGTGATGGTAGTTCAATATGGTATCATAACGGGAGGTATTGGGTTCAAACATTGCTGGCAACATTATTTCCCCCCATTTATATTGTGCAAGTGTTGGCTTCTTTGTTGTTGGTTGACGGAGGTCGGACTAGTCGTCGTCGTCACGTGTCACCTCCTATTTGATCCAACAATAAGTAGGGACAGAGAAACTTAAAC
Organism: Gentiana macrophylla; assembly: GCA_026214975.1. Classification (NCBI taxonomy): domain Eukaryota; kingdom Viridiplantae; phylum Streptophyta; class Magnoliopsida; order Gentianales; family Gentianaceae; genus Gentiana; species Gentiana macrophylla. The sequence goes on along the minus strand of CM047809.1, from coordinate 21,615,826 downwards.
ATTAAGGGCATGGAGCCTCTCTTTAAGCCTAAGGGCAGAACTCTACCTCAGGTCGGAGATCGGCCTGGCCCACTTCTCAGTCCATCGTAGGTTGGTCAGGACGCAACAGAGTTGGGTCAGTGCGGTTCGGGCTATAGTGGCCTCGGAGGCTCGACGCCGGTCGGCTAGAGCTATCCCAGATATTTAGCCCACGTGTGTGATATAAAAGCTATTATGGGAAGATCCTTCCCTCATTAAGGCTCTGATCCTATTATTCAAAACACCGTGATTATCTCTTAAAATAAAGGGGATTAATACGTGTAAATCCTTGAGGGATACGAAATAGAGTCCGCAATGGACATGGCACAGACATGTCTAGGACAAAACGTCCTCTATATAAACGATCAAAACTACTACGAAGAGAACAATCACGGTAGATAGGCAACTTGAGATTTGTAATCTCGGCTTCGATCTAAAGCTACTCAAACACCATTCGTGTTTTATACCATTTCTTGGGGCATAGTCTTGAATCCGTTGTCACTAGGATAATACGATATCCAACATCGTCATTGGTCATGTCTAGTTGGCTCATCCTTGTTATAGGCTCGTTTTTTGTTGTTGGTCTTTGTATGCCTGGTTGGCTCAGCGTGTGTAAAATGTTAATTAATTTACATTTTGGAACGGAAATAGTATATGTATATATATAGACCTATACATATGTACCTTGTACACTTGTATCAAAAAAAAAATAATAAAAAAAAAAATTGTACCTTGTATACAAATGACTAAAGATAAAAAGAAGGATTAAAACGTACCTACCTTACCTGCAGATACTTTGATGATAGCTATAATTTGTCAAGTAAATAGACACAAAAATGGATCGTCTACTACGTACTATGTGAGTGCGGTAGAGGAATAACTAAGTCAGAAAAATATATTTTGTAGACGTGGAGACAGGAACATATAGTATATGTTTTTTCCCCTTATAACTCTTTCAATTTGTTTTCTCTTAGTATATACCCTATCGATAAACATATGCTGCCTGTCCTTTTTGACATAAATTATGGCACATTGTTGGTCCTCACGTAACGTAAATCCTTGTTGATTGTCTGAATTCTAGACGTAATCAATAAACCCCCTTTAAATAGGACTTTTATTGTCTTAATCCACAAAGTGAAGGAAGCTAGTGAGATGACCGGTTTTCGCCCTTATTAGCATGTGTAACTCTTTTTATAAGCTTCTCTCGTAAACACTTGCAAACCGTTTGAAATTAGTGATAGGCTTAGTTATTTCTTCAGGTCAATCTGCGTTTGTGAAAGGTCGTATGATTACATCCATTGTTACCACGGCGCTCGAAGCTTCCCATTCCATGAAACTTGGTAGAAGAAGATGCCAAAATCACATGGCCTTAAAGTTAGAACCGATGAAAGCTTTCTGACCTCGGTGATGACGGCTATGAATTTCCCAATTGATTTGATTATGTCATGTATATCTACCGTTTCCTACCATGTTCTAATAAACAATAATCCTACTAATGATATCCTACCTAGTACTATGCGTTGTTAAGTGGCGGATCTAGAAAGGGGTAAATCTTTTTCAGAGTAATTTTTTTTCCACGGAGTCCGAAATTTTTTCTACAGATAAGATTTAGAATTTTCTTATTTTTAACGAGATCCGCGGACCCTATTAGGGAAGGGTGGAGCCGCCTATGGCGTTGTGTTATCTTTGGCAAGAAGGACCCGTTTGAATTAAATTATTTGTTGTTCGTTAATGATAGCTTATTATTTGCAGAGGCCACACTAGAGGCGTGTAGTACCATCTCGAATGTTCTTTCTCTTTATGAGAGTCTTCCGGGCCAAAAATTAATCTTCTTAAGTCATTTATGATTTTTAGCAAGGGCATACCCGAATCTAAATGAGACGAGCTGTCTTCTTCCATGAAGATTCCTTTTGGTAGCAAAGTCGGTAAATATCTTGGCCTCTCTTTTGTGATTGGCGCAACAAAAAAGTGATCTTCACTTATGTCGAGAAGAATCCTAAAGAAGCTCAACGGATGGAAAGGTAATTTCTTTTCGTCGGTTGGGAATCACGGAAATGCTTATAAAAATCCCTCATCCAAGTTTTACCTCAGTATGTGATGCATTATTTCGCCAATTCAAAATCTCTCATCACAAAATTCAAAAAGCTGATTCGGTGATTTTTTAGGATCCTCAGAGGAGAGACGTAAGATACAATAGAAGTCTGAGAGGCGTGTTTTCACCGGAAAATGGATGGTGGTCTTGGGTTTCAAGACTTAGAATGTTTTAATCTGACCCTTCTAGCCAAGTAGGCATGGCGTATACTGAAGGATTACGATCGATTTACGCTCAAGTTCTAAACTCCAGTTTTTTAGACAAGAGGCTTCATAGATCACCCTCACTATTTGGAGATGTATTTTGAAGGGTAGAAGTCTTTTATTTGAGTGGAAGGTTGGCAACAGGGATTCCATACTTATTGGGAAGGACCCGTGGTTACCTGTTCACCCCTTCTTTTAGGCTCATCCGACAACGGATGAACTTTCACACTCTAAGGTGAATTGTCACATTAATTAGTCTAATAGAATATGGCGAACCGATGTTATAAATGAACATTTCAATTCTTACAAGGCCAAGAAAGTTCTTAGCATACCTCTCACGCCAAATGGCTCTCCAGATAATTTAATTTGACATTTCTCCACCAATGGCATTTACAACGTGAAGACTGGTTATCATATAGCTAAGCATTGCCGGCCCTATAGTGAGGCCAAAGAGACCGCGGTCTTAAGCCCAACGGTGCCGGGAGGGCCCAACGGTACATGTTTCTCTAAAAGAAAAAAAAAAATCGTGTAGATTCAATCCGATCCAACCTAATATAATATGTTAAAATTTTTTTTTTTTAAAGGCCCAAATTTTTGTTCGATGATGCTTTCAAACTTGTGTAAAATTCATATGCATATTATGCCTTTTATAGGTGAAGAAAGCCCAATTGAATCGCGGTGTTCTACGTGAAAAGGTAAGGGTTATCACCATTCGCATGCAGAGGTGCATCAGTTCGAAATTCAGAATCTGAAAAGGAGCATGGATTCGAAAATGCATATCCCTTCATGAACTGATGCATGTATTGGTTTAGGTTTCGGGGGCGTTGCCCCGAACCCCAAGTTAGCGCCGCCCTCGACCCACCACGACGACCGGGCGAGTCAAACCCCGTTTTGTTGCGATAACATTAATTAAATGGGCAACTTTCGAATCAAACGATAATCAAAACATTTATTTATGAAAAATATCTAACGATTTTGTGTATACGTATGAATTTGGTTTTGTTTAAATATGCTAGAAAAGCTGCTTTGTAGGTATGTTTTGAGGCTATTAATAGATTGAATTTTGTATTTACGGATGTTAAAAGCGCGATAAGTATGTTTTTATAAAAAAGACAACTTCAAAAAAAGCCGGTTCGAAACTTGGCCTTAAGCCCAAAAAACGCCAGGACCGGCCCTGTAGCTAAGGATATCAAATCCTGCCCGGATGGATCAAGTATAGATTTGTCCTCTTCTGGATTCAACATATGGAAACATGTTTGAAAGTCAAAGCGAAGCTAAAATTTTACATTTCATTCGGAAAATTTTGAATGACGCAATACCAACCACTTGAGCACTTTGCATTAGGGGATTGGTAATGGTGTTTGTCAAGTTTGAAATGGACAAGAAGAAACAGTATGGCATTGCTTATTCATCTGTCACATCCCACGGGCAGTTTGGAAAGATTATCCTCGAGGCTATACGGTAAACAACACACACTTCTATTCCTTTAGCGATTTTTTCACCTTCCTTTTTGAAACTAAAGAATATCCAGAGATATCGAGATCAGTCTGTCTCGCGTGGAACATATGGAAGGCGAGATTTTCTTTTATCTATGATAAAGAAGATGTCCGGGTCAATGTTCTTCTTAATTCTGCTATTGTCGAGTTGGATGACTATTGTGACGATGTTCTTTCCTTTCAAGTAGTAGTGAATTATCAAGCAAAGTCGTCCTCCCTGACTCAAGGCCAGGTAAAATTTAATGTTGATGCTACCTTTGGGAACGGACCGACAGCGTTTGGTGGTGTTTCACAAAATTTGAAGGGAAAAATACTCAACAGCTTATCCTTTAGATTAGACGGTTCCCATGCAGTGCTTATCGATCGGTGAAGTACTTGCCATGTATCACGCCATTTTATTTGCTATTTCTTGGGCTACTTTAATGTGATGTTCGAAGGTGACTCTCTTACGGCCCACTAGAATCTCATTTCACAGTCGGAAGACCTCTCAACAATGAGAAGTATATTGGAGGACTGTCGTTCCTTTCTCTCTTGTTTTTGAAGATATTCTTTTTGGTTTGTTAAAAAAAGGGAAATATCGGTGTTCATTTTTTAGCTAAGGAAGGCCTCATATTAGTTGGGTGTGTTGTTTGGGGTTCCTCCCCTCTCTTCCATATTGTAATGGCTTGTACCTCTGACATTGAAGCTTAAATAAAAGTTCATTTTACCTCTAAAAAAAATACACGTGTAATCATAATAAAGGAGATCGGAGTAGAGGATGATATACAATTCATCTCTCCCCTTTTATAACCAATTGTGGCGCCCAAGCATTGCTTGGAGGAAAAAAAAAAAAAAAAAAAAAAAAAAAAAAAAAAGGAAGAAAATCATTTCTAAGTCTAGTGCTCTAAGCCAATCGGGTTGGATCGGATTCGACCTGTTTGGACCATTATTGTCATTGTGTATTTGTTATGATTCAACCTTGTCGGACCATATAAATGTACATATAATGAATAGCACATATTGTTATTGTGTATTTGTTAATTCAATAAACCCATTTAATGCATATAGTAACTTCCTAAGAATTAAATTGTGACAAACAAATCATAATTAATTATAATCGATGAGATCTCAAATTCTTAAATGCCTTTAGTTGTATGTATTGATAAATAAGAAGAAGAGTCATTGCACGGGATCGCATCGCCCCCCGAACGAAGTTTTCATCAAACAAGCGATTCAAAAGGCGAGGGAATTGCGAATTGCTTGGCCTACTTAGGCTCTTCTATATTAAGTAGCTATTAGCTTTTTCCGGCAAAAGTAGAATATTTGTATAGGCGTAGCTATTTGTTTATGCTTACGGCGAACTCATGATGTACATATTTTTTTGGTTTTTAATATAAATAAAAGATCCGGTTTCCAAAAAAATAAGACATTATTAATGCTGTTAGACTAGCACGTATTAAATTTCTTCAATCTCATTAAGATAGTGATAGATCTCATCTATCAACGTGTGTCAACACTTGGACTTGTACGTGAACGTGTATTGTTGAATACATACGTTAGATGACTCGCTACATAAGTGTCACATATCTGTGCCGGTTGTGTAAATTATACTTGGACTGGATTCCTCGTGATATCGCAGTGTGGATTGTCATGTTTTGACACTATTGAGGTTTCTCAATGAGGGCGTGATCATGTGGTAGTAATCAGATATGATACTGAAGTATGCGTATGATTTATGTCGTTTGTCCTTAATTCGTATTTACTATTTTTCAGAATGAATATCCGAAATGACCTTATCAGGAATGTTTTATTTCGAAAGTCTTTGCAAAGTAGATTCAAATTATAAGATATAATTGTTGATGTGTTGACAATCAAGTAAAGACTATATGGATATTGTGTTTGTGAAAGGACACTAGTCAGTAGCACATGATTCATTTCATCCGGATAACTGAAAGTCGTGACACATTTCTGAAGGTCAATCATGATCGTTAAATATGAAATGATGTTTTATAAATATTTTATATTTGCGGCCTACATACTCGGAAGCCTATCACGTTGCACACAAATGCATGAATTTTTGGATTTAAACTGTAATCATGTGATAATCAAACAATGATTAATTATTATGCTTAGTACATTGTATTGTGTGGAAGTAATATTCAAGTTATTATTTATAATAACTAAATAATAATGGAATATTAATAATTTAAATAAATATTAGATATTAATCAAAATAATTTCAGTTTTGCATTCCAGTTCCGTTTTGGGGACATCCGATAAAAATGAAACGATTGGTTGGGTAATTTCTAATCCCAGTATGAGTCCGAACAATTTAATGTGTACAAAGATGTTCATTAAACAAAATTTGGTCAACAAAACTTGCAACATTCTGAATCAGAATCGACGTGTAAAGAAAACAAGGAAAAATTAAAGGTAAAATTTGAATATCAACTTCACATGAAATCAGCATAAGTACTGTTTGATTGCTCTGCTCCAATATATCTCTATAAAAGCTCTACATAAATATTAAACCCTAGCTAAATCTCCTGGATCTTTTGGCCTCTTCTTTAATAATGCACCGATTAACTGTTTTTGTGCTCACTGCACTGCACTGCACTGCACTGCACTATATACATGTCTATGTCCCGATCTATATGTATATATAGATCAATAGATATAGATATAGAGATATACTTACAAAAGACGTGAAGCAGGGAAGCATCGAAAAAACTATGATGTTACTAGGCAGGGATATCACAGCCAAAAAGGGTTGCAGCAGTTCAGTTGTAGCCTCTAAATTAGTAGGTATTATAGACGGAATGCTAACCTTACTTGAAACCTGAAGATGTGCCTTTTCTTGATTGATAGTGAGATCTTTTCCTATTGGGAACAACTCCGCTATCGCTATAGCTCCCTCCTTCAGTTAAATCTTCATGAACCTCTGAAAATTCTGATCTCCTAGACTTGAGGGGTACAAGGTATGAGTCATCCTTAGAACTCTTCTTCCTCATCATATCATGCTGTTTCACATTTTCGGATATCTGATGGATAGCTTTATTTATTCTAGCTATTCCTCTTTCAACCGGTTCAACAACGTGGGACACAGTGAACTTCATGTCATCAACGATCTATAAAATGAATATGCAGTCAATTACCAGTAAACCAAAAAAATGAAATTAGAATTTTAATCGGAAACATAAATGAGAATCAAACTTACGATTTCGCCACTGCCTACAACCACATCTCGTACACTCTGGTGAAGTTTCAACCCCTTTTCTCTCTCATCATGACGACCCGTGTGTACTTTTTTGTACTTCTTTAAGCTATCTGCAACTTCTTCTGGGTCAGGTGGTATTCCTAAAGATGCATAATCTGACATGACCGTAACATTATGCGTACACACCGTTCTCCACGCTTGTAAGGCACAGCAGGAAAACATAAAGATGCACCACAGCAGCAATACCCATCTATGTGAATCAGTGAATGTGCACGTATAAGTATCACAAACAATAATCACTAGTAGATTCTCTGATCCAGGAGTAAATACTAAAATGTAATCTAAGGCACTGTGGAAACGTTTTAAAACATCGGGAAGTTGAGAAAAAATCAAATTTTAAACTCTTCTTTGAATAAAAATTCAAGCTATGGACATGCCAAAATGTGTTTTTACCTCACTGCTCCTCTACTAAACGCATGAATATAAAAAAACAGGGTTTAGAGTTCCAGTGGTACACGGGCTTTTCAGGTTTGTGGGGTGTGAGGCTTATGGTTTAGTTTTTTTATAGGAGGTGAGGGTGAGGGTGAGGGGACCAGTGGGAAGGGTGGGGGATAAGGGTTTAGGGTTTTTTTGAATAAAAAATTGTGAAGGGGGGAGGCAAGGGATGAGGGTTGTATGCAATTCTTTTTAATTTTTCTATTTTATTTTTATAATTAAGGTAGATATAGAGTATTTTTATCACTAGATAACATCTTGTGTCTCTTTTGCCTCAAGGAAATGAGGCTAGGTTTTTTGTTAGATACTGAAATTAGAGACAATCCACATCTAAATTGTCAAAAGATCAGGAGACATGTAATTCACGGACCTTATTACTAGTCAATAATCACTTTTTTGTTGACCAAAGTGGGACTCCATGTGGAAGAGAGTTTGGATAATGTGAACACACTTTTATCTAATGGTTGATTGTTTACTGCTAACAAGGATATCACATTTCTGATGGGCACTGTAGTATACTACTCATTGAACTATTTCTATCGGATTAAGCATTTAAATCAGAATTTCTGAACATGACAACAGTAAAGAAGATCCTACGGTTGAATCTCAAACTGCTACAACATTGCCCATCCAATTCATTAACGAGAAATTTTGCCAAAAGGGCTAAATACATCTTTCCTAGCCCTGTCACAAACATTTTGACGGACCTCGACCATCGAAGAAAGTTGTTGCCATTAAGTTTGTGGATCAAAATGGCAGTAGAGCTGGGTTCAAAGGGTCCAGAGGGCAGAAGACTATCGACCACAACAATGTCATTTTTTAGGAGAAACGATTGACATTCTGACCTACGGAATTTGAATTTTGAAAAATGTCTGGAAGCAATTTAGACAGAGTAAAGCTCTGATACCATGAAGAGATAAACAAAAGATGGGGAATTACTCTTCTTAAGTTTATTACGAACAGAAAGAGCTTAAATAGGTACATAAACCCAAAGGTTTTCTGGACAGCCGAATAAAGGGACGGCTGCAGTTAATCAGCAGTTAACTACCAACCTTACAATAGCCGTAAAGAGCCCACAAAAAATTAAATAGCAGACAAGACAGGTAAACAATTAACTGATTTTCATAAAATAAATAATATTCCTACATACTCCTATAGTGAATAAAATGCAGTGAACAGTATGGAATCATATTAAAGTATTAGTCACGAACCTCAATGCATATTATGTAGTCTTGTATGCGTGCTTTCAGAACCTGGGCCAAAGATCCTCTAAAGGCTCCCATAGAGAAAAGGAATGCAACAGCTAAACCTTGCCACCATGTTAAGAACACTATTGACTTGAATGTAAGAAACTTGGCTAAAGGTTTAATTGGTGCCAACTTATTTTTTGTGACAGAATAAAACTGCACAAGGCAATATAATGCCCACGTCTGGCTAAAATTCAGAACAACCGCCAAGTAGGGATAACTGCAAGGAAACAACAGGTAGAGTCGGTAATAAACATGGAGTAGCTAGTTTTATCCTGCTGAATGGACAAGTAGAACATATCTAAAAATTACAAGTCCCGAGAAAAAAAGGTAAGAGAGGGATACAAGAAAACCAACTTAGCAAATTACAAAATATATAACCCACAAAGAAAAGGTTTAGAATTTAAGAATAAGGGGATAAATGGGACAACTTACGCATATGTCCACTTGAATTTTCCCTCTCCATATACGCCAAAGAATTCAAAAATCATTGCCAGCAATGCACATATCATTTTTAATATCATCTAAAAAATAAAAATTAAAACAGACTAGGTTAAGCAATTATCCACTAAATTATAATGCAAATACAGAGATACTAGAATAAGGCACCTACGTATTGAACAATGCCAATTTTTACTGCCTGATAGAAGTCAGAACCAAGAACCCAATCTCTCATACAGCAGTTCAATGGAAAAGGATGCTCCACCAATCCATACGCGTAAGCCTCGTCCAGTAGAGGCATGCTTGATGTGACATGGTTTTGACTTTCCATGAATTCGATAGTATTAATTTCTCCCCCTACAGTCAGAACATACATACATCAACTATATGTTTTCTATTCCCAAGTAATGCAGTGCAATAAAGACCTTCCAGGAAGGTAGGGGGAAAACCAATTTCATGAACAAAGGATAAACGTGTTCCCAGAACATTGATTCACTCATACAGTGAAATACAGTCGCTTACCTGAGCAAAAAGATAAATATGTGATAAAGACTACTTCAGAGTATCCAGGAGTATATAGCCAGGAGCTGATACTTTTACATGATGCAAGAGATGATAAGTAAAGAGAATAGTATCCACTAGTAAGTATGAGGAAATGGTCAACTCAAAGGTTCACGTAGGACATCATATTAGCTAATAGTATTTTATTCATGTTTTAAATTAGTACATCGTTGTGTGGGCTATTTAAGTGTATGTTTTATCTGAATGGGCTTTTATGCCTATAATCATTATCATCTTTTATGAACAAATATTCTAAGAGCTTGAATTTCGCTCTTGTTTCTCTTTACTTCGTAGATTTTCTACAGCATTTGCTAATCAAAGCTAAGATTTTCCCTTTGCTCGTCAATGGCTAAAATGAGCGGGGAAGATTGTCGGATCCGCAACGATGTTCGGGATTCGAAAATCCTTTAAAATGCTCTGTCAAAATTCAATCGCAAATCTGATACATTTCTGACAGAATCGCATCGGACTTTGGCTGGATTTTGACACCACATGAAGTACGATGTCCACTGGGTCAGGCGAGACTTCCCTCGTGTTTTTGCGGTTGGAATCAATGTCAAGTTCCACCATCAGTGTTGCAGTTCAAAAGATGCAAACAAACGTTGGGTTAATTCAAGGCTACCAATCTACAGTGGCGTGTCATATCTGGAAGACTTCTATGAATGGATTGATGCGGTTGAGGAGTTTTTTGAAGGGATGAAGCCACCCGAAGGATTAAGATGCAAACTGGTTGGCATCTTATACTCTCGAAGGAAAGGCAAATAATTGGTGGCAACAATTGCGAATCCACAGGGTTGAGAAAGGGAAAACAAAGGTCTCTTCATGGTCAAAGATGAAGCACCACTTGCTCAATGGTTTTCTACCCACCAGTTGTTTGATAAAATTCCTCAACCAGCTGAACAGTCGGGAAGAAGGAGAAGAAGTGAGGAATCACTTAATGGCTAATACGTCCACCCCCCCACCGTTCATCCCACCAGTTTGATGAAATTACCCTAAGAACCAAACAACAAAGGATAGAGTGAGAACAAGATTTACACAACATGGGGTCAGTAACTACTGTCTATTTTAACGTATGTAAGGCTCCCAAATCTGAAGATTCTACACCCTCTATTACAGTTACGGAAGAACTCGAGAATGATGATTTGCAGAGGGAACAAAATCCACAGCGAAAAGTGTCAAGCTTGCGGGGTTATGAGGTGGACCAAACACCAACAGACTTCACTACAAGACATTTGATAGCTGGAACTCTTCAACAATTAAGGACGAGTACGAGCTTGCAGGATTATGACGTGTCAAGCTAAGCCTCAACTCACCAAAGAAGAGTATGAGGCTCTCATTATGGGGATGACCCCCTCCAACAAGCTTGGGGCTCAAAGGTTTGGAGTCTACGGTGACTCCCAGTTATTGGTCAACTAGGTGACGGGGAATACAAGACTCGGGAAAAGCTCATGCGGATGTATTTGCGAAAGGTTCAAGAGCTCAAGGCAAGCATCGAGGAGTTTTAGGTGAAACAGATATCCAAAACCTGAACCAACATGTAGATGCTCTTTCCAGGATAGCAAGTAATTTTTTCACTTGGTCAAGAAGGTGCAAATTGAGCTCCTCCAGGGGTCAAGGTTTCAAGAGAACATACATACTCTCCACAGAGCACAAGCCTCCCTAGATGGACGAAATCATTGACTACGTGAATAAGGGAAAGCTACCGGGGGACAAGAATAAGGCACAAAAGATATAGAGGAAAGCGACCAGGTATGCCCTATAAAATCAAAAGTTCATACAAACGCTCTGCTCCTTGGCTACGATGTGTTACCCCAATGAAGAAAATTACCTTTGACAGAGGTCCACGAGGGGTTATGCGGCAACTATGCAGGGACCAGGACTCTCTCGTAAGTGAACGCTAGCCGAATATTCTGCTCTACCATGAAATCATACTCAGTGGACATGGTCAAGAAATGCCATTGTGGCCCACCAGCAAGCTCAAGATATGGTTCCATCACAAGCCCATGGCCCTTTCATTAGTGGGGAATTAACTTAAGTGTTTGCCATAAGCCCCGGGTGGTTTCCAATATATGGTTGTAGCAATCGACTACTTCACCAAATGGGTCGAAACAAAGCCCTTCACTAACATAACAGGGGTAACAAATTAAAAAATTCATCTAAAGGAGCATTGTGTGCATGTTTGGCATTCCAAGGGTCTTGATCTCAAATAACGGAAACCAAGTTGTCGGGGGCACAATGATCAGGTTGAGTTGACCAACCGCACAATAAAAAATGGATCAAGCAGAGGCTCAAAAGCCTACTGGGTGGAGCAACTGCCTAACGTCTTTTGGGCCCACAGAACCCCTTCATCTACTTTCAGGAAGGAGACCCATTTTTCCCTAATATGCAAGCATGAAGCAGTCATTCCAGCCGAGATTGGTCTACCTTCCTCTTTCATCCGGTCCATATCCGAGGTATTTTAATTAGCAAAATCTCATAACAAACCTTGACAAGCCAGAAGAAAATAGGGAAGTAGCCTTGATCTGAAGGACTCAGTAAACAACTTATTTCCCAATACTACAACTCCCACGACAGACATCAATTTTATAAACCTTAAGGACCTCATGCTCAGACAAAACTCAGAGAATAAAACACAGACCAGATGTAATCTAGAACCAAACTAGGAGGGATCGTACAGGGTGGTCGACGTCAGGGCACAAGGAGCATGCATACAAGCTCTCCGCCTTGGAAGAGAGAATAAACCCCATACATGACACTAAAGCAATTTGAGGTCATATTTCATGTGAAAGTTCCCCTTGTACCTCCTAATTATCAATGAAAATTCTGTTTCAATGAATGCAAGCATAAGGTCAGCTAGGCTCGAAAAATGAAGCCTCCACCACCTTCTAACTAAGGGGCTTCGTAATGATCGACTAGGCGCTTACAGCAAGGCCTTCAACCATCCTCTAGTGAGGATTATACGATACCACCCGATGGTTGATTAGGCTCATAAATAGGACCTGCATCCACCCGCAAGGTCAGAAAGCTGTCAACATCTATCGTAAGTCAATACCTTAGTTCGGGCTTTGCAAACGTTTTGTAAATCCAAGCATTGGCCACCCAATGTTCGGTTGCACTAAAAAGCAAGACCTCCGACCACACATAAGACCAGAGAGATATCAAGTGTATTATAAGCCCGGACATTGGTTTTGGCCACTTGAGCATGTCGTAAATCAAAAGTTGGCTTTGGTTCCATTCACTTTGAATGTGGTTAGGCTCAAGGCCTCCAACCCTTGGCTGAGAAAACTGTCTTACACAAAGCTTATGGGCCGGTTAGGCTCAAGATAGAGGCCACAAGCCAGACTTCAAGCAGTACCTTCTTTGTGGATATCAAGGTTTTATTTCAGGGTATTTAGGGTTTATGTCAACCTCAAGCATGCTTGGGGGCAACGGGCAGTACCCAAAGGCTCACAAGAAGATTGGAACAATGAAAAATGCAAGGAAGAATCGAAAAAGTATTGCAAACCTAACCAGTAATGGCATCCAGATTCCTCCTGAAGGCAGGGGAACGCAGATACTCTTCCACTGCCCTAGCCCAAACCATATGCAGCTCTCTTTTGTTATAAGCCTTTACTTGGTTCACCATTTCCTGCTGCTTCATCTGGGACATCTCAATTTGGGCATCAACAGCCTTCATCGCCTTGGTCTCTACGTCGAGGTCAACATTCAGATCCCAGGCCTTCTCGGCAGCAACGTCCCCATCCTACCTCACTTTAGCAGCTACAACAGCCTAAGACTTCATCCCCTTTTTGAGCCACTATTGCTCGTTCAGGAGGCTACTTATTTCAGCCTCAATCTTCACACGGTCAACGCTGAGCCTCTGAGACCTCAACACGTGTTCATAAGCAGCAAAATGAACCTAAACAAACAAAACCCTGAAACGGCAAATCAGCTCCTATTGCTTCAAGCTAACGACCACCTTCAAGTCATTGGGAAGCGCGACACCATGTAAAACTACTCAGCAACAGAAGGGCGGCTCTGGTCATTCACTAACAAATCCCAAGCTAGACAGAAAAGTCTTAGGGAATGCGTTGCACCTTCTGCAGGATTGGGCTCCCGTATAAGGTTGATAGCCGCTCATATGAGGGCAATGGCAGTGTCCTTTACTATCATTGGACGAGAAATCAGAAGAGAGGGGTCATCTTCAACAAAGCAACGGCGGTCCCTCCACAGAAACAATAATGGCCCTTCTTTCATCAACGAGAGGTTCATGGATTCTCCTCACTATTTTAATTTGGGTATCAGAGTGAGTATGAACCATTTTAAAAAAGTTTTTAAAAACATGTTCTACCTCAAACTTGTTTTTAAGTAAATACACGGAAGAAATTACAGTACGATCATCTATAGGGATCATAAACCACCTATTTCCGGTCAAGGTCTTTATCCTTGATGGTCCCAAACATCATTTTGTATCATGGTGAAAGGTTTGGAAGCCTTATAAGGTTGAGGTAGATAGTACTTCCTTACTGGTTTTGTCAATTCAAATACAACACAATGAAACAAACGGGTATGTTTATTCATAAATAAATCAGGAAAGAGTTTTTTCTTATAACAAGCTAGAATGTCCTAATCTGTTATGCCAGATAAATATCATCTTGATTTGAAACAAGAAAAGATTTGTAGCAGTTCCATGAGGTTTGTTCTATCACAGAGTTTAGTTCATGGTCAAGAACGTACAAGCCTCCAATCCTCTTAGACTTGCCAATCATCTTCCACAAGCTCATTTCCTGAAACACAATCATTTCTAGAAAAATTAGCAGTACACCCCTCATCAGAGGTGAATCTATAAACAGAAAGAAGATTGCCGGCCAAGTTAGGGACATGTAGGAACATTTTTCGAGGTAATGGTAGGTGACACACAGATGGATCCAATTCCAGCTACAATAGACCGTGATCCATCTGCTAATTTGACTTTTTTATTTCCAGCACAAGGAATGTAACTGGAAAATAATTCTGAGGCACCAGTCATATGATTTGCAACTCCAGAATTGATTATCCAGTAGGCTTTATGTTTTGTTTTTGACAAGGCAATTAAGGAGAGTTTACCTAACCGAACAAAAGAACAGACTGGACTAGGACTTGGTTGAAACCTTGTTACCCAGTAGTTTACTAAGATGCTCTTTTGTTCCTATAGTCACGTTGATGCCCCCCACCCCCCCGAACTCTTAGATTTCCATGTTGGCTTTCCATGAATCTCCCAACATGTATCTCTATGCCCTATCTTTTTGCAATGATCTCTCTTCGGTTTACGCTTAAAATTCTTGTTATTATCAAAGTTCCCAACAGCCAAGGCAGATGACTCATGTTCTCCTTGAACCTCTTTGTACATGACCCGCCTTCTGGTCACTTCTTGCCTTCTGAGAAAACTTCACGTAAGGATGGCAAGGGCTTCCTCCCCAATATATTGCCGCTAACCTCATCAAGGTATGTGTTAAGGCCGGCTAGAAACGAATAGACCCTTGCATTTTCCTCTCTTTTCTGGAATTTAACACTATCACTTGAGCAGTTCCACACATCTTCATGGCACATGTCGATTCTTGCCATAAAGTCACAATCTCATTGTAATAAGTCGTGACATCCTTGACTCTTGTTTCATAGCCCAGAGCGGCAGAGCCTAGTCTTAAGTTCGTAAGTTTGGGATTTGTTTTCCAAATCATAATACATCTCCCTCATTACTAGCCATATATCCTTAGCAGTAGGCAAAAACATGTGGGGTCTAGCAAAAGCTGGCTCCATTGAATTAATGAGCCATGCCGTTACTATAGAATTTTCAGATTTCCAGATCTTTGCCTTAGGATCATCTGGACCAGGTTTTATGATTTCACCAATCATATATCCTAGCTTTCCCTTGCCAACAACGGCAAGCTTCACAGTTTGCACCCATTCGAGATAGTTCTTTCACATAAGCTTTCTCGTTGTCAGCAAGATCGATGAGAGATTGGGTGATGCAGATTCTTCCCCATTCCGAGGAATTTGTGATACTCCAGAGGCGGAAAACCCTCCTGACAAGGCGGAGGATCTCTCACCATTCATTATGGCCGCCTTCGATATGTTTAGGATATGCAGCGAACCATAACTCTAATACTGTAGAAGTAGAGAAAGAAGAGAGAGAAAGAAGAGGAGAAACTTTCTTATTGATAAAACTCCTTATCGGGTAGGATAAGTGTTGATTACACTTTATAGAAAAGCCTTCAACGGCTATAAACATTATCCAGAAAGTCTTCTAACGGCTAATGAACAGGAAAAACAGTTTTCTGTTCATTAGCCTTACTAGGACAGAAAAAACAGCTAATCCATACATAATTAGCACTAGATTAATACATAGATTAACACTAATAGGACACCATCTTTCAACACTCCCCCTCAAGTTTGGTTGTAGATGTTGATGCACCCAAACTTGGAGTGAAGATGGTTAAAGACTTGAGTTGAAACAGGCTTGGTCAAAACATCAGCAACTTGTTCTTGAGTCTTCACATGAATAAGGGTTATATCTCCATTGTCAACTTTTTCCCTTAAGAAATGCCTATCCACTTCAACATGCTTTGTTTTATCATGATGAGTAGGATTCTCAAAGAATACTTAGGCGGAAGTATTGTCACATAGGAGTTGAGTAGGTTCGAATTTTTGAACCCTAGTTCATTAAGTACCCTTTTCACTAGATGCCTTCATAAACACCAAGTGCCAATGCCATTAATTCTCGATTCAAAGACTACTCCTTGAGACCACATGTTGCTTTTTGCTCCTCCATGTGGTGAGATTACCCCAAACATAGGTGCAGTACCCTGTAGTTGATCTTCCATTGGTTTTATCCCCTGCATAGTCAGCATCAGTGTAGATCTTTACCTCCCTTGACACACCCTTCTTGAAGAGAAGGCCCTGCCCAGGATTTTTCTTTAAAAACCTTAGAATTCTTTCAACAACTTGCATGTGTCTTTCTGTAGGTTGATGCATGAATTGGCTCACCAAACCTACAGCAAAACAGATATCAGGTCTGGTATGAGATAAATAGATAAGTCTCCCTACCAGCCTTTGATATCTCCCTTTGTCCACCAGAGGGCTATCAGACTCATTCCCTAGCTTTAGGCCAGGTTCAACAGATGTTTCAGCAGGTTTACACCCTAGCATCCCAGTTTCTTTTAAGAGATCTAGGGTGTATTTTCTTTGGGACATGGAGATTCCATCAGAATTTCTGGCAATCTCCATTCCAAGGAAATACTTTAGATTTCCCAAGTTCTTTATTTCAAACTCAGAAGCCAACATATCTTTAATGTTTCTGATTTCAGTATCATCATTTCCTGTTAGAATGATGTCATCAACATAAACTACTAACACAAGAGTTTTCCCGATCTGAACTTTGTAAATAAAGTATGATCGAGTGGCATTGATTAAAGCCATTCCTTTTCATAAAGGTTGTAAACCTCCCAAACCAGTGCCCTTGGGGACTGCTTTGAGTCCATAGAGTGACTTTTTTAATTTGCAGACAGCCTTCCTTTCTCCCCTAGGCTTTCAAATCCGGGAGGAGATGCATATACACTTCCTCTTGGATTTCTCCATATAGGAAGGCATTTTTAACATCCAGTTGGGTGAGTGGCCAATCAAGGTTAACTGCAATACTCATGAGAATTCTGATTGTATTTAGCTTGGCTACAGGGGCAAAGGTCTCATGATAGTCAATCCCATAGGATTGAGTGAAACCTTTGGCCACTAGCCTTGCTTTATACCTATTTAGAGTTCCATCAGCATTGTATTTGACAGTGAAGATCCACTTACATCCCACTGGATGTTTACCCTTTGGCAAGGGAGTGATCTTCCAAGTTTTGTTCTTAATGAGAGCATGCATTTCTTCATTTAGTGCAGCTTTCCATTCAGGGACTTGCATAGCATGGTAAACATTCTTAGGAATGCTAATTTTATCCAAGCTGGTAGTGAAACCATAAAAAACAGGTGACAACTTGTCATAGGACAAGTAGTTATACAAGGGATGATCAGTGGTGCACTTCCTAACCCCTTTTCTTTGGGCAATAGGCCTCTCATCAAGTTCACCTTCCATTTCATTGGAACCCCGAGTCATCGCTTCGAGGATTCTTCAATCATTATTTTCATGTGATGATCCTTGATCATTAAGATCTGTGTCGATAACTTCAGATTTTGATGAACGCTTTCCTCTTCTTTCGTGTACACAATGACACTAGGTTCATTTGTGGGACCGGGAGGAGGACACCATCATGTTCCTCTTTTTCCGATTCCTCATTGGAAGTTCCTTGAGTTTCGTGAATAGTCACACTATTATCGACCTCTCTAAACCACTATGTTCCATGAGTTGTGATATTCATCAAAACCTTCCCTTGAGTTGATGCAATCGTAATAGGGCATATTTTGAGAAAAGTAACATCCATAGTGGTGTATACTTTCTTAGTAGTGGAGACAATAGCATTTGTACCCTTTTTAGTGGAGGAATAACCCACAAAGATACATTTCACGGATCTAGGATCAAGTTTTCCTCTGTGTTGGGCATGGATATGTACAAAACAAGTACTTCCAAACACCTTCATAGGAAGACTACCAAAAGATGAGACTTAGGGTAGTGGTCTTTAAGAATTCCAATCGGAGTTATGAATTTTAGGACCCTCGAGGCATCCCGTTGATCAAGTAGTTCTTCGTTAAATTGCATCACCCCATAAATACTTTGGTACATGCATAGTGAACATTATACTTCTTGCCACATCTAACAGATGTCTATTTTTCTTTCTCGCCACCCCATTTTGTTGGGGGTATATCAACACAAGTGCTCAAATGAACAATGCCTTGTTGATTAGAAACTTAGCAAGTGACTTCTCAAAATATTCATGCCATTATCGGTTTTGATTATTTGAATCTTAGATTCAAACTGAGTTCGACCATGGTATAGAAATTCAAAAATTTCACCAACTTCGATTTTTCCTTTAAAAGGAAGAGCCAAGTGACTCTACTATGGTCATCTATAAAGCTTACAAACCATCTTTTCCAGGATGTTGTAGCTTTCTTAGAAGGACCCTGGATGTCACTTTGTATCAAGGAAAAGGTGCGGATGGAGAATAACCTCCACTGGGAAAAACAGATCTGGTATGTTTAGCAAGTTGACACACTTCACAAGAAAGACCAGAAATAGCTTTTCCATTAAACAGATCAGGATACAAATTCTTCATATAAGCAAAATTAGGATGTCCTAACCTATAATGTAATAACATAACTGATTACAAGTTGAAACAGACTTGTTATAATCAAGCTAGGCCTCTGGAATATCATCAAAAACTTGTCGGTGAAGTGAGTCTTGAATACAAACAAATTTCAGAGTAAGCTTCAAGATCGCCAATCTCCATCTTGGAGCATAAGTCCCGAAACTTATAGCCATTAGATTGAAACAAGACAAAGACACTTTGAGTCTTTTACAAGTTTGCTTACAGATAAAAGATTGCATTGCAAGTTAGGAACATAAAGTACATTCTTAAGAGTTATCTTTTCATTGATTATAACATCCCTGCATTTAAACACAGGAAGAAGTCCCATCAACAATCTTTATAGTATGAGGAGATACACACTTGGTGATTTTTATAAAGAGTTCGTGGTTTCCAGTCATATATGACCTGAGGCCCCTGAATCAACAAGCCATATATTTCTAATCACATGATTATTGGTATAGGTATTAAGGCACACACTGCATTAGCCATAGTTGCAACTCGGCGAGGAGCAGCGGCTGATCGAGAAGTTTGAGCAGATAGAAGCCTTTTTAGAGCCTCAATTTGCTCTTTACTGAACTCATTCTCAGACTTAGGTTCCTCAAAGGTAGCAAATTTGGCAGAATTTTCATAATTCTTAGGTTTCCAATTAGGAGGATTGCCATGGATTTTCCAAAGAAGTCTCTTTGTATGGCCTGTCCTTTTACAATGCTCACAGAGCAGGCCTTATGTTCTTTTGTTTCGATTTTGAGTGGATCAGATTGTGATACACTCTTAGTAAAAAGAGCTTGCTTTCCAGAGATGTAGGAGGAGTAGTATTACTCGGCATGAGTTTCCTCCTACTCTCTTCATGTTTAACTCAAAGAAAAAACCTCTTTGACAGAGGGGAGGGGTTTTTTACTTAATATCCTCCCCCTCACATCATCGAGATTGGAGTTAAGACCCATTAGGAACTTGAAGATTCTTCTTTGATTTTTCAAAGATATATAAGTCTTTGCATCATCAGTAGATTGCCAGGAAATATTTTCCAAACTGTCAAGCTGTTGCCAAGACTTAGACAGAGAGTTGTAGAACATGGTGACACTAAGATCACCTTGCTTCATATCTTGTACCTTAGCTTCAATCTCATGAGACAAAGCAGAGATATTTTCATTTTTTGAATAAAGATCAAAGACTCCCATTCCATATCTCCTCAAGCCCCGGTCCATAAGAATGAAGTTCTCAAGCGATGTCGGTGGTCATAGACCCCAGAAGAATTGCCATGACTTGGCTGTTGTCAACCCTCCACTTCTTGTAGTTAGGTTGACCTTTTCCTGGTGCTTTGCTCTCTCCAGTAAGGAATTCTTCCTTGTCTCTCCCTGTGATAAGGAGTCCGATGGATCTAGACCATTGGAGATAGTTATCACCATTGAGTTTAGGAGTGGAAAATGACATTATAGAGGGTCTTCGGTGGTCCAGGAAGAAGGATTTGTGGCTTCTTCCCTTGAGTTAACCTCTCGAAGAATGCTCATGAGCCATTTTGAAAAAAAAAAAATTTACTGAGTTTTTGTAAGAGCAGTCTACGATACCATGTAGAAGTAGAAAGAAGAGAGAGAGAAGAGAGAGAAACTTTCTTATTGATAAAACTCCTTATCGGGTAGGATAAGTGTTGATTACACTTTATAGAAAAGCCTTCAACGGCTATAAACATTATCCGAAAAGTCTTACAACGGCTAATGAACAGGAAAAACAGTTTACTGCTCATTAGCCTTACTAGGACAGAAAAAACAGCTAATCCATACATAATTAGCACTAGATTAATACATAGATTAACACTAATAGGACACCATCTTTCAACAAATACCATGTAGGGAATTATAGAAAATTATAATATCTTATTATTCAATCATCTATACAACTCCTTTAAATAGGAGCGGAAACACCAATGCTTGCAGACTAAGAAAACTTGCAAAACTTGACGGCCAAGCCAACTAGACTCATCTAAACCCTAAGCACAACCGCCATAACATGCGGGCCGTTACAGACCCATCACACTAATAATAAGGATATTAATAAGACCAAAAAAAATGTAATACTACTTCCAACAGGATCCTTCCATCTAAGGTCACATTTCTGGTATACGAT
The DNA here is from genome assembly GCA_026214975.1 of Gentiana macrophylla. NCBI lineage: Eukaryota > Viridiplantae > Streptophyta > Magnoliopsida > Gentianales > Gentianaceae > Gentiana > Gentiana macrophylla. The sequence continues at coordinate 21,594,699 of CM047809.1, read as the reverse complement.
GGCAGAGATGTAACCCCTCAACGCCAGTGGTGGCTGAACGAGCTAGCTGTCATTGGGTGTGGCGATCTTCCTACCGAACTGCAACAAACCTTTTATCAAGCTCACCCAAAGCATGTTGTACTTATAACATAAAAGCATCTATATTTAGATCTAGCTTTGAATGGTTGCTCAGAGATCTTTCGAGTCATGTTCTCGTTGCGGCCTTGAATGCCCTCTCTACTGCTTCCGGCCATCGGAGATGAGGTTAAGATTCCTTAACACTAATACCAAAATGGTGAATGAGTTTTGAGTTGCTTCATCATTTAGGTAAAAATGAAGACAGAGAATATTCTTAGCAAATCTGCCTTTTACAAAAGGGGAAAGTGATTAAATACTATCTTAAATGCCAGCTCACTACTAACGGGTGAATGGGATAAAGACAATACTAAAACTGATAAAAGACAACTTGATGTCCCTACATCAGGTAGCCCCAAGAGGTTGCAGGTAGCACGATGTGGTCGAGGTGGTGACATGTAGCGAGTGTAGGCAGTGGTTTCCGAGATGGTGCGGGGGGCACTAGGGTATTTTTCGTTTCTTTGAAACCCATTATAGCAATGTTTTGATGTAATGATAACATGGCCCTTCCATTCCATTCAAATGATGAGGAAAAAATCATCTTGTTTGTTTCTTCTTTGAATATGTTATAATTGTTCTCAAAACAAAACAAAAAAAAAAAATTGTTATAATTCTTTCACATGCACAAAAACTATGATTTCCGGGCTAGTTGAGCTCTTAAAAGAAAGCTTTCAACTCGAGTGCAGTGATACCATCTAGAGTAGCTTCTATCTCTTCATCTTGATTCAAGCTTTCACAAAATTACCCAAAAGTAGGCATATCCAATGAAAAGCCAACAAAGACAATTTGATACTTTAAGTGACTTTTATTCTTTACCAATTACCATAGACAACTCATTAATTCAGATAATATGGCGTTAAAGTGTTCACTCCCACCAAAAAGAAAGGATGAAGAATATAAGAAAAACATCATGCTTATTCATTATCAGAACTAATACAGATGCCAATTAAAGAAGTAGAGGAGTTTTGATTTAATATTGCAAATAATTTGACTAATGGTGAAAAATAGAAGTGATACCCGTGGTCCTTCCATACCTAAGCAGGCAATGAGATATCTCTCAAAGCAATATAATGCAAAGGCTTCATAGCAATCCCGTATGATCTCACAGTTGAATGCAGCATCAGAATTTAATAGAGACAAAAACTAGCCAAGTCCAAAAGATGTTAGAAAAGACAAAAGGTAATGAAAAGATGGAAGACCAAGAAAAATATGAAAACAGTTTTGCAGGTAGGGTAAAACGTCAATGACATAGCAAACATAACTGATTTTGAACTGATATAACTAGTGAGAATATTATAATTCAATTCACAGTAGATGTCTTACGGTGTTATATTTTCTCCTATTCAGCCAGCTAAGTATGAACCATAAATATCATTACATCCTATTGTAGGTTTAACCGACTTATTTCTGCAACAAATATTTCACTGGCTTATTTATGATATAAAAGGGATTTAAGCCAAAAGATAAATCCGCTGCTTGCCAGGATAGAAATTGTTGCATAACAGAGTCAAATCCCAAACAGAAAAAGCTCATTCATTTCAGGCTTCAAATATCAAAAAATGCATGAAAATATTTAATACAATTAAAACATGTATACCAATAATTCTAATAGCCAGCAGCGATATTTGGTAATTTCAGTATATTCATCAGTTAACCAAATGGGTTTAACTATTTCCCGAAGAGCAGAAGGACAGGGAAAAAATAAACATCGAGTCTTGTAGAAACTGCTAAAAGTATATTTTCACAATACTTGCAACACTTGGCATGCTAACGTTTCCATTCTATTTTTTCATGCTGGAAATGACAAGAAGTACAAGCTTTTTGCAAGATACATCTAAGACTGGCCAATTTCCCAAGTCATACACATTATCATCGACCTCCTATAGGACCTGTCACTAAAATGCAACAAGAAGGAGACAAAAGAAAAATAAAGAAAGAAGGGTTTCCATGAGATGCAAATTTGAGAACTAGTAACCACACATGTAGGTTACTGAATGAGTGACACAAGTAAAAAACAAATGAAACTTTTAGGACTACGTTAGAATGCAGATATCCAAGCGAACGCCATATTCATACCGATTCCAGAGCATAGACAGGAACCATAAGGATGAGTCCAACCAAAAACTTCTGCTCCTGAAATCCATAACATATCACAATTGTCTGTTCAGAATATGAAATGAACAAGGAAAAGGTAAACGGAGTAATAGAAAGATAGAAAAAGGCATTGAATTCCACAAAATTCAAAGCAGCAAAATGGACTCAAGTATCATTCCTTAGAGTTGCCTTTTAATCATGTACTAAATGGACCATAACCCTTCTAATAAGAATCAGAAAAGTACTTGTAATTTGGAATAATGAAGTTCTAACTTACGTACGAAACTATTTCTATTTCTTGCTACCCAAAAAACAATATTCGTATAATATTCCTACTCTCTCTCAATCATAATAATATTCTTACTTACCCTAATTATATTCAATTTCTCTTCTTATTCTGTATGGCCTAATATTTGGGTCTATCTATCCTCTATATACATAGCTTTCGCTACCAATGAAGTATCCGATTTCTTATAACAAAGCTGCAAAGCATACCCTATAACCAACATTGAATCATGCTACTTTCCCACAGCCAAGGGAGGGTAAGCAGATAGTCCAGTCAACACAACTAAATGGTCCCATCAAGGGAAATTAAAAAAAGGGCTGGGGGAAGCAAATATAGATAACGATATAATTTCAAACCTCAGGCTGGTTGTACGCTCCTAAATGCTCGAATACAAGATACATAGATAGAACAAGAGCCACCAACACAAATATTCCTGCACTGCATACTGTCCAATTGTAGATTAATGACGATCCAGCACTACCATTATCTGACAAACTTTCTCCTGGTATGCCTCTTGACCCGGCACAAGTGAAAAGGAATAAAAACAATAATAAGGTAAAATTAGATTCCATTTAAGCTCTCTACACCCACTGGATTAGGCACATCAAGCAGATTATAAGCTTGACCAAGTTCACACGCAATAACGTTCTCCAATTACTCCCAGTCGCATAGCAGTCAGGCTGAAGAGAAAGTAAAATCTCTTTCAAGTTGTTTAAGAGTGATGGAAAAATTGGCAATCCAACAATAGATCCAGTAAGCAGTAACCCCACAGTAGACAACTCTAGTATAAGAGAAATGCAAAATCTACAAGGTTTCTGTCTCTGTATTACTAGCCGGTCTCACGGTCAGGTAAACTTACAGGACCTCAGCTTGAGTCTACTGTTGCACACCTCAGTTGCTCTTTAGCTGCGATAAGTATACAAGATGCACATCATGAGATTGATTAAGCAAAGACAAAACACATTTGAAGCCATGAATATCTCATTTACATAATTTGTGTAAGGGAAGATAAAGTGGACAACATCTTAATACTGAATATAATACGCACAAAGAAAGGTTTCCTAATGTCACCTTAATTTTCTTTCATTCTTATACATGAAACAAAAACATTCAATCAGAATTTTTTTGAGACAATTCTTATCAAGGCTTCAAATGGCAACAATGGAAGTTCGTAAACCTAAAAATAATGATCAGGTTGAGAACAAGACGGTGGTGCCAAAGCAATATTACCGTGGTGGTACTGGTGGACGAGGAGGAAGAAGTTCTCGTGGTGGGCGGCGGGGAAACCGTGACGAGCGATCTGGAGGAAGAACAACTGGCAGCAAGTGTGACCACTGTGGACGAAATAATCACACGGGGGTAGACAATTGTTGGGACTTTCATGGACGTCTCAGTGAGCGCCATGGACGGAACTCATACCGGGTAAATCAAGCTGTGATGACATGGTACCGGGGAAAAAGCCTCAATGGGTGAAGAATCGTCGAAGAAGTGTTGGAAAGTTTAATTGTATACGTATATAACTAGGCATTTAATTCTTTTATTTTATTATTTTGTACCAGTCACACCTACCAGTCTCACACCTATTAAAATACATACATGTTTTCCCAAAAATTAAAAAATTAAAAAACATACATGTGGGGGTACTTTTAGGTTTCCGAGTAAGATTGAGTACAAAGCAAATTTCCCGGAATATCCAAATGCAGGAGGCCCCTCCACCGCTGTCCAGTGAGGAGCAAGATCTTCTTCACCGTAGTACGAACCGTTTCAAGAGAAGAGCAGTTGAAGAAGCACCGGTGCCACCTGATGGTGGTGGTTCTGTGTGGAATCGCCGGAGTGGGGTTGATGTTGTCCGCCCCTCTGAAACTTACCATGAATTATATACAGGCGAGGACGAACCGGAGGAGGATATGGTGGAGTTCACCGAACATTACCTGAAGCAGAAAGCTGAGAGAACGCGGGTGACCTTACCCGGCATTAAGGAGGTCAGCATTCCGTTGGAAAAACTGAAAATCCTCTGGAAACCATGGAGGAGGGCGTTGATTATAAAAGTTTTAGGGAGAAACGTCAGCTTCCGACTACTCCAATCTCGTCTCATGGACATGTGGACCATGGGGAAGCACATCGAAATCACCGATCTTGAAGACGGCTATTATGTTGTTCGATTTGTTTGCAAAGAAGACTACAACCATGTGCTCGAAAACGGACCTTGGCTCATCCAAAATCACTATATTACGATATCAAAGTGGCGACCTGCCTTCCATCCATCTAATGAGCCCATCAAATCCACTCTAATCTGGGCAAGGATCCCTCGAGTGCCCGTTGAATACTTTGAGGAAGAAGCCTTAATTGAAGTTGGAAATTGCCTGGGGTCTGCGAAGAAAGTGGATGCCACATCCCTTCGTAGCCAGCGTGGTAAGTATGCTAGAGTCTGTGTTGAGATCGAATTGAATAAACCGCTTCCGAATGCTGTATTGATAGAAGAAGAATTGTACAAAATCGAGTATGAGGGCCTCCACATGATCTGCTTCGAATGTGGCATTTACGGACACAAAACCGAAGATTGCCCCCGCAAGAAGACTGACATGGCTACTTCGACCACCGTACCTGTTGAACCGGCTAAAATGCCCACGGAAGCCAACCCATTTGGCCCTTGGATGCTTGCAACTAATCGTAGACGACGTAACCCGGCCCAGAAAAATGCGATGAACACTAATACTGCAGCTACTGAAGACCCCCATGCTCCTCCCCAGAGAAGGGCCGATCAGCCCTTGAACCCATCGGGATCCCGGCCTACTGGCTCCAGAATTTCGGTTCTCCATGAACAGGACATTGAAGAGGGAAATGATCAAGTCATGTGGAAATTTTACAGCAACAACTTCAGGCCCTTAATCATACCAACTCTCCACCAGTCATACGTCAAGTCAATAGGGGCAATCGAGCAACAGGCTCTCGTGGCCGAGGTAGAGGTGGCATCTCCGTTGGTACAAACAGAGTCCGAATCCAGCCTACTATAAGTCGTGGCAATCCCGAGTCCACTCCGGTCTCTCGAAATACTCCCATCTTTGGCAGTCCCGAGTCCACTCCGGTATCTCGGAATACTCCCATCTTTGGCAATCCCTCAACTTTCCCTACATTCCCCCTTACGGACAGCACAAATGTGCCTAATAGAATGGATAACCGGGCCATCACAATTGGGGAAGTCATACATGAAGCTATGATAGTGGATGCGATGATTGCAGCTGAAAGTGCTAAGAGGCAGGACTCGATTTACGTCAAAAAGAACCCACCAGATCAGCCTCTAAACAATGATCCCCAATCAACTGCGTGTGACCACCCTCAGGTATGCTCTGTCTCTGGACAGCCGTCTATTTCCATTAATATTGATCAATGAGGATTCTTTCGTGGAATTGTCGAGGGGCTGCCTCCTCCACATTCTATCGTCATTTGAGAAGCATTGTGATTGAACATCATCCGAATATTCTCTTCCTTATGGAAACTAAAGTCCCCAGTACCAAGGCTAACCGAATTTTACGGAATTTTAATTTTACGAACTTGATCGCAATTGAAGCTCGTGGATTTAGCGGTGGTATGTGGTGTTTTTGGGACAACTCGACTGTTGACTTACGTCTGCTTTTTGCTACCAACCAGACTATTTTTGTTGCGGCTGTAGATAATTATAGGGCCACTTGGATTCTTTCACTGACCTATGCTTCCCCGACTCCAATTATCCGTGATGAGTTGTGGAACCTTTTTGAACAAGCAGCTACGTTCATCCGCGTTCCGAGGTGTGTTATCGGGGATCTCAATCAAGTGATTCATGGTGATGATAAACGGGGTGGTCGTCCGGTTTTGGGGCCTTCTGTTGAACGAATGCGAAAAGCAATTCGTGTGTGTGACTTTATCGAGGTTCCCTTCCAAGGACCAAAATTCACATGGTCCAGCTCGATTCATAGTTTTTCAGCCATAGAACAACGCCTTGATCAAGCCCTTTGCAATAATAAATGGTGGGATCAATTTCCGGCTTCAACAGTTTTACACCTTCCCCGCACACACTCAGACCATCACCCAATTCTTTTGGCCCTAGAGTCGGGTATGAACAGTGGCAGAACTATCGATAGACCTTTTCGCTTTCAAGCTTGTTGGCAGCAACACCACGGCTTTCGAGATTTTCTGAGTAGTGTTTGGCCGAATGAAGGGGAGTCTTTGCATCTCTCCCTTTCCTCCCTCGCCTCTGATTTACGTGATTGGAATAAAAATGTGTTTGGCAATATCTTTCATAGGAAAAACCGCTGCCGAGCTCGTCTAAATGGAATCCAAGTGGCTCTTTCCAAAGCTCCTTCAAAATTCCTAAGTGATCTGAATAATGAGTTGCTTCGAGAACTTGATGATATCCTTGCTCAAGAGGAAATTTTCTGGTTTCAGAAATCGCGTCTAAATTGGATCGAAAACGGAGAAAGAAATACTCGATATTTTCATCTTTCTACTACTCGAAAACGGGGTAGATCCAACATTACATATCTGAAAAATGGAAATGGTGATTGGATTGAGGATCCCGTGGTACTTCAACAAATGGTCCGGAATTATTTTATTGGTTTATACGCGGATGAGCCAGTTGATCATTTTCCGGTTAATCTCTCTTTCCCGACCCTCTCTCACTCGGATAGAAGACTGATCAACCGGCCAGTCAGCAGCAACGAAATAAGGGCAGCTGTATTTGATATGGGGGCCTACAAATCACCGGGGCCGGATGGTTTTTCTCCGGTTTTCTTCCAACAAAATTGGGAAGTAGTAGGCGAGTCTATGATTTCTTGGGTAACTAAAGCGTTCGCGCAGCGCTCTTTTCCACCCGAGGCCAACCGGACTTTCATCTCCTTAATCCCAAAAGTCCAACCACCGGAATCAGTCACTCAGCTTCGTCCAATAGCACTTGCGAACGTGTCATCGAAAATTATAACAAAAATTATTGCTAATCGCCTCCGTCTTGTGATTAGTAAGCTTGCGGACAATTGCCAGAATGCTTTCATCCCCGGAAGGCAAAGCTCAGATAACATAATTGTCACTCAAGAAGTGCTTCACACAATGAGAAAAAAGTCGGGTCGGAAGGGTATTATGATCATCAAAGTGGACCTCGAAAAAGCCTATGATAGGGTGAACTGGTCCTTCCTACGGCATCTCCTTCAGTTAGTTGGCTTTAACAGTGACTTGATCGAGCTCATTATGTATTCTTTATCCAGCACCTCCTTGGAGGTCCTCTGGAATGGCCACCCTCTTGAAGCCTTCACTCCACACCGAGGTCTTAAGCAGGGTGACCCTCTTGCGCCTTATCTTTTTGTTCTTGTTATGCAGGTGTTGAGCCAAATGATAAATTCTTCGGTCAATGCAAAAAAGTGGAAGCCTATATCAGTTTCACGAGGTGGGCAAACGGTTTCTCATTTATTCTTTGCAGATGATCTTATTTTATTTTCAGAAGCTTCCATTGACCAAGCTAGGGAAATGGATCGGGTCCTACAGGAGTTTTGCTGTGTTTCAGGCCAGAAAATTAGCATTGCTAAATCTAAATTCGCGGTATCCCCTAATGTCAACTCTCAAACTATCAATTGTATTGCGGATGTTCTTGGAATGAAGCACACACATCACTTTGAAAAGTATCTCGGGGTCCCACTCCATCACGGGAGAGTCAAAAAAGAGGACTTCACCTTCGTTGTTGATAAAGTCCGGTCCAAACTTCAAGCATGGAAAGCCCTCACACTCTCAAATGTAGGAAGGGCCATTCTTGTCCAAACCGTCCTCACTACGACAGCTTACTACCATATGCAGACAATCAGACTCCCAACTTCTATAACTGATGAGCTAGACAAGCTTGCTCGATCGTTCTTTTGGGCCGACTATGAGGAAAAAAGAAAAATTCATCACGTCGCATGGCACTCTATTTGTCAACCGAAGTCTCACGGTGGCTTGGCAATACGAAGGGCTCGGGAAATGAATACATCATTTTTGGCTAAACTCGTGTGGCAAATTTTGACGGACCGCAGCAAACTTTGGGTCCAAATTCTGACACAAAAATATGGCTCACCTTTTGCAACCCCGAAACCGAATGCTTCCTCCTTATGGCGTCACATTTGTTTTGCTGCGAATGAATTGCGTGAGGCCTTTGTGATAGATGCTTCTGGAGCCCCGTCTTGGACTACCCACTCCTCCGGCAAATTTTCAGTTAGTTCGGTCTACCATGAAGTCTGTAAATCCTTTGCCCCTGCGAACAATGAAAGTGCAAAGCTGAGGCGTGTCTGGAAAATCAAAGGCCCGCTCCGAGGTAATCACCTCCTCTGGCTCATCCGTAAAAATCCTCCCAACTGCAGTACTCTTGCTACACGGGCACATTATAGGCGATGATATGTGTCATTTGTGTGGGCGCCACAGTGAGTCTATCATGCATGCTCTTAGAGATTGTGATTGGATGCGTGGGATGTGGAAGGATATTGTGCACCAGCAACATTGGCACGAATTCTGCAACATCAATGACGTCCCAAATTGGCTTGACAAGTGCCTCTAGAAGGATATGTACAAGAAGGATAATATCACATTCTGGAGATTTACTTTGGAGATAATTTCGAGTATTTGGTATTGGCGCAATGCAAAGATTCACAATGAAGATCAACACAGGCCCCCAAAATCGGTGTTTATATCGCAAGTCATACGGAAAGCAAGAGAACTTCATCTAGCATGGCAAACTTAAGTCCTGTAATTTATTTTTTTTGAGCTCTCTTTTTGTATATTCTGGCTTTTCAGCCTTTGAAGACATTGTACAGTCTTTTTTATTAATACAAATATCCAGCTTAAACCAAAAAAAAAATTTGCCTAAAAACTGCACATGATTTGGGTCGTGTAGATTTCATAAAAATTTATATTCAATATTTATGTTATAGGTTATAAAAATTTAAAATCTTATTCAACTTATTTCAAAGTCCAATCCACAATAGCATAACAATATGTTTTAAGGCTCTTAGTGCTTATTAATTGATTCGTTAATCTTTCTACAATTGTTTAGTTATTGGCAAAAAAAAATATTCAACAATTAAAAACCAACTAATAGTATAAAAGAAAAATTAGGTATAAGTCCACTTTTCCCCTCTTAATTAAGCATTAATCCACACATCTTTTTTTAGTTGCAATAAAGACAAATAATTTCAGACGGACCAAAATTTCTCTTTTTTTTTCCATGTCTAAACGCAGATTTGCAGGCCATCCGGTGCATCGATTGGAGATCTACTGCGAGTTGCCTGAGCGGAGGCCGGCGCGTCGACTGGAGATCGCCGACGGGTGTCACCTTGTGTTTACAAAGCCGTTGGTCTGGTGGTCCGGGAAGTTTGTTCTACACATATTGCCTTTGGTCTGGTGGTCTGGTGATTGGAGAAAAAGCTCACAGAAGAAAGCAAGAAATATAGTCGAAAAGAGGCTAAAATACCTGATGAAGAAGTTGAATTCGTTGAATCTGTCATATGCTTTTGAAGAAGAAGGTGATCGTTCTTCGGCCTCGTTGGAGAATAGTGAAATTTCCTCTGAATCATCTTCTTCTGATAATTCTTGCAAGGGACCGATGAGATGCGAAGTTGGAGGGAGAGTTTTCAGAAATTCGATCTCATATTCTGTACGGCTTGATTCATAGCAACGGATATGGCCATTTGTTATGGTGGTCTCTATCATACTAGTAAAATTAATTGGACTGGAGCTAGCAACAAAGAAGATGAATATTTGAAGGAAATGACTGAACATAACCACCCAGATGAAGTCTACACAATACAACTGAAGTTGTCATCTCAAAAGGATCGTGTTCATCTATTGAAGCCAAACAGAAAGGAGTAGAAGTGGTTAAAGGCTGACAGATCCATGGCTACAACTTGTTCGACAAAATTCCCAAACCAACTTTAACATACATGGGATAAATGAGAAGAATGATGGTGCATGTACTGTTATCCATTTTGTTGATTGCAAAAACCCCAAATGTGAGGAATTCGCACCAACTGTTAACTTTAATGAAGAACTTGGATATGGAAGCCCACGGTCTGATCAACAGCCACAACAAAGGTGCTTGGAACCGCTGATTGTTCAAAACATGACAACGATAGAGAAATCCCAGAAATATCATGGGAACGATTTCAATACAGAAAGTAAGTTTATCATGACTAAGCTAAGTAAGGTTACAAATTTTTCATGTTTGAATATTCTGTGCAAGAACGGACAATTTAAGGAAGCATTAAAATTTTTTGGGCTGGAGAGCATCATTAAAGGGAAGAATGAATCATTTCCCGGGTCCCTAGTACTGGTTTCGACATTAGAGACACCAAAAGGAGCTGTCTCGAAAGCTTTTTATGCAAAGTTCATGGGCCAAATACAGCACGGACCACCAATTCCAAGAGCAATAGTGGATGAGATCGGTTTAGCACTACAAGATCATCATGTATCTCCCAAACATAAAGATCAACATGTAGTCACTTGAATTAAACCTTAAATTATATTGATATTGATACTGATACTGATACTGATACTGTTTAATGATACTGATAATGTATGACTTGTATGATACTGTTAGTGATGTTGTATGCCTTATATGAGCCTTATATGATATTGTGTCCCTTGAATTAAGCCTTAAATGAGCCATATATGTGTGCCTTAAAGTAATCACTTGAATTAAGCCTTAAATGAGCCTGATACTCTGATATTGATACCGATACTGATACTGATACTGATATGTAGGTAAAAAGGTTGTTACAATATGTACAAAGTTTGGGGTGTTACTTTTCAGCTATTTTTGCTGTTGAATTCTGTTGTTGTTGGTGTTAATTTGAGTGGAATATGTAAAGATTGGAGCTTTATTCTTCTGCCATTGTTGCTGTTTTTTGGACAGTTCTTTCTTTCATTATGGTTTGCCATTTTTGATGTTTATTTAGGCCTTAATTTCTGCCAATTATTGCTGATAATTTAAGAGAGATATGCAAAGATTGGATCTTTACTTCACTGCAAATATGAGGAAAATATGCAAGAAGCATTTTGTTGAAGGGTTTTTTTTGGCCTTATATGAGCCTTATATGATATTGTGTCCCTTGAATTAAGCCTTAAATGAGTCTTATATGAGCCAGATATGTGTGCCTTGAAGTAGTCACTTGAATTAAACCTTAAATGATATTGATTACCTCATATGCAATTGTTTACTGATACTGATACTGATACTGTGTTAGTGTAAACGCTTCGATAAAATTCGGCTTTCAAATACTACGTCGAAAGGGTATCAAACACGGTCTCAAAATGAAGATTAAAAAAAATATGAACTTTGGTAAAACAATTTTGATGATCAGTATTCTAAATCAAAAGTTACGGTCGTTTATAAGAAAAAGCGCTCCGGTTAATACAAATATTCTTTTGTCTTTCAAAATATACGTAGGAAGGGTGTCGTATTTGGGCTCAAATTAAAGAGCAAAAAAAATGAATTTTGGTGAAAAAATTTCGATGATCGGAGTTATAAATCAAAAGTTACGGATGTTTGAAAAAAAACAAAAAAAAAACAAACCTGAAGCAAATGTTTATTCATTTTGTAACTTGAAGCAAATGTTTATACGCGCGCGTCCCTTTTAAAAGGTTAGTTTGGTCCGTTGTCCTTTTTGCAACTAAAAAGGAATGTGTCCTATTTATTCATTTTGTGAATTAAAAAGGATTTTTCCCTCAATCTCTTTAATATAAATGCATGTAACATAATTTTATCGTCCATAACCCAAAAACCAAAATAAATCAACATGATAGTTTACGGTCGATTGTTCACCATTAGTTCAGAAAAGAACAAAATTAAAAGATACAATCAAATTTTCCGCCGAAATACTCTCCGGGAAACAAAAATGGGTATTCATTTTGGCTAAAAATGGTTATTCATTCCTTAAACATGTAGTCCTTTTTCATTTCTTAGGTGGTTCGTTTTCCCGTACATGAAAATATGTTATAGTTTTGTTTAAATGTCTATCTTGAAATTTTTGAAAAATTAAAAAACCATTTCACTTTCCATTGTCTAATAATTCTAGTTTGTCGCGATATATATATATACACACACACTCAACCCATGAAATGCGGGTCAAAATATATTAAAACCATAATCAATCCAAATCTATTTTTAACCCGCAAGGTCGGATTGGGTCAGGTTGTGAATTTGTGTTCACCCCTACCTAAGGAGCTAGGTTACTCAGGAAAGGGGTTTCGATGTATTATAAAAAGCAGCATTGCTAAATAATAAAATATAGAAGTTTTTCCTCGATATTTAATTTCTTACATGGTATCAGAGCTGTGTTTCAGAAAAATACCCTAAAATTACTCTTCTGCTGCCACTGCCAATATGTAAAATTCTAAGCTCTGCCACTAGTGGCGCTAATCGTGGCGCCGATTCCCAGGCCAGAGCCGATGATGAGACTAATCAGAACAGTGGCACCAAAATTCTACCAGCAACCATGCGGTTGACATGTAAAAATTACATAGAGTGGGCCCAAACGGTGAATCTCGCGATCGACGGGAAGAGGAAATTGAATTACCTGATTGGAGACAGTGCTGCTCCGCAATCTACCGACCCAAAATACAGGACTTGGAAGTCGGAGAATTCTCTGGTCATGGCATGGCTAATAAATTCAATGGAACTCGACAAGGGCAGGCCGCATATGTTCCTTCCGACTGCCAAAGATATATGGAAGGCTATCATGGAGATGTATTCTGATCTTAAGAATACCTCTCAGATCTATGAATTGAAGACCAAGATGTGAAATCTCAAGCACGAGTCAAAGGGTGTCACATCCTGCTACAACGAAATTGTAATTATGGCAGGAACAGTATATGTGCCATGAAGAAAATGTGGGATTTCCCCAGTGACGGTGTCAAATTTAAAAAAGAGGGAAGAAAATGAACTTGTCTATTCCTTATTGGGACACAGGACCTTAATGAGGTAAGGGGGGAGAATTCTTGGAAGAAAGCCCTAAATTCATTGAGGGAAGTTTTTTTCTGAAAGATCATAGAGAAGAAGGAAAAGGGTGATGCAGAAAGAGTACCGACATGACCCTTATGTGTCGGTCCTCGCACTTGTCAGGGGTGAGGTTGTGAAAAAAAATGGTAAGCCGAAGCTAAAGTGTGAACACTACAAAAAGATTGGGCATGCTAACGACACTTGCTGGGAAATCATTGGTAAGCCTGCATGGAAAGTTAAGCAACTGGAAATGAGTGGAGGTGAATCAAGGCTGGTCAATCAGATTAGTTCATATCAAGGGTCATCCTCTCAGGCAGGTTTGCATTCTTTCACGAAGGAACAGTTAGAGCAATTGAGTAAGTTTCTAAACTCCCAAATTGCATCTAACAAAAATCATGTGTGTTATTATGTCGATTCAGGTAAACACTCTTTTTTATCCCTTCTGGAAACTTGTGAACAAATATGTTGGATTGCTGATTCAGGGCAAGGAAATTCCACTCATTTCTCATTATAAGTCAAGCAGGAAATGTTCATGTGCAATTGGCTGATGGGTCCACCCCGATTATTTCTCGCATTGGATCCATCCCAATTTCATCCTCCATCACTCTAAAAAAATGTTCTTCGTGTACAAAAAATGGCTTGTAATCTTCTATCTATATTTAGACTCACCTCGGATGAAAGGGGTGTGGTCATGTTTACCGATTATGGTTGTGTGCTTCAGGATGCAAGTTTGGGGAGGACGATTGGAAAGTTTAGAGTAGAATAAGGGATCTACATTTTGGTTCAATCTCTTGCACCAAAAGAAAGAAATTCCCAAAGCAATTGTTTATAGTCAGTTATTTCGAATGATCATAATAAAATTTGTTATTCATAATGAATTAGGTCACCCCAGTTTAACCATTTTTCCTCGAAATTACGAAAGCTTTAATTAAAATCCAGACAAACGCCGGTGAAGATAGATACAAAGCCGGACCAAACCGGACAAAGCCGGGACAAACCGGACAAACCACAAACACTAAAGAACAAAGATTAGCAAACTACTAACAAGACTACAAACCTACTACATTTGTAACGCCCCGTTCCCGGACACCGAGTCCTTATCCGGAAAAGGAACGTTCGGCACGTATAAAATAAAAGTAAATTCACTTTATACGTAAGCCTCTACTACGTCGTATCAAATGAAAGCAAACGGAAGCAAAAGACTCGGGTATAAAAATTTCTCCAATAGTCAAAGAATAGAAATATCATCTAAAGATGGAAATGTAACTTTATTACATTCAAAAGGAAAATACGAAAAATCCAAAAGAAATGTACGACAAGTCTCGAAAGACCAAAAGTCTACTCCAAAAGTAAAAAATATTATAATAAAAGAATAGCAGAATAAATAAATAATAAGTCTTCGACGAGGCGTCGTCAAACGTCGTCATCGAACTCCTCCTCGTAAACATGATCAACCTGTTCGTCTTCTCACCCCCAAACACATAGAAAAACATGCATTTGAGGTAAGTACAAAGTACTTAAAGAGAGAAGCTATGACAACAATTAAGATTTATATGGAGAAGATAATTAATCGTTTAGTTGTTTATGTGTGACCGACTCAATCTGGGGTTCTTTTCATGTCCATCAACACGAAATGACTAAACGTTTCTACTTAGCTTATCTATGTTACAACCGCACTCAAGGGCACTACGCATATCCAAACTGGGGATATTCTTGGCAACATATAAGTGGATCACACCAATATCCACGGAGTTTAGAATAGGTAGACTCCGATAGTGCGCACATATCAGTTGAGTCCCTCCGTACTTAGGTTTTTTTTTACCTACGGAGTTTTTCCACCTTCAGAACAACACACACATCGCGATATAGACTGGTGCCTAACCAAGAGAGGCATGTTGTTTAATCTTTTACTAGTCAAGTACGTATTTTATTAAAATGATTAACTAACCACCTATGTGTTTTCAAGTAATCTCCCTCACAATTACTATTCTCTTCCTAGACCACTAGACAATAACAAGGCCTAGCAATTACACAGACATTGATGAATGCTAATTCATCAAAGCACAAGCCTATCATGGTCTTCCGACGGATCCGAACTTCAACTCCCTTTAAGAGTACATTCGGTGTTTTAACTAAACGAATCAGAAGCTCAATTCAGGCTTGTTTATGTTTATACAATGTTAACATATCATGAATAAAGGTTTAAAACTCAACAACATAGCTTAAACATCACTTATGTACAAACAGAGGGCAATGTGAGCGCATTAGCTGGAATGCGTACGCATTCCATGCTTCTAAAACCTGCTGAAACTTGTTGTTTGGTCAATGTGTGCGCATTGCTCTGAATGCTTACACATTCATCAACCAGAACCTAAGCTGAACCATCTTGAATCAACAATACGTACGCATTGTGGGGAATGCGTGCGCATTGCACAACCAGAAACCAAAACCTTGCTGTCTGTTACAAGAATGTGTGCGCATTGATAGGCAATGCGTACGCATTCATCGCAGAATGTCCTAAAACCTGATTTTTCATCCCTTAACGATTCCTAATCCGTTTCTAACCCAATTAACATCATATTGAACACAGAAAAACGCAGATAAACATATTTTTATCAACTCACAACATATATGATCCTTAATCAACGAACAAACATAACTCTAGCATTTAGACATCTTAAAACTTGATCTAAACCTTATAAATGATAATTAAGATCATAGGAAGAGTCTCTTACTTGTTTCAGCCAAAAACACATTCAAAGCCTCGAAAAGTCTGCTGCACTTCCCACAAAACTGATATCAAAACGGTGTCCTGCTCACGACGATTCCGATTCTCTAATCCGGTCTGAAAACGATTAAGCTTCTCTTCAAAAATTGTGAAAACTATCCAGGCCCTATTTCTTCCTCTTGAATGCGCAGAGAAAGAACGTGGAAACTGATTTTCTGATTAGTGTTTAGGTTATGGCATTAATTTGTGTAAATTTTTACTTAAATACCTAATCCCAATTAAATCCATTTTTCCATAAACACCCTTACTTACCAAAGTCAGAAATTCCCCTTAGTTAATCATATACAACTCGAAAATCATATATATATCTATATAGATATATATATATATATATATATATATATATATATATATATATATATATATATTAATAATACAACTTAACTCCAATAAAAGAAAAGAAATAATAATATTTTGTTTTTTTGCAAAATGACACATCTGCCCTTTCCCGAAAATCGGAATATTACATTCCTACCCCCTTAAAAGGAGTTTCGTCCTCGAAACTTGAACATACCTGGTAAATCAACAAACTCTTGGAATTCGTTGATCATATCATCTTCAACTTCCCAGGTTGCCTCCTCGGGTAAATGATTGCTCCATTGAACTAAAACCAACGGGATCAACCGCCTCTTAATCATCTTTTCCTTCCGGTCCAGAATCTTGATCGGTCTCTCATCATAAGCAAGATTGTCTTGTAAAACTCCCGGATCTACCGTAGTTTTGACATCATTCTTCGTCAGACACTTCTTCAACATCGAAACGTGAAACACACTATGGACTCTCGACATCGATTCTGGTAACTTAAGCTTATAAGCCAACAGTCCAACTCTTTCCAAAATTTCAAACTTTCCAACGTACCTTAGACTTAACTTTCCTTTCTGTCCAAAACGTTTCACTCCCTTCATCGGTGAAGCTCGCAGATAAACACTTTCACCGACTTCGAACTCAAGAGGTCTTCTTCTAACGTCTGCCCAACTTTTCTACCGATCTTGAGCGGCCTTCAGATTCTTCTTAACCAACTGAACCCTTTCCTTAGCTTGTTCAACCAATTCCGGCCTTGCGATTTGTCTTTCCCCAACTTCATCCCAAAACAGCGGCGTTCTACATCTTCTTCCATACAAAGCTTCAAATGGCTGCATGTCTATGCTTGCATGATAACTGTTGTTGTAGGCAAACTCCACTACTGGTAGGTAATCATCCCATGATCCGCCTACTTCCAAAACACACGCTTTTAGCATGTCCTCAAGTGTTTGGATGGTCCTCTCAGATTGTCCATCTATCTGAGGATGAAAGGCCGTAATCAAATCCAACTTGGTTCCAAAATATTTTTGTAAACTCTTCCAAAACCGACTGACGAACCTCGGATCACGATCCGAAACTATCAAGATCGAAACTCCGTGTAACTTCACAATATTATCCAGATATAGTGTTGTCATCCTCTTCAAAGACATATCAACTTTAGTTGGTAAGAAATGGGCGGATTTAGTTAACCTATCCACAATTACCCAAATCGCATCATGTCCTCCCTTAGTCTTCAGTAAACCGGTGATGAAATCCATCGTAATCTTATCCCATTTCCATTCGGAGATATCCAATGGCTTAAGCAATCCTCCTGGTCTTCTATGCTCTGCTTTTACTTTTTGACAAGTGTCATATTCTGCCACGAACTTAGCTATTTCCAACTTCATCGATGGCCACCAAAACTTTTTCTTCAAGTCTCTGTACATTTTAGTAGCTCCTGGATGAACTGCAAAAGCAATCCTATGTGCCTCTTCCATAACTCTTTGTCTTAGATCACCGACATTAGGCACACACAACCGATCCTGGTACCAAAGGTTTCCATTCTTATCTAACACATAACCCACTGTAGGTTTCTCTTTGGCCACACGCTTCAAATCAACCAAAACTGGATCTTCATCTTGCTCTTCCCGAATATCATCCATCAATTCGGACCTTGTTAACAACGGTGCCATAAATTGTCGATCCCTAATCTGATCAAAACTACCGATCTTCAGCCCATCTAACCTTTCCGCAACATCTTCAACACTCGAAACTGCAAACACTGGTTTTCTACTCAAAACATCTGCCATTAAATTCACTTTACCCGGATGGTACTGAATATCCAAGTCGTAATCCTTTACGAACTCTAACCATCTTCTTTGCCTCATATTCAGATTCTCCTGAGTGAAGAAATACTTTAAACTTTTGTGGTCGGTGAAGATCCTTGCCTTAACTCCATACAAGTAGTGTCTCCAAGTCTTTAATGCAAACACTACCGTTGTCAATTCTAGATCATGTGTCGGGTAGTTCTTCTCATGCACCTTCAACTGTCTCAATGCATAAGCAATCACTTTCCCTCCTTGATACACACAACCTAAACCCTGTCCCGAAGCATCTGTGTAGACGTCGTAGTTATCAAAGATCTCTGGTACTGCCAACACTGGGGTTGTAGTCAACTTATTCTTCAAGGTATGAAAAGCTGTTTCACACTCGCCAGTCCAATCGAACTTCACATTCTTCTATGTAAACTTGGTGAGTGGAGTAGCTATCTTCGAAAAGTCTTGCACAAACTTCCTATAGTAGCCAGCCAATCCAAGAAAACTCCTCACTTCTGAAACTGTGGTAGGTCTAGGCCAATTCTCAACTGCGTCAATCTTCACTGGATCAACTTGAATGCCATCTCCAGAAATGACATGACCCAAGAAACTGACTTGCTTCAACCAAAAGTCACACTTAGAGAACTTAGCATACAACTGACTCTTCATCAGAGTATCCAACACTATCCTTAGATGTTCCTTGTGTTCTTTCTCATCCTTAGAGTATACTTGGATATCATCTATGAACACTATCATAAACTTATCCAGGTAAGGCATGAAAACCCGCTGTATCAAATCCATAAACGCAGATGGAGCATTAGTAAGTCCAAATGGCATAACCAAGAACTCCTAATGTCCATACCTCGTACTGAAGGCCGTCTTCGGTAATTGCCTTGACTAGTTCCAAAGTTCCTCTTGTTTCCAATGACAACCGTGGCCTTCTTCTTGAAGGTCTCAACCTCTAAAGCCTTGTTCAATAGCTCAGCCATATTCTTCGTTGTAAATCCCAACATGCCAGACTGTATCTCACAAGCCAAACCTTCCTTATAGAGAGCCATCTTCCTCTCTTCCACTTTCATAAGCTCGGGGTAGAACCTTCCTAGCTCGTTAAACTTATTGGTATACTGAGATACCGTCAAATGAATACCCTGCTTAAGTTTCAGAAACTGACTCGCCTTATCTTCTTGTACTGTCGCTGGGAAATACTCGTTGTAGAACATAGCTTTGAAACCTTCCCAATCCGTTACTTTACCATTACTGCTCTGTATAGCATCTATCCATGCTTCAAATGCACTCTAGAAGAAACCAAACCAATCGCTAATGTGCCATCTCTCGTTTGAGGACATTTATGTTCCTGCAAGCTTCCTCAAAGCTCCTTAACCACTCTTCCGCTTTCAAATGTTCCACATTCCCAAAGAAGTCTTGAACCTGATTCCTTCTCAATCTTGTATACCAATCCACAGGTGGTGCTTGCTCAAAAACCGGTCTAACTGGTGGGACTGGTGGATAGACAGGGGGGTATCCAAAAGGTATCTATTGCTGGTACTGGGGTTGTTGAGGGTAAGGTGGAATCACTTGGGGCTCAGTCTGATAAGGATAGTATCTCTGGTAATACTGGTGATGTTGTGGGGTGTGCTGAGGTTGCTGGAAACCAAAGGGTGGATAACCAAGGCCTTGCTGATGGTCAAAGCGCGGTGAAAATGGTACAGTAGGTCGAGGAGTATGACCTACAGGAGACGGGTAAAAGGTCTACTGCTGCTGATGGTGATAAACTGATGGAGAGGGGTGACTCAGTGGTGGGTAAACACTTACTGGTGAAGGGTAAATATTAGTCACTGGTGGTAAACTGATCGGTGGAATGTCACTTATTACAGTGACACGGGTAGGTGCTTGCCCAGGTTGTCCATAGATATAATTGTATCTTGGTGGTGGTCGTGGTGGAAGATTCTGGTGTGGTCTCAGTGACAAGCTCTACTGAGATCTTGGTGTAGGTGCCGCATTATGAGGAGGTGGATAGTGGCTCAGGTGAGGTGAATGATTCTGCCTCACAAAGCCGCCTCCTACTACCGGTGCCGGACTCTCTCGACGAACTCCTAAAGTCTCTGCGCCCGCTCCGGTTCTAGTCGTCACCATCCTATTGATCAAAGAAACCCAGAACGTTACTAAAAGATCTAGAGAAACTTATCTTAAAAGAAAGGAAGCCTAAAAGACGCTTCGCTTTGATACCAACTGTAACGCCCCGTTCCCGGACACAAAGTCCTTATCCGGAAAAGGAACGTTCGGCACGTATAAAATAAAAGTAAATTCACTTTATACGTAAGCCTCTACTACGTCGTATCAAATGAAAGCAAACAGAAGCAAAAGACTCGGGTATAAAAATGTCTCCAATAGTCCAAGAATAGAAATATCATCTAAAGATGGAAATGTAACTTTATTACATTCAAAAGGAAAATACTAAAAATCCAAAAGAAATGTACGACAAGTCTCGAAAGATCAAAAGTCTACTCCAAAAGTACCAAAATATTCTAATAAAAGAATAGCAGAATAAATAAATAATAAGTCTTCGACGAGGCGTCGTCAAACGTCGTCATCGAACTCCTCCTCGTAAACATGATCAACCTGTTCGTCTTCTCACCCCCAAACACATAGAAAAACATGCATTTGAGGTAAGTACAAAGTACTTAATAAAAGAGAGAAGCTATGACAACAATTAAGATTTATATGGAGAAGATAATTAATCGTTTAGTTGTTTATGTGTGACCGACTCAATCTGGGGTTCTTTTCATGTCCATCAACACGAAATGACTAAACGTTTCTACTTAGCTTATCTATATTACAACCGCACTCAAGGGCACTACGCATATCCAAACTGGGGATATTCTTGGCAACATATTAGTGGATCACACCAATATCCACGGAGTTTAGAATAGGTAGACTCCGATAGTGCGCACATATCAGTTGAGTCCCTCCGTACTTAGGTTTTTTTTGACCTACGGAGTTCTTCCACCTTCAGAACAACACACACATTGCGATATAGACTGGTGCCTAACCAAGAGAGACATGTTGTTTAATCTTTTACTAGTCAAGTACGTATTTTATTAAAATGATTAACTAACCACCTATGTGTTTTCAAGTAATCTCCCTCACAATTACTATTCTCTTCCTAGACCACTAGACAATAACAAGGCCTAGCAATTACACAGACATTGATGAATGCTAATTCATCAAAGCACAAGCCTATCATGGTCTTCCGACGGATCCGAACTTCAACTCCCTTTAAGAGTACATTCGGTGTTTTAACTGAACGAATCAGAAGCTCAATTCAGGCTTGTTTATGTTTATACAATGTTAACATATCATGAATAAGGGTTTAAAACTCAACAACATATCTTAAACATCACTTATGTACAAACGGGGGGCAATGCGTGCGCATTAGCTGGAATGCGTACGCATTCCCTGCTTCTAAAACCTGCTGAAACTTGCTGTTTGGTCAATACGTTCGCATTGCTCTGAATGCGTTCGCATTCATCAACTCGAACCTAAGCTGAACCATCCTGAATCAACAATGCGTACGCATTGTGGGGAATGCGTGCGCATTGCACAACCAGAAACCAAAACCTTGCCGTCTGTTACAGGAATGCGTGCGCATTTATAGGCAATGCGTACGCATTCAACGCAGAATGCCCTAAAACCTGATTTTTCATCCCTTAACGATTCCTAACCCGTTTCTAACCCAATTAACATCATATTGAACACAAAAAAATGAAGATAAACATATTTTTATCAACTCACAACATCTATGATCCTTAATCAACGAACAAACATAACTTTCTAGCATCTAGACATCTTAAAACTTGATCTAAACCTTATAAACGATAATTGAGATCATAGGATGAGTCTCTTACTTGTTTCAGCCAAAAACAGATTCAAAGCCTCGAAAAGTCTGCTGCACTTCCCACAAAACTGATATCAAAACGGTGCCCTTCTCACGACGATTCCGATTCTCTAATCCGATCTGAAAATGATTAAGCTTCTCTTCAGAAATTGTGAAAACTATCCAAGCCCTATTTCTTCCTCTTGAATGTGCAGAGAAAGAACGTGGAAACTGATTTTCTGATTAGTGTTTAGGTTATGGGATTAATTTGTGTAAATTTTTACTTAAATACCTAATCCCAATTAAATCCATTTTTCCATAAACATCCTTACTTATCAAAATCAGAAATTCCCCTTAGTTAATCATATACAACTCGAAAATCATATATATATTAATAATACAACTTAACTCCAATAAAAGAAAAGAAATAATAATATTTCGCTTTCGCAAAATGACACGTCTGCCCTTTTTCCGAAAATCAGAATATTACAACATTACTGTCAAATAAGAGAACCCGTAGGATAAGTTTTGACAAAACGAAAGCCCCATGAAGGCCAAAATAACAAACCCGAACAAAAAAGAAAGAACTAGACTAGCAAACGAACTATGACCCACCACCCCAATTTAACTTACTTGAATGAAGATTTAAAAGAATTTAAATGTGAAATTTGTGAGTTGTCAAAGCATAGTAGATCATTGTATCCCTCTCAAGGTTACAAACCTACTAAGCCTTTTACATTAATTCACAATGATATGTGGGGGCTTTATAGGATAAAATCCATAAGTGAGAAAAGATGGTTTGTCACTTTAATTGATGATCACACTAGGGTGTCATGGGTCTGTGTGCTAAAAGATAAATCTAATGTTAAAATAACTATTAGTTTTTCTTGAGATGCTGAAAACTCAATTTCAAACTAAAATCAGGTCTTTGGAACTGATAATGCAACTGACTACATCAACGAGTTACTTGACGATTTTTTTTTCCGGAAGGGGTTGTGCATCACAGTTCATGTGTCTGTACACCACAACAAAATGGTGTGGCTGAGATGAAAAATAGGCACATCCTTGAAGTTGTGAAGTCTCTGATGATAGCCTCAAATAGTCCCAAGTATCTGTGGGGAGAAGCAGTGTTAACAGAGGCTTATTTAATCAATAGGTTACCTTCAAAAGTTCTAAATTTTCAAACTCCTCTGAACATGTTAACTCAATCATATCCTACTACTAGGCTCATTAATAACTTACCCCTAAAAGTGTTTGGGTGTACTGTTTTTATACGTGTTTATGATGGTGGTAAACTCGAACCAGGATCTAATAAATGTGTTTTTTGTTGGATATTCACCAAGCAGTAAAGGTTTTTATTCAACTATTGTATACTATAAAAAAAACCCTTTTTATTCATTGAATATTCTAATGAATTATTTATTGGGAAAATCAAAATTTCAAAAGTCAAATTTGATAATTAGTGTGAACTGTAATTAGTGTGATTGGAGAGATGGATTAATTATTAGGAAAATCAAATTTTAAAAAGTCAAATTTGGGGTAGCCATCAAAATACCATTTTCCCATCTCTCTAAACTTGCAGTTTCCACCGGCTCTTAGATCCATCGACGCCGGTGGCCTACGGCTGCCGGCGTCTCCCCCTCTTTTATTTTTGTATTTTTTCATGCTCTCTTCGTTTTTATCTCTTCTTTCTGGTTGTTTTAGAAGCTCTCCATTTTTGGAGATCTAGATCTAGTTTTTCTTATCTCTGTTTGTGTTTCTGTCGGCAGTTCCTCTTTGACCATCTTTTTTGCGATCAAAGAAGTTATCTTTGTTTGTCAGCTCTTATGGTTTACTTTGGCTACTGGGCCCTCGCCAAATTTTGCTTTTAGATTCACCTGGCCGCTGTTTTGGCTTCCCAACGGTGACGGTTGGTTGGGTCTTGTCTTCCCGGTGGAAAACTCTTATGGGTATAGATGTTTACTCGGCTTGCAGGTGGGTTTTTCCGACGGAATTGTGACCGCTAATCTAGATTCAGGCCTTATTTTTGTGATTTTTTTGGTAGTTAGCGGCGGCAATGGTGGTGGACGGGCTGACTTCATTGGCGACTGTTGGCAGGAATGTATCTTTGTTGTTGTTGTTTGTTTTTCGGTTATGGCTATGGGATCGGATCGGTGCTCGTCGGTTTCATCGGTCTCTACGGTTGTTGCTACTGGTTGGTGGTGGTTTTATCTTTCGTTTCAGTTATGGACAGACATCTGTGATATCCCGGATTGGTTCCATTTTATTATCTTTCCAAACCAAGTTTTCTTTCAAGAGACAGTATTTGGTCTAGTTTGGTTTGCCCCAATGTTGTTTCTATTTCGTTTTGTAACTGTAGTGGTGTCCAGTAGCGGGCTGGTGGTTTTCCGGTGTTTTTCCGGCTGATGTCCGGATGTAACTCTGTGTAATTGTTGTTTTTAATATATATTTTCTTTCGTAGAAAAAAAATTCAAATTTGATAATTAATAGTGTGATTGGAGAGAGAGGTTACTTATTGCAAAAGCAAATTATGTAATTAGGGCATGTTCAAATTTTTTGGATATTTTTCATATTTTTATTTCTGATTGATTATCTTCTTATTCAACTATTGTATACTATAAATATCATTTTCCCTAGAAATCTAAAAACTATGTTTTTCCGTAAATATTCTATTGTACAATATTACACCGCATTTACAACTTTTTTCATTTCTGATTCGTATTTGTCTATTAATGGTTCTACATAATTAGAAAATCAAATTTAGAATGTCAAATTTTGTAATTATTGTGAACTGTAATTAGTGTGAATTTTTTTTTTCGTATTTCTCTATTAATTATGATTGATTCTGTTTTTATTCAACTATTGTATACTATAAAAAAAACATTTTATTAATTGAATATTCTGATTATTTATTTATTATGAAAATCAAAATTTCAAAAGTCAAATTTTGTAATTATTGTGAATTGTAATATGTCTGAACTGTAATTAGTGTGATTGGAGAGATGTTAATTATTAGGAAAATCAAATTTTGTAATTAATAATGTGATTGAAGAGAGATGTTACTTATTGCAAAAGCAAATTATGTAATTAGGGCATTATCATACTTTATGATTGATTATTTTATTATTCAACTATTGTATACTATAAATATCATTATCCCGATAAATCTAAAAACTCTGTTTTTCCGTAAATATTCTATTGTACAATATTACACCGCATTTACAACTTTTTTTTATTTCTGATTCATATTTTTCTATCAATGGTTCTACATAATTAGAAAATCAAATTTAGAAAGTCAAATTTTGTAATTATTGTGAAATGTAATTAGTGTGAATTTTTTTCATATTTCTCTATTAATTATGATTGATTCTGTTTTTATTCAACTATTGTATACTATAAAAAACCTTTTTATTAATTAAATATTATGATTATTTATTTATTATGAAAATCAAAATTTCAAAAGTCAAATTTTGTAATTAGTGTGAATTGTAATATGTGTGAACTTTAATTAGTGTGATTGGAGAGAGGTTAATTATTAGGAAAATCAAATTTTGTAATTAATAGTGTGATTGGAGAGAGAGATTACTTATTGCAAAAGCAAATTATGTAATTAGGGTATTATCAATTTTTTTGGATATTTTTCATATTCTTCTATTATTTTTGATTGATTATATTTTTATTCAACTATTGTATACTATAAATATCATTATCCCGAGAAATATAAAAACTTTCTTTTTCCGTAAATATTCTATTGTATAGTATTACATGGTATTAAGATGATTAGAGAGAGAGATGGTTTGTGTGAATTTTTTTCGTATTTCTAAAAACTCAAATTTGCGTAATCAAAAAACTCAAATTTGGTAATTAGTGTGATTTTTTTTCATATTTCTCTTTTAATTATGATTGATTCTGTTTTTATTCAACTATTCTATACTATAAAAACCTTTTTTCTCCTTAAATATTCTGATGAATTGTTTATTATTGTAATCATTTACAATGTTACGCATTAATTTAATTATTTGGAGGCAATAATTTTTTCATTTTTCTATATTACGCAATAATTATGATTGAATCTGATTTTAATCAATTAGTATTTTATACTATATTACGCAATAATTTAAAAAAAAATAACACTAATTCCCTCAAAATGCTATTTCCCAAGATCCAGCTATATAAAAAAAAATCCGGCTATTTAAAAATAAGAGAAAATTTATATCTTACAAAAAATCTGCCTATCTATATTTAAAAAATTAACAAAAATATCCGTATCATTATCTGACAAAGTGTGTCGTGCATTTTATTCTATCCGCCTAAAACATTCAGCTAAAAATATGCAGCTATAAAACATTCCGATACAATAACAAAAAATAACAAAACGAAATATGAATATATGTGTCTCACTGTTTAAAAAAAATAAAAAAAATATCAATAGCTACTTAAACAGGTAATTTTTTTCGAAGAGGGTTGTTTTTTTTCTAAAGTCTTATTCATGCACAAACAAAATTAAAATAGAAAGTCAAAAAATCATACCTCGCAGGAAGCTAATATTCTGCACAAAGCAACCATAGATAAAAGAGGTTGAGACGAATCAAGTGGATGAGTAAACTACAAATAAACAAAAGGACATTAAAGTGCAAATGGATGACAATATAATACATTAGAATGTCAGTGGATGAATTGTAACGCCCCGTTCCCGGACACCGAGTCCTTATCCGAAAAAGGAACGTTCGGCACGTATAAAATAAAAATAAATTCATTTCACACGTAAACCTCTACTACGTCGTATCAAAAGCAAGCAAACGGAAGCGAAATACTCGGGTATAATTTTTTTCCAATAATCCAAGAATAGAAATATCATCTAAAGATGAAAATGTAACTTTATTACATTCAAGGGAAAATACGAAATTTAAAAGAAACGTACGGTATTCTCAAAAGAAACGTAAAGGGTACTACAAGTCTCGAAAGACCAAAAGTCTAAACCAAAAAGTACTCCAACAGCCTAATAAATGAAATAAAAAATAAATAAATATAAAGTCTTCAACGAGACATCGTCAAACGTCATCATCGAACTCATCCTCGTAACCCTGATCAACCTTTTCATCTTCTCACCCCCAAACACATAGAAAAACATGCATTTGAGGTAAGTACAAGGTACTTAATAAAAGAGAGAAGCTATAACAACAATTATAATTTATAAAGAAAAGATATTTAATTGTTTAGTTATCTTTGTGTTACGACTCAATCTGGGATTCATTCCATGTCCATCAACATGAATTGACTAAACGTTTCTACTTAACTTATCTATGTTACAACCGCACTCAACGGCACTACGCGTTTCCACTTTTGAGACACTCTTGGCAACATATTAGTGGATCACACCATATCCACGAAGTCTAGAATAGGTAGACTCCGATAGTATGCGCGTCTCAGTGGAGTCCTTCCATACTTAGGGTTTTTTTTGACCTACGGAGTTCTTCCACCTTCAGAGGTAGCACACACATCGCGATATAGATTGGTGCCTATCCAAGAGAGAAATGTTGTTTAATCTTTTACAAGTCAAGTACGTATTTATTAAAATGATTAACTAACCACCTAAGTGTTTTCAATTAAACTCCCTCACAAATACTACTATCTTCCTAGACCACTAGACATAAACAAGGCCTAGAAATTACACAGACATTGATGAATACTAATTCATCAAAGCACAAGCCTATCATGCTCTTCCGACGGATCCGAACTTCAACTCCCTTTAAGAGTACATTCGGTGTTTTAACTGAACGAATCAGAAGCTCAATTCAGGCTTGTTTAGATTATACCATGTTAACATATCATGAATAAGGGTTTAAAACTGAACAACATAGCTTAAACATCATTTATGCACAAACTGGGGCAATGCGTGCGCGTGATTAGTGGAATGCGACGCATTCCTCGCTTCTAAAACTCTTTGAATCGTCGTCTCAAACAATGCGTGCGCATTGCCTACAATGCGTACGCATTACTTGACCAAAACCTAAGCTAAAACTCTCTGTTTGAACAATGCGTGTGCTTTCTTATGAATGCGTGCGCATTCAAAGAAACGAAACAAACCTAAACTCTTCGTTCAAGAATGCGTCGCGCATTCTTTTGAATGCGCACGCATTCGGCCCGTAAGCCAAAACCTACAATCATGTAACAGAATGCGTGCGCATTCTTAGCCAATCGCGTCGCGATTCACTCTTTACCGCCTAACTTCTGATTTCGATCCTTAACGGTTTCTAATCCATTTCTAACCCAATTAACATCAAATTAAGCACAGTAAAACACATGAAAACATATCTAAACCTACCATAACATCTATGATCATTGATCAACAAAATGACTCATCTTTGTAGCATTAAAACGTCTTAAAACATGATCTAAACCCTATAAACGATAATTGAGATCATAGGAAGAGTCTCTTACCTATATGCAGCCAAAAACCGATCTCAACAGCTTCGAAAATCTGTAGCCTTTCCAACAAAACTGATACCAAAACGCTGCCCTTCTCACGACGATCCCAATTCTCTCGTCTGATCTGAAAACGATTAAGCAACGCTTCAGATATTGTGAAAACTCTTCTAACCCTTTCCTTCTCCTCAAAACGCAGAGATGGAGCGTACAAACTATTCTGAATTTGTGTTTAGGTTAAGGAAACTGATTAGGGTAATTTTCCTTAAATACGATTCTCAATTAAACCATTTCCTTAATTACCCTTAATTACCATAAACAAAATTCAGAAATCCCTTAATTATACATATACCTAATTCGAATATATATATATATATAATCAATTAAATACTTAACTCCTATAAAAGAAAAGAAATAATAATATTTCGTTTTCGCAAAATGACACGTCTGCCCTTTCCCGAAAATCGGAATATTACATGAATCAAGTGAGATGAATATGTGAATGAAATATGATGGATGTGTGATTGAGCATTATAGGCAAATTAGGCATTTTTTTCCTTCATTTTTTTGAGAAGAAGGTAGTTTTTTAAGTCTTATTCATGCACAAACAAAATTAAAATAGAAAGTCGATAATTCTTACCTCGCACGGAGCTAGATTTCAGACAAATCAAGTGGATGAAGAAACTACCAATAAAGAAAAGGAAAAAAAAAATGCAGATGGATGAATCAAGTGAGATAAATAATTGAATCACAGAAAGCAAAGTAGGCGTTTTTTTTTTTTTTTTTTTAAGTCAATGGGACGAATCAAATGCACGAATAAACTACAAAAAGGACATTAAAATGCAGATGGATGGATGAGATGAATAAGTGAATCGAATGTGATGAATATGATATGAAAAAAAAATTAGACAATATAATACCATGCAATGGCAATGGATGAATTAAGTGAGAGGAATAGGTGAATGAAATGAGCTGGGTGTGAGATTGGCGATTATAAGCAAATTAGAGAGTAAAATGTTGTGCACAATTACTAAATTGAGTTGTGATTGGAGAGAGATTATTTATTAGAGAATCAAATATAGTAATTATGACATGCTTGAATATTTTTTTGAATTTGTTTTGCCATTTTACGGGTTTGGATCGGCTGCAATTGGGTAAACGGGTCAATCAATTTTATTTCATCTCCTAAATATATATCTATATATCTATATCTATCTATATATAATATATAGACGAAGGGATTTAACCCAATTACCCAATTGACCCGCTCCATTTCCAAAAAAAAAGGCATTATGAAAACAAAAAAAGCACACAAAAAAATAAATTAAAATAATGTGTATCCAAGAAAATCTACAAAATAACAACTATTCTAAAAAATCTCTCTCCAAATATTTTCAATGTATATTGATTTTTTTAATAGCAAAGTCTAATATTTAATTTTGGTAACAAACTTTCAACAAAATCTCTCCTAAATCACTCCACAAACCCTTCTGATTTCAAATCAAAAAAAATCGTTAACAAATTCGGCATTAATTTTTTTTTAAAAAAACACAAATAATAATAATAATAATAATAATAATCTATATCTACCATTACACCCATAATCTACCTTTGACCCGGTTTTTACCTACAAAGTTGACCTAAATTCTTAAATAAAAATGTTATACCAGCCGCAAGAATTGAAAAAAAACGTAGGCACCTTATTAGCCCGTACGGTTATTATTGGATATTGCGTTTAATTTTTTATTTTTTCACAAAGAGCATTTAAATTTTAAAGGGAGTGAAATGGATTATTTTCCGAATTATAATATACAACTGAATATTTACAGATATGTAAGGTAAATATTCTACCATAAAGAAATAATATTCTTTACAACAAAAAATACAAAATATACGGAATATATTTTATATTCTATTGTTATTGTGTATATAATACACGAATGAATATTCACAGATAAGGAAGGTAAATATTCTACCATAACTGCACAATATTCTTTACAATAAATACAAAATATACCGACGCGTTAATGATCCAAAAGTCTACCCATACACACGCGCACATCTATAAGAAAAGAAAAAAGAAATCAGCAAACTCATTTTCTTCTTCCATAATTAGCGTGTATCCCTACCGCCTTATCAACTGCAACAAATTCAGACTCTCGAAATTCAAACCCTTCCGGCAAAATCTCATCTACCTAATCAACCCATAACTGATTTCGTCCCCACAAATCTCTCCAATAATACTGTTATAAAACGGATGGAGATAACTTCAGATGCAAGAAACAGAAATGAAACAATCAAACATAAACAATCAAAGGAGAAAACAGAAACAAGAAGAACACAGATTTTAACGTGGAAAACTCCCAGCCGGGAGAGGTAAAAACCACGGGCGTAGGCGAAAGAGATATTTTATTATGCACTTTGAATTTTACTGATTTCAACACACTCGGATAATGAGACAACAATCAGATTTATAGGCACAAATCCACAAACCCTAGCCGCCAGAATCTTTGTCTGATTCGCCATAAATACCCTTACACGTGTCCTCCTTTTAATGACATCAGATAGTGCCACATAATGTAATTAATGTGATGTGGGACCTGCTTGTATTCAGTACTCAAGCAGATCACACCCTGCCGATAGTCACCTCACTGAAGCCTCGGTGAGACTCCACCCTACCGATGCACAGATTGAATACACTTCTCACCGCCCATCACACACCGAGTCTTCGATTGGTTCCACCTGTGATGCAGAGTTTAAGTCACTTTACTGACAAATCTCCACCTTGACTTCAACTCTCACTAGAGTCAAACAGATTGCATAACCAGATGTACTTGTACCAGATGCATTCGTCAATGCCAGATGTACTTGTACCAGACTATCTCCACAGATTCACTCCACCGATCGCCTCGGTAGAGTTTCCAAAAGATTACAAGCTTTGAATATTCAGTAAGTCCAGGCAAAGCTGGAACTTACTCTGCTGAACTGGTTTAGTGAACATATCAGCAGGATTCTCCTTTGTGCCAATCTTCTTCACTACAACCCTCTTCTCATTTCTCAGAAAATGATACTCGACATCAATATGCTTGGTTCTCTCATGATGAACTCCTGATCCTTGGCTAAACATATTGCACTTAGATCATCACAATATATATCACTGATCCTCGATGCAACCCCAAATCATTGACTAGCCCCTTCAACCGGACACCCTCCTTGATCGCTTCCAAGAAGAGCCATATATTCGCTTGATGGTTGATAAGGCTATCAGAGCCTGAAGAGTAGCTTTCACCGACCACCGCATTTCCCAATGTAAACACATAACCACCATTGATTTTCTATCACAACATCACTGCATAATCGGCATCACAAGAACTCTGTGACTGCACTGATATCACCACCATAAATGAGACCAACATCACCGTGTGTACCTCTCGTACACGAATATCCTTTTAACACTTTCCAGTGTTCCTTTCCAGTGTTGAGCCATAAACTCGCCGACAACACCGATCGCTCGAGCGCAGATCGTGGCCTAGTGTAAACCATGGCATACATCGATCGCCAACCGCACTAGCATAGGGAACTTTGACATATACTCCTTCTCTTCAAATGATCAGAAGCATAAACAGACAAATGAACATTTGATGCCATAGAGTATCTATTGGTTTCTGTGCCAGACATCCCAAACTTGGCCAATATCTTCTCACATAACCCTCGCTGAGACAAGAACAACTTCTTCCGACTTCTATCTCTCCGGATCTCCATCCCTAAGATTTTCTTGGCAAGACCCAAATCCTTCATTTCAAATTCAAAGATCGAGAAGGTTCTTGATTTTGAACATCGGACTTCCTTGTCGCAAAGCTATCAACATGTCATCCACATACAGGACAAGATAGATATATGATCCATCTTTCAAATAGATCAGAGTAAACACAACAGATCATATGGACTTCTGTTATAACCTGCGCTGGCATGAAGTCACAAACCTTTTATACCACCGCTTTGGAGCTTGCTTCAAACCATACAATGATTTCTTCAACTTGCAAACATAGTTTTCTTTGCCAGGAACTTGAAAACCCTCAGGTGAGTCATGTATATCTCCTTATCCACCTCACCATGTAGAAAAGCGCTTTTCATCTAATTGCTCAAGTTCCAGATCTCGCTGTGCCACCATTGCTAGTAACACCCTGATTGAAGTGTGTCGACCACCGGTGAAAATATTTCATCAAAGTCAACCCCTTCTTTTGATCAATCCTCTTGCAACCAACCGTGCCTTATACGACCCATACGCGCTTTGTTATTCCTTCCTTTTTCTTTGAAGATCCATTTACAAGTCACAACTCCCTTGTCAAGAGGGTTTTTTGACCAATTCCCAAGTCTGATTCTTCAATAATGACTCCATTTCATCTCCCATGGCGCATGCCACCGAGATGCTTCAGACATGTCATCGCTTCCTGTAAGTAGTAGGTTCAAAGAACCTCTACTTCTTCAAAGAACTTGGAGTGCATATCCACCAAATCATCATATCCATATCTCCTTGAGGTATCCCAACATTAGATCTTCTAGCTCTGCCGGCGGTAGACTCTGGCGATCAATGTTTGTATGACGCCTCTACGAGGTCTC
This sequence comes from Gentiana macrophylla, assembly GCA_026214975.1. NCBI lineage: Eukaryota > Viridiplantae > Streptophyta > Magnoliopsida > Gentianales > Gentianaceae > Gentiana > Gentiana macrophylla. Next base: position 21,561,414 of record CM047809.1, on the reverse strand, counting down.
GCAGATCGCTTGGATCTGATCGGTCGGTTCATTATCCGGATCAAGATAGTGTTGATTTGGATCCACCGATTGTTGCATATCGATGGACTCCACCTGAAGCTCCACCTGCTTCTCAACACTATCGATTCAAGATCGTTTTGCACTCGGTGAGACCTTCCCACCGATGAGTTTAACATAGAATTTTCATCAAACACAACGTCCTCGCCGAGGATTACTCGACTCTGCGATGACCAAATTCTATATCCTTTTACTCCATCACCATACCCCACAAACACTCCCTTCTTGGCTCTTGGCTCCAACTTCCTTCACTAACATGATAGTAAGTCAGTACTTCCAAAAACCCTTAGAATCGAGTAGTCGCGAGGCTTGCTCGACCACATCTCAAATGGTGTCTTGAGATTGATTCTGTGTGAGGACTCACTGTTGATTAAGTAGCAAGTCGTCTTAACAACTTCGCCCCAAAATCTCCTTGATAAACCCGACGAGAGAAAGCATACATCTTGCCCTCTCCGGAAGAGTTTGATTCATCCTTTCAAATACACCATTCTCACGAGGTGTATTCTTTACAAGATGATGTCCGGCAATACCCTCAAACACAAAATGAATCAAAATCCGTCCAGTAATTCCAGCACCATTATCTCGTATTTAAGCTTCTTGATTTTCTTGCCTAACTGATTCTCCACTAGGGCCTTCCAACGCTTGAAGTTACTGAATGCATCACTTTTGTTCTTCATCATCACCACCCAAGTCATCCTTGAATAGTCATCTATGAATGATACAAAATATCTGTGACCACCCAATGACTCAACTCTTGATGGGCCCCAGCAGTCTGAATGGATATAATCAAGTGTTGCCTTTGTATTGTGCAACCCTCACGAGAACTTACTTCAGGCAATTTCCCAAACACACAATGTTCACAAAAGTCCAGATTCTTGACCTTATATCCCCAAGAAAACTCTGCTTGAAGAAAGAACTCGCATACCCTTTCACCCATGTGACCAAGTCTCATGTGCCATACAAATTTGAATCTGCTTGAGATCAGTGAATCTAGCGAGGATGCAACAAAGAAGAAGGTTGATACATAGATCCTTGTAATATATACAAGGTTCCCTCTTGATGCCTTTGAGGACTACAATCGAATCTTTGAAGACATTCAAACCGCCACCTTCACCCTTGAAATTGAACCCTTGTCGTCCAAGAGATCGAGAGATACCAAATTCTTGGTCATCTCATGGAACATGTCTTACATCTTTCGATTGTACAAAATTTACCATCCTCTCGTCCTTAACTTTATCGAGCCAATTCCCACAACTTTGCAAACCTTGTTTGTTGGCCATATAGATTTGACCACCATCTATCTCGCTTCATAAGTAAAACCACTCTGCTTTGGACAAATATGGTAGGATGCTCCAGAATCAAGTATCCACACATCATTGTGGTGTGTAGAATCCCCGCAACTAGAACCAGATCCTCATCGATTGCTCATTAGCCAAAGCTGCCGTGCTGCACTGCCTTCCTCGCTGCTTTCTTCTTCCTTGGACAATTGGACTTCCAATGTCCCTGCTCCTTCTGATGAATTACAGACATCATGAGACTTAGGACCTTTGGACCCGACTTCTTTTTCTTCTTCCGGCCGTCCATATCCTTTTCCACTATTGTCTTTGCTACTAGCCCAAGAAATGACTGTCTGCACTGTGCAAAGCAGACCTTGTGTCTAAGCTCCCTGGCATGTAAGGCGGACCTCACATCCTCTAAAGCTATCAGATCCTTTCCAACTATGAAAGATCGCACAAAGTTTTCATATGATGCCGTAATGACACCAACAGGATTAGGGGTGCATCTTCATCTTCAATTTTAACATCTATATTCCTTAAATCAAGCAATATTGTGTTCACCGGTCCAGATGTTCCTCAAGTGGAATTCCTTCATGCATCTTCAAACCGAACAACCTCTGTTTCAACAACAACTTGTTGGTCGGTGACTTGGTCATATACAAAGCTTTCAAGCTTCTTCCACAACTTGGTGCGGTGTGTCTTCCTCAAAGAACCTCGGTGATAACATCATCGATAAGCACAACATGATGGTTGAATGTGCTTTCTCTTCCGTGATCGGCATAATCTGCGCACTTTGATTTGGTTTGTCGGATAAAGGATTCCACAAACCCTGCTTTGTTTCAACAATTGCACGATCTTGATTTGCCACGCACCAAAACTGCTCCTTCCTCAGAAATTTATCGATTTTTACGCTTCTCGCGACATCTTTCCTTGCTAAAGATCACAACTTTGTCACGCATCCTAGCACCTTGTCAAGGCCTTGGTGAAGACGAAGTTGATAGTATGCATTGTTTTCCCGACCTGCCTCTCGATACCACTTGTTATAAAACGGATGGAGATAACTTCGGATGCAAGAAATGCGAGCGAAACAATCAAACATAAACAATCAAAGGAGAAAACGAAAAAGAAGAAGAACACAGATTTTAACGTGGAAAACCCCAGGTGGGAGAGGTAAAAACCACGGGCGAAAGAGATATTTTATTATGCACTCGAATTTTACTGATTTCAACACACTCGGATAATGAGACAACAATCTGTATTTATAGGCACAAATCCCTAAACCCTAGCCGCCAGAATCTTTGTCCGATCTCGCCATAAATACCCTTACACGTGTCCTCCTTTTAATGACACAGTATAGTCATTTGTCACATAATGTAATTAATGGATGTGGGACCTGCTTTGTATTCAGTACTCGGCAGATCATCACCTGGCGATAGTCACCTGCTTTGAAGCCTCGATGAGACTCCACCCTACCGATGCACGTAATTGAATACACTTCTCACCGCCCATCACACACACCGAGTCTTCGATTGGTTCCACCTGGATCAGAGTTTAAGTCACTTTCTTGACAAATACTATCTAAAATCATTTCGCTTCTATAAAATTGTGTTTCCTTCCTCATCTAATTTCCATCGCTTATCTGCACTCTAATGTTTCCTGCAATCACGAGGCATCATTCGTGTACAATAATATTTATTTTAAAAAAACACAATAGGTTCGGAAATCAGTTGTTTTCATTCTTTATATGTGGCAATTTTAAATTGTTTTTTTTTCTTTCTTTCTTATTCTGGCTAAATGTGAGAACTTTGTTTTGGCTCATTACAGCAGTGGTCAAGCGGTACACTCTTTTTTGCTTTTAAATAATGTCGCCAAGTACGCACATGAATGGAAAAGGTGCAAATTATGTGCTCTCATGGATGATATATTCTACAGGGATTTTTAGAGGTGAATTTTTTTTCCAGAATTTTTCTTTTAATGCTTTTAAAGGATGATGTGTTTGTGTTAAAAAAAATTGTTTTTGTGTTTAGTGTATTTTTTTTCCAATAGTTTGAGAATGTCAAAGCCATTCTTCATATGTGCGAGAAAGGCAAAGGTTTTACTATTATTTCCTTACGTCTCCGTTATGTGTATTTTTTCAGTTCGTTCTAATAGTGTTTTGTTGAATCTCATTTTATGAGTGGAACCGTCGGTTTAAAAAAAATTGTTTGAATTAATGGGCTATCAGATGTAGCTATTTGAATGAAATAGTTAAGGATGCTATAACTGTTCAATTCTAACTATTTAAAGTGCCGCAGGTTTTACGATGCAATAAAGATTTTGGTTAGTATGGAATTTTTTTGAAGATTGATGCGGTAAAAAATTTGGTCAGGTTTTACGATGGAAGATTGATGTACTCTTTACGTACATATCTTGACTTATTTTTCTCTGATTATTCTCTACTGTCAATTCCAAAATCGTGTGAATTCGTTAAGATTGGAATCTGCTCAATTCATAGGGTAATTTGTTGAAAGATCTCAATTCATTAAGAGTTGACAATGAACTGAAATTGGTGAAGGCCTTTTTGTTTTAAAGAAACATTTACATCACATGATTTTTTGTATTGCTATTAAAAAAAAACTTCCTACATGTTCAATTTGCCTTTCTCTATAGTTTACATTTCACAATTGCATCTTCATCACATGCTACCAAAAATCTCAAAGCAATGACCTTTTTTGTTTTGAGGTTGTATTGATTCTAAAGATTTGCAGTCATTAATTCTTTGATCGATCAAATGCTTCTGTGTGTATCTGCAAGCAACAATTCTCAATGTTTCAGATGAATTTCTTTCCGAAAGACGAAAAACAAAATTTTGCCGATTCACAAAGCTCTACCAAGAAAGTATTTTGCAAACTCTGTTGTAGTCATTGACAATTACAATAGCTTCATTTATATCCCAACCAGGTGTGTCAATTGCTTTGTTTCTTCGTTTAAATGAAACTCCTTTTTTTTCATTTTTTTTTTAATTTTACTTTTGTTGATGTGGATATTTCAATTATTAATGCATTTAAGGTGTATTGCCAAAACAATGAGTTGACTGCCACGGGACTATCCACGAAATTCAGGCATTTTTAAATTGAAACTATACATTTGCTGGTACAACTTGGATCAGTGGTGCATTGTCCCTCATTTTTGTTAATCAGGTTTCTTGGTCTTTCTAAATGCATGCTTGTATTGTGTAATATGTGTTTCCATGTTAAGAGGCTTCAGGCAAACTTCGCAAATTTGATGTACTGCGATTTATGGGAAAGCATTTCATGGGTAAGATATTGGGTTATATTCACAATTTTTGTTTTTGTGTATTCATGGTTGGGGTGTTGAGGGATGAAAGAAATATAGAGTAGATTTTTCATGGGATGTTAGTGTGTTAGATTCACTTTCTTTGGCTTTGGTATGTTATTTTTTAATAATTCTTTTTGGGGGGGTGGGGGTGGGGGTGGGGGTGGGGGTGGGGGGAGTGGGTGGGATTGGAGAGGATCTATATCTATATATATTTAATAGAGGAATTTAAAAAGACAAGATGATCTTTTTTTAAATTAATCCTCACCGCTTCTTCGCTAACCATAATGTGTTCCATTAACCACATATTCAACATCTGGACTTTTACCCAAAAGTACATCATCAAACAATGGGGACTTCGCTAAGACATTGAGATCATTCAGAGATCCCGGAAGTCCAAAGAATGCATGCCAGATCCATGTATCATAAGATGCAACTGCCTCAAGAATTATTGTCGCACGTCCCTTATATCCGGTAAACTGGCCTTCCCATGCTTTCGGACATGCATTCCACCGCCAGTGCATACAATCGAGGCTACCTATCATCCCAGGAAACCCTCTTTCTTCGGCTTTGGCCAACAATCGATGCAAGTCAGCTGCGTTTGGACGACGCAAATACTCTTCTCCATATACCTCATATATAGATCGAGTGAACTTCTTCAATATCTCTATGCTCGTTGACTCAGCAATGCCCCAAATGTCATAAAAAAGATCAGAAATTGTGCCATAAGCTAGTTGTCTTATAGCACATAACACCTTTTGCATTGTTGAGAATCCGGGTCGACCGATGGCGTCATCTCTTTGTATGAAGTAGCTATTATGGTTTGCAACATCATGCATGATCCGGTCGCATAGAGGCCTATGCATTCGAAATCGAGAACGAAACATATCCGGCGTGTACATACAAGGATCCGCAAAGTATTGTTCATGCAACAGTGCATGTGACTCCTCTCTATGACGGTGAATGTACCGGCGACCGGGAACAGAACCACCCCATTGGGATGATCTTTCATCTTCCTCTTCTTGTTGTGCGTTGAATGCTGCCATCATTGCATCATCTTGGTCACGGCGTTTGGCACCCTTACGATCATTTTTCATTGCCAATTTTAGAAATCGATTCATTGCATAAACAATAGGTAAAAATTATATGAATGTCGGAAGCAATTTCTTGATGAATATAATGAGTGTGATGAAATGAAGTAAAAGTGGTTATATATAGATATGATAATTGGATATGAAAATCTTATCCGTAATCTGATCGGCCAATGATACTATGACACGTGTCAGGATCATTTTAGGGCTCATTTGTGGTGGATTGGTAAAGAACACATCCGTAATCTTGCTGACCAACTACAACATGCCATGTGGCAGCTGGATATCTTTGAGAATTTCTATCCGAAATTTAACTGACAAATCAAAGCATGCCACGTGGCGGATTGATCCATTCATTAATTTTGATGGTTATACAAAATCACATTCGTATTATTTTCAGCGAATCATGGCACGCCACATGACGAATTAACTAGTCACGAATTTATTATCGTAAATTTGGTTTTATTTTACTTGATGTGTACAAATTTTTCTAAATTATTGTCAAATAGTTTATCGTAATATTTTTTAATTAATACGACATATTTTTAATATTATTGAAACAAATATAAATTTAATCAAAATGAATTATAAAAAAATTATACTATTAAATTTTGATACTTTCGGGTTGGAGATGTTGTTTGCAGGTATCAAACTCAAAATTTGATACTTTGGGTTGGAGATGAAAATTTGATACCTATATATACACTATTCATAGGTATCAAATTTTAATATTTGATACCTATGCATTGGACTTGCCCTTACAAAGATGAAAGAAGATCTGCTGCCAAAGGTGTTTTAAATTATTTTAATCAGTTGCATTTCTTCTAACGTATTATTAGTTTTCTTTTTTCCTTTCAGTATGTGAGGTTTTCTTTAGCATTTGTTTTCATTTTGCAGAGGTGTTGTTCTCGGTTAGTTTTCTATTTCCTTTTAGTATGTGAGGTTTTCTTTAGAATTTGTTTTCATTTTGTAGAGGTGTTGTTCTTGGTGGAATTGGCGGTTTGATTTTTTTAATTCCAAACAGACATATATCAGAAAGTAAATTCAAGTCTCAGACATGATAAGTGCTCATCTTTTGTAGCATATTATGGCATTTGAAGAGAATACGACCTACCGTTCAAGAACAATATCAATATAGCTGATCAGTGACACAATTTAACTCATTCAAAATGGACAATAATGTTTAACTGCATAGAAAATTTCCGTACATTTTGTGTTGTTTTAGTTGATAGGATTAATGAACATGTTGATCAATTAGGACAATGTGGATGAATAAAGCATGACATCAAGTTGCTACGGCAAGTGATGTTGGCGAGCAAGACATATATTTTCTTCACTACAATTCGTATTTTACTAGAGATATGTCTAGCAATGAAAAGAAATACAAAGATTATGGATCAAAGGCAAGAATAGGTTTATTGGAGGCAGTATAATTTAACTGTATTTTTTTTTTTTCATTCGATGCTTATTTATTATTTAGTATAGAATTGTTTTGAAGCTTTCCGATGAAAATGTTGACCGCTTATTATTAAATGATTATCTTTCCATGCATGTAAATTTATATACATCTATTATAGATGATCAATATGGATATTTAACCTCTCCGATCCGTGCATCATATGAGTTTTTTATTTTTAAGATAATCACAACAGAGAACACAGGTGAAAAATGAAATAAACCCCGAGAAAAATTGATGAATTTTTTTTCTAAAGAAAATTTTTTATCTTATTTTTACATCACCGTGCATTATGCACAGGTATATGGCTAGTATATATATATATAGATTAAGTTTTAAATTATACACTTGTCAGACGTTCATTTTGAATACGATATATGGGAACAGGGCGTCACATACTCACATCTACGGTAACCCCCAAGGGTTACACGACATTGACAAAGGTAAACCCTCAAGATTTCTAGTTTCAATCACTTCTTCCTATTTTATTTGCCAATTTTTCTAACAAAAGACGTATGAAATATAGTATGAACATATCGAGGGACAGAAGGATCTCACAGGGAAGTCAAAATAAAAAAAAAAACAAATGAATAAATAATAATAATAATAATAATAATAATAATAATAATAATAATAATAATAATAATAAATAAAAATAAATAACTATGAGCCAATAAAGTGTGGACATGCCAAAAACACACAGTCTGATCCATGTAACTCTAGTCTTCATATTTCACAATGTATCCTAAAACTAACACTATCATCCCATGTATATGGTTAAAAAGTGTCTGCACAGTTCTTCTCCCTGCTAAACTGAGCAACCTAAACTTCAACAAAAACGGTTGGGACTTCACTAAGAAAATAACACATGATACAGATACATCTTCAAACTTGATCACTAAAGATACCAAATAATGATATAAATGGAGGGAACAGATCTGCTTTTTTCTTAGTACTGCCAGACAATATCAATTATAAAAGCGTGCATCGACCGGGTACATTCCTGTGTTCAAGAAAAAACAGAAACGAAATAAACGGTGTACCAACAAACAAGAGACACAACAGTATACTAAGAGACTATATGTGCATGGCAAAGACCAGAGCTTTACCTTTTAGTCACTACGTTGAGGCCTTGGAAAATGTCTCAAGATGAAACTCTCTGCATACAGCGGATATTTCTTTCTAATCAACCCTTTTATGCATTTCCAGTATGAGAAGTCAACTAGCTTTCCATCCTCTTGGACTATGAATAAACATCGTGAAGCTTCGAAATTAGGATGGTAGTCAACCTAGGGAAAAAATGAAAATGAAAAGTTAGGAAGCTAGTGTTAAAATTATACTGTTACACTACACCACAAAGGGATCACCAGCATCTGGCTGTACTTTTGGTCTTATTTTTACCCGACAAAAAAAAAGACAAGTTTTTTGAGGTGGGGGGAAACTAAAAACAAGAATGTTCTTAAATTGGTCAGTTAGTTTGAACTGCAAATGGCATTCAACACAAGTTTATCATGCCACAAACATAAAAAGGAGAGCAAAGTCATGCACATATATAAACCATCAATTGTGAATATTGGAGAGACCTTGATGTAATCTACACCAATTCCTATCTTCTCTTCATATTCAGGATGATACGGAAGAAGTTTGTCTAAAATTGTTGTCTCGTGATGTGGACTTAGCCTATCACCAACATTGTATCTGCAAAAAAACGCAAAGCTACAAATGAATTAAGCAATCCTGTGTTTTCGTGGGGTTGAACAGTGAAGTTGGGAGAAGAGAAACACAACACCAGACAACAAATTTGCATTGAAAACTAACTTGTACATGGTAAATGATATAACTGGCGTAAGCACATTACCATTTTCTTTTCCCTTCCAACGTATTGCTGATTGACGTCCTTTAAATAACTTACTTATTTATGGAATGTATGTCACAATTGTCTTTGTGTAATAATAATCGAGCTCACAAAAGGTACCTCAAACTTGTGAAGGTGCACCCAAAAGCAGTCAGAGTAAACATTAGCTTCCATGATAATTGCTTAAAGAAATGGTAGAGGGGCAAAGGTATGTAAGCTACATTGCAATCACCGAACCGAAAACAATATCATGGTACTTTTCTCTACACATTAGCATAATGAGGGTTGAAGCCTCTATTCACATCCAGATTTGAAAGCAATCTCAGACTATTTTTTCGAGTATTATTCTCTGTTAATACAACATGGATTCTCATATTCACTTATCAACAACAACCCTTGAAGAGATCAATCAGAATCACAGAGATAAATCACAACACACATTCTAATCCCAAGAAAATACCGTCCTTAGATTCGCAGTTCCCTATAATCATCCACATACAGTACTAATTCCTAGGAACTAGATATCAATTCATGATTTATGTCCAAATGGGTTGTCAAAAGATTTAGTGTATTCCCACCAAAAGAATTTGTGGGGGAAAAAATGGAAACAGAAAAGTAATCACTTGCTTTAGCTAGCTCATTTCCTTTAACATTTGAAATACAGCAAACTCATATATTTCATAGCCGAAAATTTACTCTCTAATAAAAGGTAGCATTTTGTTACACCTCCTCTCTAGCCTTCGCAATCCATTGAAATTACTAATGAAATAAAGGGATTCAAGTAAATTTGTTCATTCCACTTCGAAAAGAAACCATCTTGAAGCAAGAAAGCAAAAGAACACGACGATGACGAGAAACATAATAATTAATCACATACCTTCCTGAGTGAAGAATCATTCGCACAAATCCCGAAAGGGGACAGTGTCCTCCAAAATCTGGTCCTCCCAATCAACCCACCCGTTCTCATCTTCCCCATTTGCCTTCGTCTTCTTCTCATCATCATCCTCGCCGGATGACTCCTCACAAGCAGAGGGTGACTCAATCACTGGCAAAACCACTGGCTTCCTAAGGGATTCGGCACTGTAAGAAGGGTCAGCATCACCACGAGCCTGAGACCAACTTTTAGCCGCCGGCGGTGGCAATAGGGAGTGGCGACGAAGTGCTAATTGGGAAGATAAAGAGAAGGAAGAGTTTATTATAGATATTGGGTTACTCCGGAAAGACTTATTGCATAGAAAAGACAGAGACGAAAGTGAAGCCATCTGAGGCAAAATTAGATGGATCGATTATGCTTTAGAATCAGGATCATCCATCACAATTGCTGTGGAAATTGAGGCAATTGAGCTGGTATGTTTCTTCGCACTCCACTCTATATGTCTCCCTCATTGGAATGGGCGGCCGGCCACGTCCCCAAAGCTGGGTAAAATCGAGATTCTCAAAGTCGAGAATTCGGATAAAAAGAAATTAGTCCATATCATCAACTTTGATAATTTCAGCTTTACCCAGTTTTAGGGACGCCACCAAGACTCCAAAATTATATGCTCTCTTCGATTGAAATGGCGCCGTGATCCTATTGCGTCTCGGCTCTAATTCTCAAAGCCGAGAATCCGAATCACCCCATTTTCCCCTAAATAAGAACACCTCCATTTCTTACCTTAAACACACCTCATTCTCCCCTAAAAATATACTCCCTCCATCCCAATTTATTTTAATTTAAGCTATCGTAATCATTTGTTTATTTTATCTCTCGTGACTTACATTTTCAATGCAATATTTATGATAGTTTTCCTTGTTTTACCCTTATTTATTGCAATAGGATAGATAAAAGTGAATGTCACATTAATTATATTCAAGGACTTTTTAGTCATTTTATTTTAAAGTCAATGCATTAACTCACTTTTTTAATATGCGTGATTTTGGCAACTGCCTCAAATAATTTGAAACGGATGGAGTATACATATGGCTATCGGTATTTTCAAGGCAATATTCGGTATTGTCGGAACTAATTGATAATAAGATAAAAAAAAATATACACACGATTGTCCTGGCATTACCAAAAAAAGGCCTTGGCAATACCTTAAATGCAGTTGCAATGTGTGATTGAAGTGGAGATTTGGGGTTTTTCATCTTCATAGGGTAGATACATTGGAGGGGTTAAGGACCATGGGGTAGAATAGAATATGTGTATGGTAATTCGATTGTTTAACAAATAGGGTAATGGTGCTATGTTTACATGAAGTAAGTTGAAAACGTGCATGAGTTAAAGTCTACTACCCTAAATGCAATTGCAATTTGTGATTGAAAAATGGTTAAACACTAACCATGAGAGCCCCCCACCCCCGATCTCACAGGAATGTGGGGAGAGGTTAATCAGTAACCTAGAGCTGTAGTCGAGGGCTTGCCGGTTCCTCATCACCGAAAGGTGTTATCAATCGGAAATCAACCCTTTACGGAATCAACCACCGACCTCCAAAATTAGTGGTCCGTCGTCATTATAACACCCCAGCTCCTCTCCACTAGGCCATATCCAGGGGATAATTGCAATTTGTGATTGAAAGTGGAAATTTGGGGGTTTAAGGTTTAAATTTGTATTTTAGGGTTTTATGTCTTCATAGGGTAGGTACATTGGTTTTTATTGTTATTTTTAAGGATCATGAGGTAGAATTTGTGTATGGCAATTAGATTGTTTAAGAATGTGTTGTATTTACATGAAGTAAGTTGAGAACATGGCCTAATGAAAGTGAGTAAATTGAATGTGTTTTAAGAAGTTTTGCCAAGAATGTTAAAATGGAACTTACAATTGAGATTGATTGGTGTGAAGGTTGATAAGGTTTTGGAAGTAGCAAAGGTTGTAAGTTCTTTTTTTTTTTTTGTACTTCTATATTATGATGGGAAACTTGCAACTGTATTTATGTCAGATGGTATATTATTAAAAATGCGTTACATTTTTTTACTAATTTGTAAAATGCTTTTTCGGGATTTTTAGGCCCTCTACGCCCCGCTTTGGACCGAAAATGTTCTTTTAAATTTCAAAGTTACCTTTAAATTACCTTTTCTCCTTCAGTTTGATTTTTTTATTTTATCTTTTTGCTAGGAGTAGTAGCACCGATCGAGACGCTCGATCTTTGCACAACGGAAGCTTATGCGATATACGATATGAGACATAACTAATTAATCCTACGAGAAAGTTAGTAGATTTACCGGAGAGAGATGATGAATCGACAAAAGGGAGAAGCCACAATCTTCCGGATTGTATCTCCTAGCGACGACTGGTGGACGTCGATCCTCGCCGTAGAACCTCCTCGAACATGCACAAGAAAAACCCTAGGTTTTTCTTCTCTTAATGACTAGAACAAGAAAATAATTTTCTCTTCTTTTATTTTGAAGATGGCACAGATTATTGTGTCCTTTCATCTTTTTGGAGAACTCTCTTTTATATGAAAATAACTAAATGAGAGAGAGTTATCCTTTTCACATTATCCTTTTCCACAAAGAAAAAAGATATTCATCACAATTATCCTTTTTTCATAAGGAAAATATATTTTTGCTACAAAATAATAGATAATTCCCAAAAAATCAATCTCTTAATTTTTCCATTAATTATCCAACAAATATATAATTAATTAATTACACATATGAGATAATCTAGGAAAATTTCTTCTCCCAACTTATCCATAATGTGTGGCGCCTCATGTCATTTATTTTTTTAATAGAAAATGTATTTTCTATATTACATATTATTTACCAAATAAATAATACTGCATATTCATTAAATAGACTAACTATTTAATTTATTCATGAGGTTCCATAAAACGAAAACACTCTCAGCGTGTTAGAGCCCAACCCTACCATGGACCTATAACTAACTGATGGTTGCAATAAATTAAATAAAATATTCATCGAACATAATATTTCTACTTAATTCATTAATTCCGGAATTACGCCACCATAAATCCAAAACTGAACTCTATCGATTATAGATATAACTTATTCTCAAAACGTCGAGTCGAGTCGATAAGTGTCCATTGATATAATCATTTCATATAAACTAACCCTCCATAGACTATCCATACTGAAGTAGGATTATTTCCGTAAACCTTCTTCAATACAATACATCTTATCCTTATTTACCATTAACCCACTAGTGATTAATTAGTTCATAACCAATACGAACTCCCGGATCGATCGCCCTAGGATCAACAAATAAGAGGATTGTCTTTCTACTTCCCGCAGAGAAGGAATGGATTCCATATATGCGAGACACACACTTCTCACTCATTCCGCAATAGTGCCAACGTGAAAGTGATTCGGACCGCGCCTCTTAGCGATCCTTAACGAACACATCAAACCCCATCCTGAAACCAGTAGGAGTATGCAACCACATCAGGATTAAGGTTAATCCATATATGATCATCTTGTGATTTAATAAGATTTCTCAATCACGGAATTATATGAGAAACTCAGATTAAATCGGTCCAGTTCTATATGACTACATCATATATAAATGCCGCACTTAGACAACCAATGTCGACGGTCCGGATAAGACGGTCACACCATAAAGTGTTCTGGGCGCATTAATGGTGGTTTAATCAATAGACCCCATACTTTGATTAAGTTCGCCACGGACTAGCATTTCAAGTGTATCACCATAAACTTAATCCTCATGTGTGACACACACACTAAGTTATATGGATACATATGATACGACTTACGGTTTTCAGTAGTGTATTACTTACAAGCACGAAGCAAGTAATAAGATGAGAATAATTCTGTCATTTATTAATTCTAAAAACAATTACATAAATTGTCTTTCGGGCGCTACTTCCAACACTTTTAACATAAAACCCATTCCCATCCTCTCTCTCTCCTCCATCTCCCCTCACTCCGTATAAGCATCGGTAGGCGGCGATTCTTCCAGCTCCCATCGTCCCCTTCATCTAGAGAAAGTTTTTATACTAGATTTCGTTCATTTCAAACATCCTTTGTAGTTCCTTTCTTCGGATTCGGGTTCATTGGTTGATATTCTTGGAAGTCAAGAGTTTAAGTATAAATGTATGGATTCAGATTTGGTGTTTAAGTATAAATGTATGGATTCTCTTATTCAGATAATATTTTTATTTTTTTCTTTGTTTTGGTGCTTAATGATCGTAAAAGATGATTTTATTTTTTTTCTTAACTGATATGCATTGAAAATATTGAATAATATATGATGCATTCACGAATTTGGTTTTAGGCCAAGTGGTAGATTGTTGGAATAGTGTCCTAAACCCAATCGGGTTGGACCGGATCCGACCGGGTCGGATCATTTCTACTATTTCTTTATGTTTATACATATATTAAATGGCTTTTCATTGTCATATATATGTTCTTTTTTAAAGAACCAATTATGAATTGTTATATGATAACGCCCTTAGTATTAAATCGTGATAGAAACCATGATAGGCGATTATGGTTGATGAGATCTCTAATCACTTTAATAAGTTTGATACTTAAATGTCTCTGTGATCGATGTACTATTAAACAGTGGCATTGATAGTATAAACAAAGCTAGCACGTATTAGATGTCTTCTGCCTTTAAGGCGTGGATAGATCTCGCTCTATGGAAGTGTAGAGACACTTGGGTATGACGTGGACGTGTATTGAGAATGCGACGTTAGGATCGACCCCACTTACATGGATAAGTGTCACACTATGTGACGGTTGTGTAATTATCCTTTGACCGAGTCTTCACGGCATCACGGTGTGGATTGTCATGCTTTGACACTATTGAGGTTTCCCAGCTATGGGGCGATCATGCGGTAGTGATTGGGTATGATATTGAAGCATGCGGAGTATACATGATTGGTCGTCTGGGAATCGCGTATCCTATGATTAGATTGAATATCCGAAATGACCTTCTTATAAGGAATGTCTTACTCTCGTGAATCTTTGCAAAGTGGGAGTAAACGAGTTACTTCGGAAAGAGCATGATATCCAGATTATAAGATACGGTCGTTAATGTTTGACACTCGACGACGCACCGTATGGATATTATTACAAATGATAGATTGTAAGTTACACGGTAATCTGCTTCACATGAAAGGTAGTAGTCATTGCATTTGACTCTTCTAATGATTGGGGTCACGGTGTGTTGCTGACGCTATCCCGTGATCGTTAGGTATGAAGGGCATTTTCGTAATTTGCACTTTGTGTCTACGGCCAACATATTCGGAAGCCTATCGGGTCACACATATATGAACATCTAGCGGATTAAAATGTGGTTATAGATGATAACCAAATAAGGAAAGTTTATCTCGAGACTATAAATGTTATAGTGGTAATTAATATAATGTGGTATTTATTTATTATGAATAAATTAAATACAAGATATTAATATTATTATGTTAATTAAAGAATATCCTGATGCCAATTTATTGGCTAAGGTGGCGCAATTTGTGTGTGTATAAGATACACTTTGGATTGTCTGAATTTAATTAATTATTACTAAATATTAATATTAGATATTAATATATATATATATATATATATATATATATATATAATACTTATGTGTGTGTGTGTGCAAAAGTGTTTGGTACTATGCATGCATGTATGTAATATATATATAAATGGATTTATATGTGTAATAATATATATGTGATATATACACATGTAGAAATTGATTTATTGTAATAAAATAAAGATAATAATATTAGATATTGACAATATCTTGCAAATATTCAATATAAGATATTGATAATATCCTGTAGATTTATTTAATATAAGATATTATAATAAATGAGATAAATCAATCAAATATATTTTCCTTATTTTATTTGAAAAGGTTTTCTTCTCCTCTACTCGACTAGGGGGCGCCCCATACACTATAAATATAGTGTGGGTGTCAAGCTCTTTTGTACATCACAATTCCAAGAACTAATAGTTCTTGTGTAAAATAGAGAGCATCATATGTAGAGTTGGAGAGAGGGAAAAGGGCCGGTCTAGCAACCGGAGTTTTCCAATAGCAATCCATGACGGGATTCCGCGGGTCGTTCGTGTGGACTAGCGGTGAGAGGCCGAACACTGGGCGGCTCTATGCAGACTACTCTCCTTAGACGGTCAAAGCGTCGATCTTTTAGATCAACCAAGGTAACCACCGTCTTTAGCTTATTTGTTTATTGCTTAAACGAAGTCAATCTTGGGTCGATAGGGAATAAATTTTTGAATTCCGCCGCGTTCCCGCGTAGATTTCCTAACATAATCAGTGAAGCATCTAAGGGTTGTCAAGGATTGATAACTCAAATAGTGAAACAACCGAGGGCTATCAAGGACTATCTCACTATTGTAACCGTTGTAACAAACTCAATAGTAGATTCCTCCATATCACTGAAGAAGAGAGGACGTAGATGCTTACACCAGTTCAAACTTCAAACCTCTATAACAAATCCGTGTTTATTTACGTTCAACAATTTACTTACAGCGTTGCACTTTACTTTGATCAAGCATAGTTTTGAAAACAAGTTTTAAAGGCTTTTGTTCCGCTGCACAACTTTGATTTAAGAAAAGTTTTAAGAAAAATCTGATGTCAAAGGTGTTGAAATAGTGTCCTAAACCCAATCGGGTTGGACCGGATCCGACCGGGTCGGATAATTTCTACTATTTCTTATGTTTATACGTATATTAAATGGCTTTTCCGTTATTATATATTCTGTTCATTTATATGAACCAATTTGTGATTGTATATATGATAACGTCTTTAGTGTCAAACTGTGAAAGAGATACTATGATAGTGATTATGGTTGATGAGATCTCGACTCACTTTAAAAGGTTTGATTCTTAAATGTCTCTAGTCGTATGTACTATCAAATGAGACATTGATAGTACGATTAGACTAGCACGTATTAGATGTCTTCTATCTTTTTGAAGATAGGGATAGATCTCGTGTATCGAAGTGTAGAGACACTTGGACTGTACGTGGACGTGTATCAGAGAATGCGTATATGTTAGACTGACCCACTTACTTTATTAAGTGTCGCACTATGTGGCGGTTGTGTAATTATCCTGAGACCGGAGTCTTCATGACATCACGGTGTGGATTGTCATACTTTGACACTATTGAGGTTTCCCCTAGCCATGGGACGATCATGCGGTAGTGATTGGGAGTGATACTGAAGCATGCGTAAGATTTATGTCGCTCGTTTGGAAATCGCGTACCCTATTAGTAGAGGTTAATATCCGAAATGACCTTTCTTATATGAAATGTCTTATTCTCGAAAGTCTTTGCAAAGCGGAAGTAATATGTTACTTTGAGAGAGTAGGATATCCGGATTATAAGATACGGTCGTTGACGTTTGACACTTAATGCACGTACCATATGGATATTATTACAGCAATAGAATTCTATTTACACGGTAACTGTTTCACATGAAAGGTAGTAGTCATTGCATTTGACTCTTCCAATGATTGGGGGTCACGGTGTGTTTCTAGACGCTATTCCGTGATCGTTAGGTATGAAGGGCATTTTCGTAATTTGCACTTTGTGTCTACGACCAACATATTCGGAAGCCTATCGGCTTTGTCATGTGCTATTTGCTTGTCCAAAAGGCTAAGACAATGTAACCGGAAAGGAAGAGTTTGATCCTGGTAAAAATATACCCCGGTCTTCTTGCTCAAACATTTGCTCTGCGACTGGTATGTGTGAAACTGATGGGGAGGCTCGGCTAACTTACATCTAGCCGGATTAAAATGCGGTTATTGCGATAACCAAATAAGAAAAGTTTTATCTCGACTATAAAGTGTTATAGTGATAAATTAATATGGTAGTATTTATTTATTATGAATAAATTAAATACAATATATTAATTATATTGATTAATTAAATATACATATATTAGATATGTATGTCGAAATATATTGTGTATGTTGATACACATGTATTTTGTAAATTAATTAATCATAGCATTATATTAATTAAAGAATATTCCGGATGCCAATATTTGGCTAAAGGTGGCGCCAATAATATAGTGTATTATGATACAGTTGGATTGTGTAATTTAATTAATAATATTATCATATATTAATATTGGATATTAATGACTATAGATCTGCACACATGTGTAAATTAATTTATGGTAATAAGATAAAGATATTCAATATAAGATATTGACAATATCTTAGATTTATTTAATACAAGATATTAAATAAAAGAGATAAATCAATCAAAGTGATTCTCCTTATTTTATTAGAAAAATGTTTTCTCTCACCTCAATCTAGTAGAAAGCTTCTCTCAATCAGATTGGGATTGACATTGAGGCGCCCCATACTCTATATAAAGAAGGGGTTGGCTAGCTCTTTTGTACATCACAATTCCAAAAGACATATAGTTTCTTATGAAAAATATAGAGCTTTTCTAGAGAGTTTTGAGAGAGAAAAAAAGTTGGTGTAGCAAACGATTTTTTCTGGTAGCAATCCATGATGGGATTCCGGAGAGCTGTTCGTGTGGATCACCGATAGAGGCCGAACACTTGGGCGGCTCCGTGCATCACTACTCTCATTAGACGGTCAAAGCATCGATCTTTTAGATCAAGCAAGGTATTCACCGTCTACTACTATTTGTTTATTGCTTAAACGCAGTCGATCCTGGTTAAAAAGGAAATAAAATTTTGAATTCCGCTGCGTTCCCGTGTAGATTTCATAACAGCTTCAATGTCATACTCGAGCACTACCGCATGATTGTCTCATGGCTAGGGGAAACCTCAATAGTGTCAAAGCACGACAATCCTCACCGTGATGCCATGAAGACTCCGGTCTTAGGATAATTACACAACTGCCACATACCGCGACACTTAATATAAGTGGCTCAGTCTAACGCACGCATTCTCTAACACACGTCCACGTACCGTCCAAGTGTCTCTACACTTCGATAGACGTGATCTATCCCTATCTTCAATAAGATAGAAGACATCCAATACATGATCGCCTAACCCGTACTATCAATGTCCTGTTCGAAAGTACATACGACTAGAGTCATTTAATTATCAAACTAATTAAAGTGATTTATAGATCTCATCAACCATAATCACTATCATGGTTTCTCTATCACAGTTTAATACTAAGGACGTTACTATATATTCAATAACATAATCGGTTCATAAAGATAAACAAAATATATAATAATAAAAGTGCTTTTATTAATCATAATAAACTTACTACAGGAACTAAATAGATTCAGTCCGACCCGATTGGGTTTATGACACTATTTCAACAATCTCCCACTTGGCCTAAAGCCAATCAGCCATATACATAAGCCCATGCATGTGAACATGTTTCTCATGCTTAGCCTGCGACAATGCCTTGGTTAACGGATCAGCTATGTTATCATCCGTGTGGACTTTCTCTATCTTTACATCTCCTCTATCTATAATCTCCCTAATAGAGTGATAGCGCCGTAGCACATGTTTGGACTTTTGATGAGACCTTGGTTTCTTTGACTGAGCAATTGTTCCATTGTTATCACAGTACAGTGGGACTGGACCTTCAATGGAGGAAACCACACCAAGTTCAGTAATGAACTTCTTCATCCAAACCGCTTCCTTTGCCGCCTCCGAGGCTGCTATATACTCGGCTTCCGTAGTAGAGTCTGCAATAGTCTCCTGCTTGGAACTCTTTCAGCTCACTGCTCCGCCGTTAAGCGTGAAAATAAATCCAGACTATGACTTAAAGTCATCCTTTGTCAGTTTGAAAACTGGCATCTGTGTAACCTCGTAATACCAAATTAGAATCCCCGAAAACCCGGAACATATCCCTAGTACGTCTCATGTACTTGAGAATATTCTTGACTGCAATCCAGTGACCATTACTTGGATTTGCATGGTACATAATAGTCATACTCAGGGGGTACGAGACATCTGGTCTAGTTCACAACATGGCATACATGATGGACCCAATAGCCGAGGCATAAGGGACCATTCTCATATGCGCGCCTATCCTCCTCGCCTTAGACACATTTCCTTCGACAAATAGACCCCATGTGACATGGGCAACAATCCTCTCTTGGATTGCTCCATGCTGAATCTCTTCAGCATCTTGTTTATGTAGGTGGATTGTGACAAACCAAGCAACCTCTTAGATCTATCTTTATAGATCTTAATTCCTAGAATGTAGGTTGCATCACCAAACATAGTTTTCATTTTGAACTCATCGATGATGAATAAAAACACACTATATTATTGATAGAAAAATATGTTCATTAATAAATGATTAAATTTGATAAATAAAAAATGATATACATATAGTGGTGAAAAAAAACCAAATGGCAATGTCGATTATATGTTACATTGAAAATTATGTATTCTATGTTTATAATTATAAGTTATGTTATATAATTATGATAATGTTTTGTTTGTAGATGAATAAGGTTCAATGTATGTGGTAAAAATATGAATTTATCAATCTAATTTTGGATTTCAATGAATCCTCTTTGCTCTCCCTTGGCTACTTAATTGTTGAGTTTTGATAATAATATTACATGTTAAAAGAAACACGAAGATACACCAAATTATATTTCAAGCTCTATAAAATGAAAAAAAAAGAACTTTAATTCAATTATACTTATATATCATTAATAATATTTATAATGTTTGAATATGTGTTTGTTGTAAGTCATGACAGAGACAAAACCCTAAAAACCCTCGGTTCCGGGCTTGGAGCCACCGCTTAACGCCAAATGGACTACGCCAGAAACAAATTTACAGGAGCCTAGGGTTCCATTTCAGATCATCACAGTTTCGGCCCTATCTTGGTTGCGATACCAATTGAAATCGAGACTCATGATCACCACTATTATCATGTATGTTGTTTTAGTGGTGATAATAGTGGTGATCACGAGTCCTGATTTCAACTGGTATCGCAACCAAGGTAGGGTCGACACTGTGATGATTTGAGGTTCATTATCAAGAATGGCTTTTTGGATATTTTCGGTTCAGTTCGATTCAATCCAATCGGTTAGTCCAGTTTTCCAATTTATTTGTACACCGTAATATGAGCACCACCAAACAATCAAACCCACTAAGTTAAGTTTTTTTTTTTGGGAAACTTGGAAAAATATGCTTAAAAAGAATAACATCCTTGAAAATATGCTCCAAAAGTTAACATTGAAAAACTATGCTTCCTTCGGTTCTGCGTCGCGCATGCGTCGCTAGGTGGCTCATGTGTGCCTCATGCGTCGCTCATTCGCCAACGCATGTATAGTTTTCAAACATCTTTATACGAAGCATATTTTTTTTAAAAAAAATTCAAACATATTTTTCAAGTTTCCCTTTATTTTTTTATGACCATTCAAAATTTGGTTAAGGTAACTTGAAGAATCCTTATAAGATATGAACAACAACTCTACAACTAAGAAATAATAATAATACTACATTTAAAATTCTTATGGACCCTGACCCCTTAAAATAAAATAAAAAACAAAAAAAAGAGTGACACAACGGTGATATATACCGTTCATTATGTTAGATTTACATCTGATCAATTTAAACAAATTATTATCAACGGTGCATATATATCACCGTTATACCCGTATCATTACTCATTTCCTTCCTTCAATTTTCTTGCGTGAGTTACGTTTCTGTTTTGCCACGGTGTATGGTATTTTGAACTAAAAATCAAAGACATTATATGACTTTTTATTAATATATTCTATTATTTTATTATTACTTGTACCGTTGGAACACCACAATCCATTGGCTAGTTTCTTAGTCAATGAAAATCACTCAAATGAGCACATGTCTCGTTTAGTGTTGCTAACGATTCGAGTCGAGCTGATTATTGCTGGTTGAACTCAAGCTCATACAACTCATAAATTAAGTTTGTTCTTGATCGTTCGTTTGTTAAACCAAAAAAAAAAATTATGTTTGAACGTACACAGCCAAGGACGGAGGTAATTAAGTGGAGGGCTGAGGAGGGCTAAACCACCCGTCACAAAAAAAATTATACACCAAAAAAATTATATAATGCAACCTAACGTATCAAAACATCTTATATGAGCCCATCCGGTTGTCTAAATATAGTCTACTAGCCCATCCGAGCTTCAATTCCTGGCTCCGTCATTGAACACAGCCTGTTTAGAATTATGCTCTTGACTTCCGACTCGAGTTCAACTCGTTAAGTTATAAAATTTGAAGCCTAAATGCAAAAAAAAAAAAAAAAAATTATAGATCATACAACAAAAATGTATTAAAAAAATTATCTAAGTATTATATAAAATCTCTCTATAGGATCTATTAGATAAATAAATGGCTTATCATGATCGTTTGATGAGTTGAGCTATGGTGTACGTTGCTTTATCTATGTAAACAATTAAGTTCACAATCATAATCAAATGTTTGTGAGCCAAACTTGTGTCCGTTCGTTTAGAAATTAAGCATACAATCAAATGTTTGTGAGCCAAACTTGTGTTTGTTCGTTTAGAAATTAAGCATACAATCATGTTCGAACTCTGGTCATTTGAGCTAATTGATCACAAACACTAACTAGCTGGATACGGGTTTATTCATAAACAACTATATATGTTCGTTTTTACAGCTATATATAGTCTTGTTCAAAGAGTTGTGACTTGAGAATGTTAAGTAGATGTTATCCATTTGAGTATTGTTTCGTAAAATGTCTTGTTTAAAGTGTTAGTACTGGTCATGTATGAAATGTTTCGGTAAGAGACAAATTCTGTAAACCCAAAAAGACGACTCACTCCGGATTAATCGGGGCATTAGTCTGGACACATGCCTTATGAAAAGGAAAACAAAAAATCTAAGTCCAAATTGGAATAGTCAAAATATTGTATTTACACTTGTTAAATCGTCATGCATGAGCCACCACTAATTTAGAATTCTCTTGATCTCTATCTTATTCTAACCCTTTGGTTTTGCTGACTATAAATTACAACCTCTCCTCATCAATTTCATCATCATTCCAAACAAAAACAAATAGAGGCCGGAATATATATATATACATAGATTTCCTAAAATGGGAAGATTTCCAACTACACTATCTCTCTTTCTGATTATTCTCCTTCATACCAATATTCTCATAGCATATTCCCAGCAGCTAGTGTTAGATACCAATGGTGACTTTGTTCAACCCGGTGTCGCCTACATAATACAACCATTATCTGCTAGTGGCACCATCGGGTTATCAAGCGCCCCGAATCGTACCTGCCCACTTGATGTCGTCCTACAAACAGATATCACCAAGAACGCCTCGAAGATACCTGTGACGTTTTCTCCGATTAACTCCAAGGATAATTTTATCAGCATAGGCACCGATACGAACATCGAATTCTTGGCTTCAACAATCTGTGTTACATCAACAGTTTGGAGGATTCAACCTAGTAGTACTAATGCTACAACAACAACATACTTTGTGACAATAGGTGGAGTGAAAGGGAATCCAGGAAGGGCAACTTTAAACAACTGGTTTAATATTGAGAGCTCTGAATTGGGTGGTTATTTGATTAATTTCTGCCCTAATGTTTGTAGCACATGTAGGCCTGTCTGTGGGGATATCGGTTTGATTCCTGAAATAAATGGAAGAACAAGACTTGGGATCGCATCTCCACAATTACGAGTTAACTTTGTCAAAAGCATAAAATAAGTATGTTTACTTTGTGTGTATTCTGTGCACTGTTCTCTGTCAAATTTCCGAGTTGTCTGTATCACTCGATCTCGGGCTATAAAAATAAAGAGTTTGATCGAGTCGTCGTCTGTTTTCTTAGT
The DNA here is from genome assembly GCA_026214975.1 of Gentiana macrophylla. Classification (NCBI taxonomy): domain Eukaryota; kingdom Viridiplantae; phylum Streptophyta; class Magnoliopsida; order Gentianales; family Gentianaceae; genus Gentiana; species Gentiana macrophylla. Next base: position 21,537,616 of record CM047809.1, on the reverse strand, counting down.
TAATAATGCAAATCTAGTCACACTTATCCATATAGATGGTCATGCATGATCCATTATACACTTCTATCCTGTCCAATAACTTACGACACATACACTTTACATTAATGATCATAATCAGATTTCTATCATCAATAAGTTTTATAAATGATACGGGCACAACCGTTGTGATACAACGAGTGCCACAACGTGTATCTACACCGCTGATCAAGATGGATATAATAATGATCAATAAATCTACATTAGAAACCAACGGTGTGGATACACGTTGTGTCACAACGGTTGTGCCAGTATCATTGTTCTTTACGATATAATCAAATTAATAATGATGTAAAGAAATATTATGATCATTTTGTTTTTTCATATGGCTGTGCTCTATAAAATGAAGTCTTTCTCAATTTTATTTTCCTAAAAAAAAAAAAAGAGAAATGATACAATATTATTGATTTGGTCTCATATTCTAAGTAGGTGCAATATTGTTGGGCTAAATGCTTTCTCGTTTAGCGACTTTTGCAATATGAAAGCTGGAAATGCTTCGTATTTGGCCTCATGCTTATGGTCGGCTATAGTTGGTGTTACGGCTTGGGTAATTTGGATTCATAGAAACAAGGTCATTTTCCATTCTCACGTTTTAAATCCAGAACTGATTTTTAGAGAAGTACAGAGATTATCCTTTTCATGGCTATCAAATTCTAAGTGTCTCCGGAGTCGGAATGGGAAGTATGGAAGGCAAATCCGATGATTGCAGCAACATAATTATGGGCGTTGGATTGGTGTCTGTTGCCGATTGAAATGCTTTTGGAAAATGACTCTCTTTGGTGTGAAAATGCAGCCTGCTATGCTTGTGACTGGATGTAGTTTTCTTCATTTATTTTTATTTTTTTGCTTTGGATCGGTGATGATAATCATGATATGAACACAAAGTTTGTAACCTTTTTTAGCATCTTGCTGATTTATGAGAATCCTTGGCTGTTCAAAAAAAAAAATTTGATTGATTTAGATCACATAATAAATAACGATAAAAATGAATGTTGTGTCAAACTGTTGTATAATTTCGTTGTGTCTGTATCACTCCTAAAAAAAAGAGAAAGGGGGAGATTTCCTCATTTGGACAGTCCCATTATTCACCACATCCATGACAACAATAATATTGCCAACCACATCTTGTCTCCTATCCTGCTTCCTGTTTCTCTTCTTTCTTATAAATAATTCACTCTCTGCATATTCTCAACTAGTGCTGGATATCAATGGTAAAGAGTAAGGAAATCATACAAGAACAACGACATCCTATAAGATGAGTGTACATCTTCCTCAGATCTCTCCCTAAGAGGCGAATCCGTCGGATCCATGACTAGAACTCATAAAGAAAATAAATAAAAAACTTTTATTGCATAGAAACTTGTAATATTTTTGGTACATGGCACCCTTTAAAACTGATGCTAGCTAGTGCCTCTTATTTATAGTCGAGAAACCAACTTAGCTAACCCTAAAAACTACCCCTCGTCCAAGAAAACGCGTTTCGGAAGATTATAGGTGCTCGATATGTCGGCGGCCGCTTCCGGTAAATCGAGGGCATTTTCGTACTTTTTCTTCTGCCGACTTAATCTTGGAAGGTTCCGGATACCCTAGGTCCGTTCCTTTCATCCCGTCCGCTTCATTACCCATTCTTAACTCGTGGCCCAATTTCGCAACCTGAAAATAATCCAATAAAACACGAAATAATACCAATTCCGGATAAAACAATTACAAATACCAAATTCTCATCCCGTGAACCCAACATATCGCATTCAACACAAATGGTTCACAATTAAAGGCCAAAACATCTATTTTTAGCTCATAATAGGTAGAATGTTGATGCCGTAGGATATACTATTTTAACCGTCATCAACAACCCCCCACTAGCCCTTTGCTCGTCCTCGACCAGAGTATCAAGGCGGAATGTACCTCCAAAAACAATTCCCACTAACTATAACATGCTCAATAAAGATTTTAGGCAGAACATATGTCAAGTAACAATCTATAAGCTCCCCATTAATCATCACTTACCAATGTATCAGTGTGTCGTGTGAAAAATCGTCGTGATAGCATATTCGTGAAAAGTATCAAGTTATATTAACCCCACAATGTTAACTTACCTATGCATACACTCGCTCTTCTTGCCTTCAAACTCAGTTACACAACATGAAACCTTAATCTTGGCCGGGCGGACTTGGGGACCGAGTACTACTCAAAGGTCCTCGTTTGTTTCTATTTTTGTGCAAAGGTCGTGCGTCTTACTCTCCGAATTTGCTTCCCTCACTGCCTTAATGCTTTTGGCATTTTTTTCTTTCTTTTCTTTTGAATTTTTTTGCCAGATTTCTCTCTGGTTTTTCTTTTTCCTCACTCACTCACATGCCCGTTTTATCCCGTTTTACCTTTTGCGGTGTTCAAGTTGCTTTCCTTGTCCTCCAACAATTAGTTAAAGTATATACATAGACAAATAATGATTTTCGGTTAAAACAACTCATCATATGATCTCAATCGCTTCTCACTCAAATTATGTGCTCAAATAATTGAATGCAATGATAAAATAACGATTAATAAGTCACTACTTCATGAAAATCTAACAAATGCTCATTCTTCCATACTAAAGTGAATATGCAATAGCTAGCTTCAAATCATTCTTGGACTCCTTTTTTATCGATTCTTTACTCAAGACGTGCAATATGCAAGCTAAAAATAGTATAAAGATTTCAAAATTTTCAAGATTATTGCCTTTTTTTCTTTTATTAATTTTCAATTTCAAGCTAAGACCTACTACCCCCCCACACTTATTATAGGCATTGTCCCCAATGACGAATAATAAAATAGAAAGTAGAAAAGGTACTTAGTTCTGGAATTGGCTCCAGGTCATCCATCTTCCAAGTGCTTAATCATCTGCATTCAAACACTTCCAAAAACTGAGTAACATGCGAAGGCCAATAAGGAAAATAAGGTGGCGGTAATTGTGCATACTTAGAGAATGCGCAAAAACAATTTAAGCCACTTTATTCTTTATTGATCTAAGCAAAACGCGAAAACTTTAACAAGGTATCACATGAGAATCGCTAAGGGAAAAACCACATAGATCCAAAGTCAGAAGACAGAAGATCTATGTGATGGAAAAAAACCTTCTCGATTGTCATGCTACTTTATTGACTCAATTAAAAAAATAAATAAATAAGGGTTTATCGTAAGTAGTTCGAATTTATAGTCTCCACTTCGACTATACTAATAGGGCTCCTTTACTCAGTAAACCGGTCGCCTAACATGAAGACTTCCAATTCAACGTCATAGTTGTATTCTCACGTAATACTTCATCATGTGGCCGTTTACTGTGTAAATCCTCCCATAGTGTTCATCCTTAACTTCACATGCACCCGAATTGAAGACTTTTGTTACGACATAAGGTCCAAACCATCTAGATTTCAGCTTTCCAGGAAAAAGACGAAGACGCGAATTGTATACTTGATGTATGTCAACCAGATGATGTATTTCGTTGAATTTTGATCCCATTTCTTTAGTTTTAGCGACGCTTTTATAATAATTTTGGTTAAGATTGTGATGATACATTTTTTTTTCCGTAAGTAGTAGAAATAATAAAATCTCACTATTTTGAATTATTTTGAGGCTTATAAGTCTACTTTTTGTTATCAGAATTACCTGTGGTTATTCTCGTTTTATTTTATTGCAGATACCATGTGGTGAAGTCAGGAAGTCATGACATAAAGCTCGATGAATACGAAAATATAATTATCAGAATAATTATATTTTCGTTACATGATACATAAAAAATTAGAAGTTGACAGGCCCCGGCGCAGACCGGAAGAATTCCCAGTCTACGCATCATGATTTATCAAGATTGGCAAAATATTGAACATTCAATGCGCACTTATAAGCCTGACACAAAAGATTCCGGCGCAGACCGGAAGAACCCCAGTTTACACCGGATGTGAAAATTTCGGATCACTTCATTTAATAAGCATGACTACTCTAACTGACTGAATTGACCCGGCGTACACCAAGAAGAGCCGGCACAGACCGGAAAGGGCCCGGTCAGAATTATTTTGTTTACTATTCACATGCAGAGAGAAAAGAGTGTGTATGAATATATATATATATATATATATATATATATATATATATATATATATATATCGAGAGAAATCAAAGAAAAAATAGTTCAACATCTTCCTCTTTATATTTCCTCTTGCAGGCACCATATTGCCAAGGCTTCTAAAGCCAAAATATTTTAGTAGTACCATATTAACTACTTTCATCACAAAAATCATTCTAGAATGCTAGTTTAAATCTCTTGATGAATGTTGATTGGAAGAAGCTCAACAATTTGGTGCAATTTCCATTGGTGATCACCGCAGGAGGAAGCAAGCTAATGGTGCCGTTACAATCTTATCGGTTGGACACGGTAACATAATTTTCTAGTTTTATTTTGTATTGATAATCTGATTATTATGAATGCTAAATTAAACATGTTAGTATTCGTAGTAATGAGTGGCTAGACTTGTAACTAGCCAAGGCATGTAATTGAACTATTTTGATCTCTTTTGGTTGATCGGATGATGATTATGTATTGTATGTTTTATTTTCGATTGTGTGAAAGCTTGTTGGGATGGTTTTTGCATCATTGAACAAAAGAAAATTTATAAACCCTAACTACCATGCAAAACTAACTCTTAACCGGCCGAATACCGGGTAATTGATAGTAGAGCGAAGTGAGTAAGGGGTCGATCCACAGGGAATTGGGATGTTGAATCTAATTTCACTAATTCCTTTCAATTGTTACTTAGGAAAAACGAATAAACGAAAGAACAAATAAAATAAACGAAAGAGCAATTAAAATAAATCTAACCTACGAAATAAAATAACACAACCTAAACTAAACTAAAGATACATGGGATCAAACAGTGCACAAACCAAGTGATTTCAATCCTAGTTCATCTCATGATTTTAATTCAAATTGTGGTTTCACCTTTACACGAGACACAAACTCCTAATCTCTTAGTGAATCCGTATTCTCAAGCTATGAATCCCTAATCTCTTAGTGAATTCAATTATCGATCTCTCCTCTTCCGAATGTTGAGACCAATATTCCATACAAAACAAAGGTGTAGATTCAGGTTAACTCTCGTATTTTAGAACCTAACAACCTAGATAATTAACCGATTAACTTGTCATCATTAATGATTAAAAATCCTATCTTTCTATGGTGATCTAGTTTACGCAACTTTCGTATGTTGTAAACGTATCAATAGCAAACTGATCTCTCGATCTAATTCACATCATAGCATCAAAATCATAGAACGATACAAAATAAATTAATGATCATAAAAAACGAATAAGGACTGAATAAATTAAATAAATAAACTCACGTAGTTTGGTACATGATTGAATCCATGAATCGAAAAACGGAAGAAAACTACATCTAATCTAACCCGATCACCGAGCACAAGGCTCGGGTGACCGCCTTGAAGAGCCAAGTTGCCGCTTTTCTCGTGGAATTGCGGCCAATGAATTGTGTTGTAATATTATCGGATTAGGGTATTGCATGCGCATAGATATAAATAGTATAAGGCGGTCATGGCTGAAATTAAATCCTTATTTAATTAGGATTTATGTATGTCGGCTGAATATTATGGATTTAGGAATGAAACTTCTAAAATTCATATCTTGAGTTGTAGACCTCCAAAATTATGATCCGAATGTCATAAAAAGCTCTCGAAAACTCTACAACTTTCATTAAGGACTCTTCTTCAGAAAACGCCTTTTTGATTAGCCCGTCAGATTACGAGTCGCTTTCGGGATTTTCCTAAGCTTTATTTCATCTTCATCCTCTTGTATCTCTTTCTTTCCACTTTAATCTTCAATCAAACATCATTTAGACCTCTTCCATTCCACATTTGTGCACCTAAAAGATGACAAAACCGAGCAAAACGTAAAACCATACAAAATAGATAATAAAACCATGATATTTACTCGATTTTGCATTTTAACTATTCAAAACGCCATTTGCTCAATTAATCGATTATAAGCTCGAATTCTACTTAAAAACATCCATATATGGGGAATATTGATATAAAATATATCCTTATAAAACGTATAAAATCACCCTTAACAACTCCCCACACTTAAACCTTGCTCGTCCCGAGCAAGACAAAACATAATCATCACTCGAGACAAATAAACACTTATGCAAATATAAAACATATTCAAGTAGTTTAGAGGTTCACCCAAGTGCGTGTGTGCATAGCCATAGTAAATTTCCACTAAATCCACACTTGAAATTGATTCAAACAAAACTAGCCAACATCCCATTTAAATTAGAAATATAAAAATGATTATAACATGCACCTCACAAAACATACACATTCCGAAAAGATAATAGGAGCATTTAAAATATTTCCGACATACTTAGAAGATAATCCCTACAACATATCATTCGGTTTTATCTCTGGGATAGTTAGAAGATAACTAAGGTTTTCAACCATCTTTTCACAATACCATTCACTAATTTTTCTTAAAGTTCAATCAATTCCACACATATATAGCACATATGCCCTCATTCCCAAAGAATAGGATGTTTCAGATAACACCCTAGCCGGACTACTATCATCGAGCGATCGGAGCTATTAACCTCATAGTGGTATAGGACATTTCGAGATAATGCCCTACCACACTCAAATCATTAGCGCTACTTCCGACACTTATATATATATAATTCATATTATTCATCTTAGATTGGTATACAAACCTTAAATTATATCCCTCCTATCACATTCAAACCTTCAGATATTCACAGTACGTCATACTTTAATTCTAAATACAAACTATTAAAATTTCCAAAATTCGTATGCAAGCAAAGAATCATGCGATAATCATCAAAAATTCTCTAATCAAATGGGCATAGCTTTAAAATATAGCTCATCATCTACTATGGCACGTGAAAAATAGATCAGGTGAGGCATCTAAAATTACTAAATATACAGAATATAGCAAAAATGATATAAACTCAAGCAAAGATATGCATTGCTCACTCGGGACAAAACAATTTTTTTTTAAAATTGAGCACTTTTCATAGAAATACTAAAAATATGAGCAAACGAAAGTAGACACATAAATCATCTATCCCTTCCCCACACTTAGATTGCAACTTGTCCTCAAGTTATACGAAAATAATAAATTAGAGAACTTAGGTGATTGGATGCGGCAGTGCTGAGGAACCAACAAGAACTGTGGATTGCTTGCATAGCTCAAGAGATCGTGGAGCATCACAGACAACTGAATACATCTTTAAAGTGCACAATAGCTATAGAAAGTATCCTGCAGACTTGATTAGTGCAAAAAGAGTCTTCGGGGAAAAAGAAAAGATTACATATATAAAGCACATGAAGAAAAGGATCATAGAGATTTTTCAACTTAAGCTCAACTAAAGATTGAATACTATACATGAAATACTACAAAGTCGTAGGCTAGGTGCAACTATATGAAAATATACTACAATGCAGCCTACATGATATGCAATCCTAAAAATAAAATAAATAAAAATAAATTCTGACAGGCTCAGGCTGAGCAAGTTGAGAGCACAACCCTACAGTGACTACGGCCCGTGCAGAAACAAAATTAAAAAAACGAGGTAGTATTACGGAAACCGACAGTTAACTACACTCAAGAAAAATAAAAGAAAAAATAGAAAAAAACAATGCAACTAGATGACATGCAACTAAATGATATGCATCTAAGTGATATGTAAAAATAAAAGAAAATAAAAGAAAGAAAACTAGCCCACTCATTTGCAACACGACATGTATATAATAAACGTCTACCAAATAATGACAGGTTACGATAAACGACAGTGCTGTTCATTATATGCAGTGTAGACGCGCTTTAAGACTCGTAAAAAGTGATAGCATTATGGAAAACCAACAGTTAGCTATTCTAAACAGATATAACTCATAAGGTTTCCATCGTAGCAACGGAAAACCGACAGTTACTACCCAAATGAGTTATAAAAATAACAAGGAAGCACATAAGTCTCAAAGCTTAAAAGATTCATCATAACGATATGTAGCATACGGAAACCGACATTAGCCACTAACAATGATAAGAACAGTTATAGCATACGAGAACCGACAGTAACTATAACATGCATAGATGAATCATGTATATAAAAATTAATTAGTTATTTAACATGGATCCGTAGATGGAAAGATGTAAACATGCAAGTTCAGAACATCTACGTAAAAACAATTAGCCACAGAAGCTCAATTTAAAGTATCCATATCAAATAAAGCATTAAAAATCAAGTTAAGAGAAATTCTGTAACCTGGACGTGCGTTCAACAAAGCAGACGGGCGTTCACCTCAAAATACTGACTTTGGACGAGCGTTCAAAGAAACAAACGCTCGTTTGACTTGAAAACCAACCGACGGACGTTCGAAAGCATAGACGCTAAATGGTCCTTTAAACGAGCAGTCGAAAATATTTGAACGGACGAAGCGTCCAATACTTTCAAACGCGCTTACTTTACAAGCTAAGAATCTGGGCGGGCGTTCACTAACTTGAACGCTCGTCCATACAACGAATACACAAAGCAGAGAGCAGAAAACGCAGACAAACCCTAAAACTTAAAACACATATTAACACGAGATCACAAAGCAGCCACTTTCAATTAAAGCACAAAGAGGTTAGATCGAAAAACACATAAACACATACTTCACGTTTAAACAAATCGAGTAAAAACTTTTGCACATTCTTAACCTTATGGTCATCGAAACACGGCAAAATAAAAACTCTCGATTTGGTAAACGCTACTTTTATTAAAACGAAAAATAAACGTAACAAAATCGAGAAATAACAAGATCAGATTCAACATGACACCTATTCCCCGGCAACGGCGCCACTTTTGTTGGGATGGTTTTTGCATCATTGAACAAAAGAAAATTTATAAACCCTAACTACCATGCAAAACTAACACCTAACCGGCCGAATAACGGGTAATTGATAGTAGAGCGAAGTGAGTAAGGGGTCGATCCACAGGGAATTGGGATGTTGAATCTAATTTCACTAATTCCTTTCAATTGTTACTTAGGAAAAACGAATAAACGAAAGAACAAATAAAATAAACGAAAGAGCAATTAAAATAAATCTAACCTACGAAATAAAATAACACAACCTAAACTAAACTAAAGATACATGGGATCAAGCGAAGGCACAAACCAAGTGATTTCAATCCTAGTTCATCTCATGATTTTAATTCAAATTGTGGTTTCACCTTTACACGAGATACAAACTCCTAATCTCTTAGTGAATCCGTATTCTCAAGCTATGAATCCCTAATCTCTTAGTGAATTCAATTATCGATCTCTCCTCTTCCGAATGTTGAGACCAATATTCCATACAAAACAAAGGTGTAGATTCAGGTTAACTCTCGTATTTTAGAACCTAACAACCTAGATAATTAACCGATTAACTTGTCATCATTAATGATTAAAAATCCTATCTTTCTATGGTGATCTAGTTTACGCAACTTTCGTATGTTGTAAACGTATCAATAGCAAACTGATCTCTCGATCTAATTCACATCATAGCATCAAAATCATAGAACGATACAAAATAAATTAATGATCATAAAAAACGAATAAGGACTGAATAAATTAAATAAATAAACTCACGTAGTTTCGTACATGATTGAATCCATGAATCGAAAAACGGAAGAAAACTACATCTAATCTAACCCGGATCACCCGAGCACAAGGCTCGGGTGACCGGCCTTGAAGAGCCAAGTTGCCGCTGCTTTACTGTGAATTGCGGCTGAATGAATTGTGTTGTAATATTATCGGATTAGGGTATTGCATGCGCATATATATAAATAGTATAAGGCGGTCATAATGAAATTAAATCCTTATTTAATTAGGATTTATGTATGTCGGCCGAATATTATGGATTTAGGAATGAAACTTCTAAAATTCATATCTTGAGTTGTAGACCTCCAAAAATTATGATCCGAATGTCATAAAAAGTTCTCGGAAAACTCTACAACTTTCATTAAGGACTCTTCTTCGAAAACGCTTTTTGATTAGCCCGTCAGTATTACAGTCGCTTTCGGATTTTCCCAAGCTTTATTTCATCTTCATCCTCTTGTATCTCTTTCTTTCCACTTTAATCTTCAATCAAACATCATTTAGACCTCTTCCATTCCACATTTGTGCACCTAAAAGATGACAAAACCGAGCAAAACGTAAAACCATACAAAATAGATAATAAAACCATGATATTTACTTGATTTTGCATTTTAACTATTCAAAACGTCATTTGCTCAATTAATCGATTATAAGCTCGAATTCTACGAAAAACATCCATATATGGGGAATATTGATATAAAATATATCCTTATAAAACGTATAAAATCACCCTTAACAAAGCTTTTTCTACTTATATTGATTGTTAGCTTGTGTTGGAGTAATTAGCCAATATTGGCACACACACACACTTAATTGATACCGAACGGAGATATTAGGTGTGAGAACGAGGTAGAAAAACCGGAAGGTAAAGTTGATCGTTATCGGAGTTCAATTTTTTATCCGGGGAATTGACTAATTTGTACTCGTGAATTTATCATGTCAAATCATTAGGTTTATGGCTCTTAAACCAAGGAGGAGGCATAGAACAATTTCGTACACTCGTATGAGGAGAATTTGTTAGAATAGGAGTACACTGTTTTACACAATTGGATACCCTTAATAGGACGATTAATCACATCCTTAAAACTGAAAGAGACTATAGTACAATGAAATTGTCTTGGTTAGTATCTTTATTATTAATCGTAATTTTACTAGTAGCGTCATACTATTACTTTTATGTTAAAACTGCGACTTAGATCAAGATAATAATAGCTAATTGGTGTTTAACCACACTTTATATTGCGATTCCTTGTGGAGACGACCTTGTTCACTAGACTAGACTACAATTTGACCCGGTACACTGCCGGTTAGATCGGACACGTAGGAAAGTCCACATCAATACCAACACCTTATCTCCAACTTGAAAGGTGTGATTCAGAATCCGCTTATCGTGGTGGCGCTTCGTCCCCTCCTTATATATCTTCGCATTCTCATATGCTTGCAATCTAAATTCATCCAATTTATTTACTCATCATATGATCTCAATCGCTTCTCACTCAAATTATGTGCTCAAATAATTGAATGCAATGGTAAAATAACGATTAATAAGTCAGAATTATTTTGTTTACTATTCACATGCATAGAGGAAAAGAGTGTGTATGATTATATATATATCGAGAGAAATCAAAGAAAAAAGAGTTCAACATCTTCCTCTTTATATTTCCTCTTGCAGGCACCATATTGCCAAGGCTTCTAAAGCCAAAATATTTTAGTAGTACCATATTAACTACTTTCATCACAAAAATCATTCTAGAATGCTAGTTTAAATCTCTTGATGAATGTTGATTGGAAGAAGCTCAACAATTTGGTGCAATTTCCATTGATGATCACCGCAGGAGGAAGGAAGCTAATGGTGCCGTTACAATCTTATCGGTTGGACTCGGTAACATAATTTTCTAGTTTTATTTTGTATTGATAATCTGATTATTATGAATTCTAAAATAAACATGTTAGTATTTGTAGTAATGAGTGGCTAGACTTGTAACTAGCCAAGGCATGTAATTGAACTATTTTGATCTCTTTTGGTTGATCGGATGATGATTATGTATTGTATGTTTTATTTTCGATTGTGTGAAAGCTTTTTCTACTTATATTGATTGTTAGCTTGTGTTGGAGTAATTAGCCAATATTGGCACACACACACACTTAATTGATACCGAACGGAGATATTAGGTGTGAGAACGAGGTAGAAAAACCGGAAGGTAAAGTTGATCGTTATCGGAGTTCAATTTTTTATCCGGGGAATTAACTAATTTGTACTCGTGAATTTATCATGTCAAATCATTAGGTTTATGGCTCTTAAACCAAGGAGGAGGCATAGAACAATTTCGTACACTCGTATGAGGAGAATTTGTCAGAATAGGAGTACACCGTTTCACACAATTGGATACCCTTAATAGGACGATTAATCACATCCTTAAAACTGAAAGAGACTATAGTTCAATGAAATTGTCTTGGTTAGTATCTTTATTATTAATCGTAAATCGTAATTTTACTAGTAGCGTCATACTATTACTTTTATGTTAAAACTGCGACTTAGATCAAGATAATAATAGCTAATTGGTGTTTAACCACACTTTATATTGCGATTCCCTGTGGAGACGACCTTGTTCACTAGACTAGACTACAATTTGACCTGGTACACTGCCGGTTAGATCGGACACGTAGGAAAGTCCACATCAATACCAACACCTTATCTCCAACTTGAAAGGTGTGATTCAGAATCCGCTTATCGTGGTGGCGCTTCGTCCCCTCCTTATATATCTTCGCATTCTCATATGCTTGCAATCTAAATTCATCCAATCTATTTACTCATCATATGATCTCAATCGCTTATCACTCAAATTATGTGCTCAAATAATTGAATGCAATGGTAAAATAACGATTAATAAGTCATTACTTCATGCAATCTAACAAATGCTCATTCTTCCATACTAAAGTGAATATGCAATAGCTAGCTTCAAATCATTCTTGGACTCCTTTTTTATCGATTCTTTACTCAAGACGTGCAATATGCAAGCTAAAAATAGTATAAAGATTTCAAAATTTTCAAGATTATTGTCTTTTTTCTTTTATTAATTTTCAATTTCAAGCTAAGACCTACTACCCCCCCCCCCCCACACTTATTATAGGCATTGTCCCCAATGACGAATAATAAAACAGAAAGTAGAAAAGGTACTTAGTTCTGGAATTGGCTCCAGGTCATCCATCTTCCAAGTGCTTAATCATCTGCATTCAAACACTTCCAAAAACTTTGAGTAACATGCGAAGGCCAATAAGGAAAATAAGGTGGCGGTAATTGTGCATACTTAGAGAATGCGCAAAAATAGTTTAAGCCACTTTATTCTTTATTGACCTAAGCAAAACGCGAAAACTTTAACAAGGTATCATATGAGAATCGCTAAGGAAAAAACCACATAGATCCAAAGTCATAAGACAGAAGATCTATGTGATGAAAAAAAAACCTTCTCGATTGTCATGCTACTTTATTGACTCAATTAAAAAAATAAATAAATAAGGGTTTATCAGAAGTAGTTCTGAATTTATAGTCTCCAGCTCGACTATACTAATAGGGCTCCTTTACTCGTAAACTGGGTCGTCTAACATGAAGACTTCCAATTCAGCGTCATAGTTGTGTTCTACGTAATACTTCATCCTGTGGCCGTTTACTGTGTAAATCCTCCCTGAGTGTTCATCCTTAACTTCACATGCACCCGAATTGAAGACTTTTGTTACGACATAAGGTCCAAACCATCTAGATTTCAGCTTTCCAGGAAAAAGACGAAGACGCGAATTGTATACTTGATGTATGTCAACCAGATGATGTATTTCGTTGAATTTTGATCCCATTTATTTAGTTTTAGCAACGCTTTTATAATAATTTTGGTTAAGATTGTGATGATACATTTTTATTTCCGTAAGTAGTAGAAATAATAAAATCTCACTATTTTGAATTATTTTGAGGCTTATAAGTCTACTTTTTGTTATCAGAATTACCTGTGGTTTTTCTCGTTTTATTTTATTGCAGATACCATGTGGTGAAGTCAGGAAGTCGTGACATAAAGCTTGATGGATACGAAAATATAATTATCAGAATAATTATATTTTCGTTACATGATACATAAAAATTAGAAGTTGGCAGGCCCCGGCGCCGACCGGAAGAATTCCCAGTCTACGCCGGAAATTATCAAGATTTATCAAGATTGGCAAAATATTGAACATTCAATGCGCACTTATAAGCCTGACACAAAAGATTCCGGCGCAGACCGGAAGAACCCCAGTTTACACCGGATGTGAAAATTTCGGATCACTTCATTTAATAAGCCTGACTACTCTAACTGACTGAATTGACCCGGCGTACACCATGAAGAGCCGGCACAGACCGGAAAGGGGCCCGGTCAGAATTATTTTGTTTACTATTCATATGCAGAGAGGAAAAGAGTGTGTATGAATATATACATCTAGAGAAATCAAAGAAAAAAGAGTTCAACATCTTCCTCTTTATATTTCCTCTTGCAGGCACCATATTGCCAAGGCTTCTAAAGCCAAAATATTTTAGTAGTACCATATTAACTACTTTCATCACAAAAATCATTCTAGAATGCTAGTTTAAATCTCTTGGTGAATGTTGATTGGAAGAAGCTCAACAACTTGGTGCAATTTCCATTGATGATCACCGCAGGAGGAAGCAAGCTAATGGTGCCATTACAATCTTATCGGTTGGAGTCGGTAACATAATTTTCTAGTTTTATTTTGTATTGATAATCTGATTATTATGAATGCTAAATTAAACATGTTAGTATTAGTAGTATGAGTGGCTAGACTTGTAACTAGCCAAGGCATGTAATTGAACTATTTTGATCTCTTTTGGTTGATCGGATGATGATTATGTATTGTATGTTTTATTTTCGATTGTGTGAAAGATTTTTCTACTTATATTGATTGTTAGCTTGTGTTGGAGTAATTAACCAGTATTGGCACACACACACACTTAATTGATACTGAACGGAGATATTATGTGTGAGAACGAGGTAGAAAAACCGGAAGGTAAAGTTGACCGTTATCGGAGTTCAATTTCTTATCCGGGGAATTAACTAATTTGTACTCGTGAATTTATCATGTCAAATCATTAGGTTTAGGGCTCTTAAACCAAGGAGGAGGCATAGAACAATTTCGTACACTCGTATGAGGAGAATTTTTTAGAATAGGAGTACACCGTTTCACACAATTGGATACCCTTAATAGGACGATTAATCACATCCTTAAAACTAAAAGAGACTATAGTTCAATAAAATTGTCTTGGTTAGTATATTTATTATTAATCGTAATTTTACTAGCAGCGTCATACTATTACTTTTATGTTAAAACTGCGACTTAGATCAAGATAATAATAGCTAATTGGTGTTTAACCACACTTTATATTGCGATTCCCTGTGGAGACGACCATGTTCACTAGACTAGACTACAATTTGACGCGGTACACTGCCGATTAGATCGAACACGTAGGAAAGTCCCCATCAATACCAACACCTTATCTCCAACTTGAAAGGTGCGATTCAGAATCCGCAAATCGTGGTGGCACTTCATCCCCTCCTTATATATCTTCGCATTCTCATATGCTTGCAATCTAAATTCATCCAATCTATTTAAGTCCAACAATCTCCTCTCTCCGGCCAAATCCTCATCCATGTTCAAGAACCGAGTAGCCCACATGGCATGATGCTCGAGTTCGACCGGTAAATGACATGATTTTCCAAAAACTATCATATACGGTGACATCCCAATGGTGGTCCTATAAGCAGTTCTGTATGCCCACAGAGCGTCATCTAATTTCAAAGACCAATTGTTTCTCGTGATTCACAGTTTTCTCCAAAATCCTCTTTATCTCTCTATTAGTAACTTCTACATGTCCACTCATCTGGGGGTGATATGGTGCCGCAATTTTATGCCGCACCCCATACTTCATCATCAGCTTTTCAAAGAACCGATTCATGAAATTAGTCCTCCATCATTAATTATGGCTTTAGGCACTCCAAACCTCGTCAAAATATTCTTCTTTTAGAAATCTCAGAACAACCCTGGCATCATTTGTAGGTGAGGCCACCGCCTCCGCCTATTTAGAAACATAGTTTACCGCGACCAGGATGTAACGATTCAATTTTGACGATGTGAAAGGCCCAAAAAAATCAATTCCTCAAACATCAAATAGTTTGACCTCAAGGATACTGTGCAGTGGCAAATCATTCCGCTTTGAAATGTTACCAGTCATTTGACAGGAATGACAGACTCTAGTAAACTAATAAGTGGATTTAAATATTGTTGGCCAGTAGAATCCACACTGCAACCCGCAAGCTTCGATTGGAGTCTGTTGATCACTGGTTTCCATGAGCTAATTCGATTCATATTTTTGCCTACCGGTAAACCGAGATAAGTGAAGGGAAGCTCAGCAGCGGTACACCTCAAAGAAGAAGCTCCAACATACAGATTGGTGAGTTGAATATTAATGCCAAACAGCTTGCTTTTAGACATATTGATTTTCAGACCAGATATGAGAGCAAAGATCCTCAAAATTCGGCCCAGATTCCGAATATTCTCCACGTTCCAAGTCACAAAAAAGATTGCGTCATCAGCAAACTGAAGGTGGGAAAGGTTAACAGTAAATTCGTGATTTGAGATGTTGATACCTCAAAATCTATCAATGGAAATGGCTTTCTTGAGCAACACATTGAGGGCTTCAGCAGACAACAAGAAAATGAACGGTGAGAGCGGGTCACCTTGCCAAATACCCCTTTCCATTTTAATATCTTTTGTAGGGCTTCCATTAACAAGAATAGAAACAAAAGTCGAAGATAAGCAGGCTTTAATCCAGTTCCGCCATTTTGAACCAAAGTTCATTTGCACCATGATGGAGTCTAAGATGCCCCAATTTATTGTGTCAAAAGCTTTTTCAAAGTCCTCTTTAAAAATAAATGCCTTACCATGTGATCTCTTCAAGTAATCAATTACCTCATTCATGACTAGTACACCATCAAGGATTTGCCTACCTTTAATGAAGGCAGTTTGACAATGGTCGATAAGGACTTCACCCATAGCTTATTTACAAATATGGATCAGATAAGGATTAAATGGAGATTAGTTAGGAATAGTTTGGTTAATGCCTTGTCAATATATGATTGACTATTGTTTATTTGCACCTCTTTTATTTACTGGTTGTTTATATTGGTCAACGACCACCCTATCCGGTTGGACTATGAATTGTGGTTGTGTTTGACACAATTAAATAATAGTCTTTGTGGGATTGACCTTGACTCGCCCTTGCTATACTACTGTTGACCTAGTCCTCTTGCTAGTATTAAGAGACTTACACGCGATCAAGTTTTTGGCATCGTTGTTCTTGTATGATTAGTATGTTTTAATTGTTATCATGTGGTGCCCAAGAAAGGAGGATTCATTGTCCAACCTAATGAGTTGGACGAGTTGATCCCTGTAAGGCTGATTACTGGACATCGAGTCTGTATTGATTTCAGGAAACTGAATGATGCGACTGGAAAAGATAATTTTCCCTACCATTCATCGACCAATTAGACAGATTGAGCGGTCATGTGATTATTACCAGATACACATTGCCCCAGAGGACTATGAGAAAACCACATTCACATGTCCCTATGGAACATTTGCCTATAATCGCATGCCCTTCGGATTATGTAATGCGCCAGCCACTTTCCAGAGGTGCATGATGTCATTATTTGCAGACATGGTGGAGGATTTTCTGGAGATATTTATGGATGATTTCTCTGTTTTTGGACATAGCTATGATGCATGTTTGGATAACTTGAGTAGAGTGTTGAAGAGATGTGACGAGACCAACCTTGTACTAAATTGGGAAAAGTGCCATTTTATGGTTACTGAAGGAATAGTATTGGGTCATAAGATTTCAAAGAAATGAATGAAAGTGAACAAAACTAATATTGAGGTCATTGAGAAATTGCCACCTCCAACAAACCTAAACACGCTGCGAGCCTCTCTTGGCCACACAGGATTCTATAGGAGGTTTATCAAGGACTTTTCCAATATTTCTCGACCATTGACTGGACTACTTGCGAAGAAAGTACCATTTGTCTTTGGAAAAGAATGCAAGGAGTCTTTCAGTACACTTAAGAAATTATTGATAACTGCACCGATTCTGGTATCCCCAGATTAGAGTAAACCTTTCGAGCTTATGTATGATGCAATTGATACGGAAGTTGGAGCAGCCCTGGGACAAAGAGATCCAAAGAAGCTCCTACCATTAAGGGAACTAGATTCCAAATTGGAGAATCTTCTACTAGAAGAAGTTTCAGTCTAGCCCCTAAAATTACTAGAGATAATATCTCTAATAAAGGATCAGAATCTATGCAAAGATCTGATACTGATCTACTAATCTCTATCTCAGAGAGAGTAGATAAAGCCACTGATACGCTCAAATAGCTTTGTGGATAAAATGGATACCAAAGAAGACGTTTGGGTTCTTAAGAAAAAACCAATGTTTTACCAAACACTTTGGGCTAACGAAAGAATTAAACTTCTTAGTAAAAGAAGTAGGTTCCAGAAAAATATCTTTTTAAGAGAGATATCTGGAAAACATTTAAAGATATCGCAATCTTTAAAATAAGCATTTTATTTGGAATCAAGAGATAGATTCAAATAAAATGGATAAAGATTCAATCTTTAAAAAAGAAAAAATTCTTAAGGAAACAAAACCTTTAAGAAAAAGGCATATTCAGATACCAGTAACCTTGAGTACCATAGGAATCGAAAGACTTATTTTTCATGAAAAAAGAGTTTCGATTCTCACAAACATGAAATGATTTCAGGAAGAAATCTATTTAAGATAAATTTCTGGTACTAAGAAATTATCTAAATCATAAAATGAGTGTTGTCAATATTGAAAAAATGTTAGAACAACTCATAAATGAGAATAAACTCATCCTAACACAACTGGATGATGTTCAGAAAAAATTGGCAAAAAACGCTATTCAAAATACTCTGGAAGCAGAATTAATAGCAGCCAAAATAATAAAAGAAGTAAAAGCGAAAATTGATAATTTTTCCTGTGTAACATTAGATACAACTACAACTTCTACATCTATTTTTCCAGAATATGGAAAATATAGTTATCCCAATTATAACTTGGGAAATAAAGAACTTGGTTCAAGTAGCAATCCAAATGCTCTGAAATGACCTTTTGGATTAAATGAATCTAAGTGAAAAATTAGAAGTTTACTTCTGGGATAATCTTGAAAAAGATAATTTTATCCTAGATGGAATGAACACTTCACCATTAGATGAAGTTGTTAAGATAATGACACTAGACGAGTCAGAACTCGAAATAGAAATGGAAAAAATACCAGAATTAAGTAAAATTCTTGGTATAGAAACCATTTATGCACTCAAGGAAAGTTCGAGTATACAAGATCCTGACAGAGAAAAAAAATCCAAATCAAAGGAAGTCGAATCTTCAAAAAAGAGGAAAGGATCTGATGGAGCAAGCTATACTAGCTTTACCAACTACCCCAGAGTACAAGGTGAAACTAGGAATGCTGGAATCTCTGTTCTTAACATAGATTGTAAAGAGAACAGAAAATAGTCATAGATAAATGGGCTACAGAATTAAGTCTGATAATCCAGACAAATAGAGAAGCATATGGAACTACCAAAAATATACTTCTCTTAATCGAACATAAAACTGCTGGAATAGTCCAGTCTTTTGTTAAAACAACAAATTGGGATTTCAATCCAGAAGATATATTTGAAGGAATCATCGATAGCTTCTACACTATGTTCTTAGGAATCAACTATACCAGTGATAAGGCAAATGAGATTCTTAAACAACAAGAAAAGGCTAGTGATCGCCTCAATAAATTACAATTATGCGATATTTGTAATTTATCAGCATTCACCTGCGATTTTGAAAATAATCTTTATAAACTCCCACAAACTGATTATGGAGGATTTATAAAGCAATATTGACAAAAATCCCTATTATAGGAGAAAAATCTCTTCAGAGATTTAAAGCAGAAGCTTTAGGAGTAAATATACACAATCTTGGTTTTGCGGCAAACATTGTTAAAGAAGAAATCGCAAAAATCTGTGATCTCTCCAAACAACAAAAGAAATTGAAGAAATTCAATAAAAGATGTTGTAAGGACAATACGGAAGCATCTATGGAGTATGGATGTACCCAAAATGTTTATTCTAAAAATAAACTTAGAAAACAAAAACATTATAAGGATAAATATTCTTATAAAAAGAAAAATAAACGTTCAAACCCGGAAAATACTTTAAGCCACGTCAAAAGAATATTGACAAAAAGCATGAAAATGCTGACAAAAGAAAATATTGCCAAAAGGGTAAAAGAATTGTAGATGTTGGATCTGTAATATTGAGGGTCATTATGCAAATGAATGCCCCAATAGACAACAGTACCCTCATAAGGTAAAACTTATAGAAGAGATTGTTGAAATAGGATTTGAACCTATAGAAGATATATACGAAACTTTGGAAGAAGTTTATATATTTGAAGAAAACTCTGAGTATTCATCAAATGAATACGATACAGAGAATTCAGAATAATTTAAACATTCAGGAGAATTCCTGGAATGATGAAGAAATAGTAATGTCTGGAAACATTACTAATCCAAATTCTATTTATATCAAAGGACAATTAAAATTCTCTGGATATAAACAGATAAATTTACCTTGTTAAGTAGATACAGGAGCTAGTTTATGCCGAGCATCGAAGTTCGTCATACCAAATGAACATTAGGAAAAATGCCCCAAATGTTCTTAAAGTAACAATTGCAAATTGTGAGAAAATAAATATTTCCAAAGTCTGTAAAAATCTAAACATTAAGATTGCAGGAGAAATATTTCACATACCCACCATATACCAACAAGGAAATGGTATGGACATTATCCTTGGTAATAACTTCTGTCAATTGTATGAACCTTTAACACAATTTATAGATCGAATTATTTTTACTTTAAATAATCACCCGGTGATTATTGGTAAAATACGAAAAGCTATTACCATGGCACAAAATGGGTTTTTAGAATCTATGAAAAAGAATTCAAAGATTCCAAAACCAGCATCTATCAATGTCAGTCTTGACAAAATCACCTTTCTTGAAGGGTGGAGGAGGACAACGAGATAGAACAATTAGAACACATATATGAACAAGAATTTAATCAAGAGAATGAAAAATTCAAAAAGATTAAAATCCTATTAGAAAAAGTTTGTGGCGAAAATCCTATAGACCCTAAAAAGTCTAGACATTGGATGACAGCAATTGTTAGACTTAAAAATAATTAAGCTTAGTAAATCACCTCATATGTCTCCAGCATTTCTAGTAGAAAATGAAGCTGGGAGAAGGAGAGGAAAAAATAGAATGGTTGTCAACTATAAAGCTATTAACATGGCAACTATAGGTGATAGTCATAATCTCCCAAATAAAGATGAACTCTTAACCTTAATAAGAGGAAAGAAAATCTTTAGTAGTTTCGATTGCAAATCAGGTTTCTGGCAAGTATTGCTAGATGATGAATCGCAATTATTAACTGCGTTTACATGTCCACAAGGACCTTATCAATGGAATGTTTTACCTTTCAGGTTAAAACAAGCACCATCTATATTTCAAAGACATATTCAAAATGCATTCAGGTCTTTTGAAAAATTCTTATGTGTTTACATAGATGATATACTCGTCTTTAGTAACATAGAAAAAGAGCACTATTTGTACGTTTCAATGGTACGTAAAAAATGTGAAGAATTAGGAATAATTCTTTCTTTAAAAAAGACACAGCTCTTTAAGACAAAGATTAATTTCCTTGGATTAGAAATTGATCAAGGTCAGCATCGTCCTCAGAATCATATATACTGGAACATATTCATAAGTTTCCAGATAAAATTGAAGACAAAAAACAATTACAGAGATTTTTAGGAATTTTAACTTATGCAGAGAGTTATATCCCTAAACTTGCTGAAATTAGAAAACCCTTACAGGTTAAACTTAGAAACAATGTTCTTTGGGACTGGAGAGAGGTTGATACAACCTATGTAAAAAAGGTTAAAAAGAATTTAACCAACTTTCCAAAGCTATATCATCCTTTACCAGTTGATAAGCTGATCATTGAAACCGATGCATCAGATGAATATTGGGGAGGAATCCTCAAAGCAAAAAACTCTGATTTAGAGTTAATTTGTAGATATACTTCTGGAAGCTTTACAAATGCTGAAAGAAATTATCATAGCAATGAAAAGGAATACTTAGCAGTAATTCGAGTCATTAAAAAGTTTAGTGCTTATCTTACTCCGGTTAAGTTTTTAATTAGGACAGATAACAAAAACTTTACATACTTTTTAAATACCAATTTAAAAGGTGATAATAAACAAGGTAGATTTGTAAGATGGCAAATGTGGCTATCAAGATATTGTTTTGATATAGAACATATCCCATGTAACAATAATATATTTGCTGATTTCTTAACTCAGGAATTTACAGGTTAAAATCAGAAGAATCTCCGTTAGGAGATAAAATGGGTAAAACTCAGGGACTAATTGTCCTACAGGACTTCCAACTATGGAAGAATTGCAGAAGCTAATTAAAGCTGTAGGAAAAAACGATGGATTTAGAACTAAAGGTTCTAAGATATCGCATTAGTTTACTTGAACGGGTATCAAGTGAACACAAAAGGATATTAACAGTCCTTGCACTAGCAATAGTAGCGAACTGTTAACTATTCTGATGCAAACGGCAATCGGTAAAGAATCATCAAATCCGTTGATTTCTAGCATCTTGGAAAAAGATGTAAAAGATGTACAAACATCCAGATTGGTTAAACCTACAGATTTGATCTCCGGTTTTAGGCCAAACACTCAGGACATTTTAGGTCTTGATAAAACTGAAAATCAAACTTCACTACAAACTGATAAGGCAATTCCAATGCCGACTTTCAGTAATAAATTTTATGTTGTTTATAATGGTCCTCACGCAGGTATATACACAACATGGGAAGTTGCAGAAAAGGCAACAAAAGGAATTTCTGGCGTAAGGCATAAGAGTTTCAACACGCTCCTAAAAGCAAAGGTTGCTGGTGAAATCTATGCTAAGGAATATATGACACCTCCGCCAAAATTAATATCTAATGCAGATTTCTTAAAGGTCACCACCTTCAAGGAAATCTTAAAAAGGAAGCCTAATAATATGGTTTCTTTAGGGAGAATTTCAGTCCCTGTCAAAACTGAAAAGAGAACTGTCATTGATCTTAATTTTGAAGGATTATCTTTTTACTTTCAACATGCAAGAGCGGCAGATGAAGAACATTTTATAAGAGAAAACTTCTTTACTACGGAGAGCGAATTAATCAGTCTGTTCAATTTTATTGAAGGCGCCGATCCAGAAATGGTATATGAAGCGTTCTCTTATGGATTAGTTAGGATGATTTATCCTAGCAAAAATCTTTTGGAAATTACCAAATTCCCAGAAGAAATCAAAAAGGCAATCAAGAACTTTAGAACCAAGGTTGTCAAAGAAGCAGATCGAGCTATATTTCTAAAAATATATAGCAGCCTGCCAAAATGGAATGATGGAATGACTCAATTACCATATCATTTCATTGAAATAGGAATCTCCGGTGAAGAAACCAGCTATAGACCCTCAAAAGTCATGGAAGATTCAAAATCATTATTGATAAAATTCTCAAAATCAATGATGATTCAAAAATAAAAATAAATTATCAAAACTCCCATACTTTGATGATTTCAAAAACTTTCAAGAAATTGCAAGAAGAAGATACAGAGAAAGTTCTTCAATACGAAAAATTGTTCAAAAATGGACAAATAATTAGTTGGCACCAAGACAAGACTTGCCAAATGCTTCGTCAAACTTTTGATAAAGCCAAAGTGGAATACAGCTGTAAAAAATGCTCTGGTTCCCACCACAAAGGAAAAGACAAAATCGCCCTTGAAATTGACGACAAATACCTCGCAAGTGGATCATCGTCGGCATATATGGACGAAGTCTAAAACGTCAGGCATGACGTAAAAGAAGATTGAGAATATTTTATTCTCAGTGGAAGAAAAAGTTGTCGGTCATATACATAAAAAGACAGAACGCACTGATTGTTTAGACGCGTTTTCCTTACGTCAGCAATGACGAATATAAACGAATATTCGCATGTGAATTATTCAGATCCTTCCTTCATTTAGCTATAAAATAAGGAAGTTCTTTCATTTGAAAGATATCTTGTTTTCAGCATAGCAATTTCACTACCCCTTTTCCCAGCTTTCAAATAATGTTTTGTGAGTAAACCTCCTTTGTGAGGATTTAGATTGTTAGTTTGTAATGTTTGTTTAAATATTTTCTTATTGTATGCTTGAGGATTATTATAATAAATAAAGATTTCAAGCTTTTTCTACCATTTTTATCTTTCCTGAGAATATTCTGAGAACCTGAACTAACTGGAGCAACACTGGAGAGTACCGCCGGCAGGAGGCCATAGGGAAAGTGCCACCGTTGTTGTCATTGGTGCTGAATAATCCAACTTTGAAAGGTATTATTTTCATAAATCTATATTATAATATCAAGCATACGATAAACATCTACTTTAAACATTACTTACTACATCTACTTCCTTACAAATTTTAAACTTTGAAACACCCTTTTTCTGCCGTCCATTTAAAAAAAATCCGCATAAACTCCGAAACGCATGTTTCAGAAATTCATATATATGTAGTAGACTTATTATATTTGGATATTTGTTTATAAGAACTAATTTGGACACTTAATGGGCATTTAGGACACCCTAAAATCTTATTTGTTTATAAGGACACATTTCATTTGCTTTTCCACTATTACCCTTTAGATCATTTAACACACTTTTCATAACAGAATCTCGGATCTGCTTTAATTTCTTAGCAGAATCTTAAGAACTGAAATTTTGCTTCATTCTGTCTTTGCTTTGGCGTATAATCCATCTTATTTAATCCATCAATTCATTACGGCTCAGATTTTGTCTGATTTTTGTTGTGCTATCGTCTTCAGTGTCATTTTCTGCTGCTTCGTGATTCAATTTCTGCTGCTTGGTTGTGTTGGTTTCATCGAATTGAGCTTTGTAAATCGGCGTTTGGATCGTATTTGTGTTGGATAATCTGATTCCTTCATTTTCCTGGTAATATTCACCATTTGCTATTTAGTTTACATTTATTATACATCATTGTGCAGCTGGATCTTAATTTGATGTTTTCTGATTCTAATTTATCGATTACAGTGTGCATTACTTGTATTCTGATGTTTTTATATTTGTTAAAATAATCCTTGTTCTGAATATATGATCATTGCTTTGAATATCTGAGATATTTATTTTAATTTTTGACACCAGTGTTTTTTCATGTGTTTATGCAATGACTGAATAGTTTATCTTACATTAATTATTTCTGTAGTGATATATTATTGATGTTCTATTTCAGATTTAGTGAGTATGATCATTGTTTTGAATATATGATCATTATGTTGAATTGTTATTGTCATATTTGAAGTGTACTTTGATTTGGAATTAGTACATCTGTTAGTTTTATGTTAAGTGATTGTAGTTCTGTGAATTTACTGTACATGAAATGTGATTGAATTCTAACCAGGGTTATTTAGGGTGTCGTTGAGTGTTTATTTGTTGCTTTTAATGCATTGACATGTTTCATTTATTGACATTTATTGTTAGTATTGTCAGTCTGTTGTTTTATGCATTGATGTTTTATGTGATTTATCCCCCATTTTGCATATGTAGTGATATGTGTCAGTGTTGCTGGTGAATCTTGTAATAAATGTATTGAAATTTGATTTTATGCAGTGACTTCTGCTATGTAGTTAGAGATATAATGTTTTTGTACTGAAATATTAGGTTATTGATTTAGGTACTGGATTAACATATCAGAATTGTTTTCAATAATATTTTGTAGTGATTGTAGTGTAATTTGAGTTGGAATTATTATTCATTGGTTGTGGTCAATGCATTGAGTTGTTATTAGTTATGCAGTGACATGTAGCTATGCAGTGACATGTAGTTATGTTGTGACATGTAATTAGTTATGCAGTGACTGTGTTCTTTTTCTTACATGCATTCATATTTTGTTTGGTTTTAATTGCTTCCAGGATTACAATGTTGATTCTTATGTGCTCCTACAAAGAAGAGACATGTGTCATGACAGCGACACCTACTACTACCTTCAAGTCTATCGTTGATAGAATTTCAAATCGCTTGATTGATTTGAAGGACTTATGTATTAGTCTTTATTACTTTTTGCCTGATAATCCGAAGTGTCTCTTAGTCGTGTGATGATGATGTTCGAGCCATGATTTGTGTTCTTGAATCTTATAGTGCTAAGCGCGTTAATGTGGAGGTTGTAGGCCTTTGGTTTGGTTTGTTCTGCATCGTCTTACAATGGTGGTAGCTGTGTTGGAGTGGAGGATAATGTTGATGATGAAGTTTGTCTTTTGTCATCTTGTACATCTTCGAGTGATAGTAATCAGTTGACTCTTGGTTGGGATAAAATATTATCAGGGAAGGTTAACGTTTTGTTGGTGGTGCTTGTGAATTTAGGGATTGCTTACAGAAATTGTCTATAGAAACTGGTTTTAAGTACGTGTACACAAAGAATGATAATAAGAGGATTTATGTTGTATGTGCGAAGAAGGATAAAGTAAACTATTGCTGGAATGTTCGTGCTTCAAAACGGAAATCAAATGGATTCTTTTATGTAAATTTATTGTGCAATGTTCATACGTGTGGTACATCTTCCAGATCCTTTGGTCGAGATCGTCGGATGACTTCTGATCTTCTTTCCAAGTTGATTGTTTCTAAGGTTCGTGATGATCCAAGTTATTCGGCAACAGATTTGCGACTTGCGATGACCATCGATTATAGGAATCCGACTTCATGATGTTGCTTGGTGTCTTTGTTAAAAGGCTAGGGATTCCTTATACGGTGATGTTGAAAACTCATTCAAAAGAATACCAGTTATGTTGCTAGTGTTCGTGAAACGAATCCTGGTTCATTGTATTTTTGAAGTGCAACTCTGAATCTCGGCGTTTTCATCGGATGTTTATTGCGTTTGATGCTTGTATTCGTGGGTTCAAGTATTGTCGTCCAATGCTGTTTCTTGATGGGGAACAATTGAAATTTGATATGAATGGTCATTTGTTGGCTGCAATTGGGAAGGATGGTGAGAATGGTATGTTTTATTTACAGTTACAATTTATTTTTTATGCAGTGACAGTTGATTTTCCTACAGTGACAGTTTATGTTCCTGCAGTGACATCTGATTTTAGTGCAGTGACACTTGCTTTTTATGCTGTTTTGTTTTGTTTTTTTTTTTTTTTTTTTTTTTTGAAGTGAGATTGGGAATTCTGTGACCCCTTGTTTTTTCAACTCCCTGTGTTAACTGTCCTTCCATTTATTTTGTGCTTTTTTATGATGATTGTGTTTTTGTACACTCTACCTTTCGTAGTTTTGATTCTTTTGCAGTGACTCCTTTTCTGTTAATTTGAAGTGATATTGTTTTGAAATTTTTGCAGGAATATATCCTCTATGTTATGTTGTTGTTGATTCTGAGGATTATCATAATTGGAAATGGTTTTTGTTGCATTTGAAGGATTTACTTATACTAATTCGTCAAATTACGTTCATGACAGATAGGAATACTGGATTATTGGATGCTATCACGGGAGGTGTTTTACGATGCATTCCATTCTTATTGCATTTACCATTTGAAGTTGAATCAAGACTTGTTTTAGTGGTAAATCTACAAGTAAAGCTTTGCGTGCGATGTAATGGTTAATTTGCTTTACAATTGTGCTTATGCTCCGAGTGTTGAAGAGTATCAGAAGTACATGGATTATTTCTTACTTGAAGGTGGAGCTCAAGAAAGAAGGTTCTTGGAGAATTTACATCCTGAGAATTGGGCTAATGCTTATTTTAAAGGTTGTCGATACGGTCATATGGCGTCTTCTTTGGCTGAATCTTTTAATTCATGGGTATTTAAGGAGAGGCACCTTCATGTATTGAATATGGTTGATGGCATTCGTATCAAGCTATTGACAAGATTATCAGATAGACGTGCTGATGCGGCGTTAATCAAGTCTTTGATATGTCCAAAGGTTGATGCTATTTTATATAAGACGATGGATTCGGGGAGAGGCTTTAGGGTTGCTAGTTCTACTTAATATAAGTATGAAGTTTTTTCATCTCCTCCAGCAAGTGTTGATTTGGATCGTCGTGCTTGCTCGTGCACTGAGTGGCAGCGGAATGGCTATCCGTGTGTTCATGGATTGGCTGTCATTAGGACTACTGGTTTTCCGTTGGCTGACTACGTTGATCCTTATTTTTTGACAAGGTCTTATGTTGGTTCATACGAGTTTGCAATAAATCCAATTCCCGGTCCCTTTCTGAAGAACAATTCTGAAGATGTTGTTGTGCTTGGTCCTGTTGCAAAAAAGCAGCCTGGTAGGCCTTGGACGAAGCGTATTCGATCTCATGGTGAGTCGTCCAAACGTGTTATCCAATGTGGTAAATGTCATCAGTTTGGGCATCATAATAAGAAGACATGCCATGCTCTTGTTCCTTTATAGTTAATGGATGTTTTTCTAAGCATTGAGATTGGAGTTTGTTACTCATGGTTTCAGACATTTTATTTTCATATTTCCCAAATGCAGTGACATTGGTGTCACTGCATCAGTATGCTCATTTAGATTACTGTAATGCACTGATGATATTAAGTTTTTTTTAAATCTTTGATGTTTGTGATCCTTTCTATTTCCTATATATTTTTGGTATTGGTATGTTTTTATTTCTACTGAAACGACGATGAACTTATTGTAGTGACATGAGTGTCACTGCATAGTCATGTTTATGCAGATTTGATTACTTTATTGACTGGCTATTGTATTTAATGGACTGAGCTGATTATTTACTTAATGTTATCATATTTGTATTTGTTTTTGTCATCCATATGTTATTGACATCGGTAGTTTTGTATTCGTTTTGTGCATACATTGAAATGATCGTGTATTCAGTTTCGGTGACATGAGTGTCACTGCAGATTAGTGTCAATCCGTTCAGTTGTTGTTGTTGTATTCAATGGAATAAGATGATAATGTACTTAATGACTTCAAATTTGTATTGGTTTTTATCCCCTATATTTTATTGATATGTGTATCTTTGTATTTATTTTGTGAATATATTGAGATGATTGTGTAATTTATGCAGTGACATGTATGGAGATGTATTCTATTTTTATTTCATTGATCTGGTAATGTGTTTAATGGAACTACATTATTATGTACATAAATTGTTAACAATCAATGCACTCAAAAATAAGACAAATTCACAAAAAAACATGAACGATCAAATATTTCCAATTTGTCAAATTGCCATGAAGCATCCAAACTGAACCATCAAACCACAAAATAAAACTGACAATCAGTTATGGACCATCAGTCCACACTGTCATTGCATTTTGTGATTGTATCATTCAAATACTTTACATAAAGGATTGACCATGAATATACCAAAAGTAGTAGACTAGTCAAAATATTTAAAATTCTAGTTACAACCATTTTAGTGCTTTGTGTAAATTCTGTTAAGCACTAATGAATTGACAACCATTCATTTGAGATGCTACACTTGTTGATCATCTAGATGTGGTTGAATTGTGAGATCTTGTGCTAGTCTGTACATGTAATATAGCAAGTAAAGGGCACAGTTCCTGCATTATATTTCACTGATTCTGTTATTATTGTGTATGTTTTGTTATGGTCATTATGTTATGTAATTGCATTCATACTTACGTTTGATTATCCTGTAAAGGTAGCTTTTGAACCTTTTCCACTTTTGTTGATATGCTTTGTTGCCTGGTTCTTGCAAGTCTTGTTGGTGGAGTGGATTTCAAAATAATCTGTATCTGCAAATAAGAGAAGTTTGTGTTGAATGTTTTTTTTGGAAACATATTGACAAGAAAGTGCAGTGACAGTACTGTTTTTGTAATAATGTCATTGATAACTTACTTTATCCTTGCATTCTTTGATGAAAATGTCTGTCTTGCCCTTCCCCACCGGTGCAGAATGAAACATTTTCCAGGTTGGTTCTCCTAATTTGTATGTTAGTAGTACCCAGTGGTATGGCCTTGACTCTTCTCCCATACAGCATAAGGGGATGAAAACTTTATGTCCTTCATATATGCTTTCCACCATTCTTTCCAATTGTTCATTTGATAACTTTTTGTCACGCTCAAGCTCTTCTAGTATAGCCTGAAGCTTCCATATTGATCAGATTATGAATGTAATCTTAAATTTATTTATTCAAATTAATTTGTAAGCGTACCCATGTCGCTGTAGAGAATATTTGGTAGTTATGTTTAACTACATGTGCACTTTTTAAGAGCTCAGCGAATCCTTCAACCACCTGTTTCAAATTTCATTATAGTAAGTTAGTTTATTTATTTGCCATTGGTGAACATCAAAAGCAATGTTTTTTTCCCTGTATATGTATTTACCATTTGTTGTCATGCAAGATATTCATGTCAACTAATGCAGTGACACCAAGATGCATTGACAGTAATATGCAGTGACAGTATCATGCAGTGACAACACTATGGAGTGAGAGTAAGATGCAAAGGATGCTTAGCTTTTACCGATTAAATCATGTACAAGTCATTTAGAACTTCCATTATTGAGTTGACGGTGACATATGGGTAATCACCTACTGTCTTTGCCCGGAGTATACCCCTGCAATAATAGTATGTTGTTAGTATTCTATATATCAAGAATCTTTATGTTTAATGATGTTGTTTAGTAAGTTGTGCTTACTCTTTCCCTTTATTATCGCTGACTTCCTGAATTTTTTTGAATACTTCTGGAACAATGTGTGGTCCACAATAGTATTCATCTTTGTTGTCTTTGATTATGATTTTTCCCTGAAACTCCGGATTTCCGTCAGGTATGAAGTATTCTTGTTTTTTTTCCTTGTTTTGCTTTTTTCTGTTTTGGGTACTGAAAATCAGGATCCTCATTCTTTGGTCTCTTTCTTGCATTTTTCTTCACTCCCCTTTCAATTGTGAAATCTAGGGTGACTTGATGCCTATCCCCATGTTCTTGTTGTTTACCAGGGGTGACTTGTTGAGTATCAGCATGTTCTTCATGTAGATTTTGTGTCACTTGATGAGTAGCAAGAAAATCATATTCATCCTGGAGTTGTTGGATTTTGTTTTCCATTTCTTGAATTTTAGCTTCATGTCTCTGCATCTTCTCTTTCAATCCTTCATTGCTTTCTTTCTTATCTTGAAGATCAGTTTTCAAATCCCCGATTGTTGTTTCCCTGTCAAACAATTTTTCCTGCAGGTTTTTCACTTCTTCTCTAAGTCCGTCAATTAATCCTTGTTTTTTCTCTTGCTCTTGTAACATACCAGCCATGTTTTTCTGTTGTTCTCCCTGTTCATTGTAGCTGTCTAACAATGTTTTTATGTACTCATCTTTCTTTTTTTCATTGTCTTTTTGCTTATTAATTGTAGACAGCGCAATCTTCATCTTATCATTCAATTCGGAGACTTGCAACTCCAATTCTGTTCTCTCAGTACTAATCACATCTAGTGTCTCATTCAGCTGTCTAGATTGTGCTTCAAGCTGATTGTTTTTGTTCAAGATTTCAGCTTCTACCTTCTTCATGCTTTCCACTTTAACTTAAGCTTACATTGTCATGCTCTAGCTCTTGAATTCTCTTCTTCATCAACTCAGCATTTGCTTCATCAGTCTTCCATTTTGCCTGTAAATATATTTAAGATATAGATTATATATTTACTGAATGAAGTTGCATGTTAGTATGATGGTTTTTGTTTATTTGGAGTGACATCTGTTGATGCTGTGAGAATGACAGTAGTTTGTAGTA
Organism: Gentiana macrophylla; assembly: GCA_026214975.1. Lineage (NCBI taxonomy): Eukaryota > Viridiplantae > Streptophyta > Magnoliopsida > Gentianales > Gentianaceae > Gentiana > Gentiana macrophylla. Next base: position 21,505,934 of record CM047809.1, on the reverse strand, counting down.
CTCATTACCATGTGTTGCTCTAGTTCTTCAATTTTGCTCTTCGCATCTTGTAATTCTTTGACAAGAATTTGTTTTTCTCCTTCATTTCTCCAATTGGATCATGTACATCCTGCACAAGTTGTTCGTAGTTTCAAATTCTGATATATATTCATTTATAATATCATGGATCATGTGTGCATAAAAAAATTGAATGGGTAGTTGTACATGTGGTGGTGATGGTGTTGGTGTTAGTAATCTGAATGAATGAGTGCTTCCAAACTTATCTCCAGATTGTGTTGGCTGTTGTTGAGGACAGTGTTGTTCTTGTATCCCTTCATTGTTTTTTTGTGCTTCCAATTCCTCTTCCTTGTCATCTCCTTCCTGGTATCCCTCATTCTCTTCAGCCTCCCTGTTATTTCCTTCGTCTGCTTCCCGGTGTCCCTCATTCCCTTCACACTCTCTCTCATTTCCTTCGTATGCTTCCTAGTGTTCCTCATTTTCTTCAGACTCCCCATCATTTCCATCATCTGCTTCCTGGTTTTCATCATTCTCTTCAGACTCCACATCATTTCCTTCTGATTGCATATCATCTTCTCCAGATTCCAGTTTATTTCCTTCATCTGCTTCCCGGTGTCTCTCATTTTCTTCAGACTGCCTGTCATTTCCATAATCTGCTTCCTGGTGTTCGTCATTCTCTTCAGACTCCCCGACATTTCCTTCTGCTTGCATATCATCTTCTTCAGATTCCAGTTGATTTCCTTCATCTGCTTCCCGGTGTCCCTCATTTTCTTCAGACTGCCTGTCATTTCCATCATCTGCTTCCTGGTGTTCGTCATTCTCTTCAGACTCCCGTTATTTCCTTCTGCTTGCATATCATCTTCTCCAGATTCCAGTTGATTTTCTTCGTCATGCATGTCATGGCTTTCATCATCTGTTTCCTTGTCTCTGCTTCCTTTTTCTACCCTCTCTCCCAAGCTTGGTATCAGCGACAACTTTCGATCAATGTAGAGTCGATTCTTGAGATTGAATCTGTTTCATTTTGAAATACACACGTATTCAGTTATGTTGGCATGTGATGTTTTAGGTTGTTGTAGAAAAAAACTGCATTACTAATGCATTCACATGGTATAATAGTGTATTGACATACAAAGAATTCTAGTGGCATGTAATCTTTCATCTTATTGTACAAAAACAAGTGCATTACAAATGCAGTGACATGGTATAATAGAGCAGTGACATACAAAGAATTTTAGTGTCATGTAATCTTCAGGTTATTGTACAAAAAACCTGCATTACTAATGCAATGACATCATTAAAAATGCAGTGACATGCCTTAATATTGCAGTGACATAGAAAGACTTGTAGTGGCATGTATCAAAAAACTAAATTTAAAACTGCAGTGACAAGCAGCAATTGTGCAGTGAAATGCAATAATTAAGAATGCCTATTCATTGAGCATGACATTTTATTGATCACAACATTCTTAATGCACTTGTAATTATTTACCTTATGTTCTCCCATGTTTTGTAGTTTCTTTTTGGTTAGAATACTTTGTAGATCTCTCAACTTCCATTTTGTCATCCTTGGAATTCCTCTAGATGAGATACTCTTCTTTCCTGCTTCCGCTCTTTTTTTGTTTTCCTCTTGCACAACATCTTGTATCATATGTGTGTGCTCGCAGAACCAGTACTGTAACATAGCATTACATGAACTTCACTTAGAATGCAGTGACATGATTTTTCATGCATCATTTATAATGAAATACATTTATATTGAAATGATCAGTGAGTAACATACCAGGAGGAACACAGTGCATCCATTAACATATCTTGCATTTGTCCATTTTCGATTGAGGCCATTTTGTAGTTCTTTCAGTATGTGAGATGACCAATCATATGAACTTAATCTAGTCAAGTCATCCACATAATACAGAACCCCCATGATATGTCTTTGGCGGTGGCAAAGAACATCATTTGCAAGTAATAGAAGACATAGTAGCTTTACCGTGTCTTCTATTGATGTTGAATCCTTTTCCTTTATCATGTCCTTTATTATTTCTTTGACAAAGACTTACCTTGATTCTTTTGACATCAAAGAATATCCTTGTTTTAATGGATATGTCTGTGGATGGGTTTGTGGTCATATCTCCAACCTCTATCTTTCCATCTTCTATGCCAAATATTAGCTTTACATCATTTCTAGTTGGCATATGATGGTGCTTGCCAATCTTGAAACCTCCTTTGTCTTTGTTGTATGTATTTATGAGGTCATCCAGGATGTCATTTTTCTTTTTGTCCAATATGACCTTCTTCTTTTCGAATGCTCTAAATATATGTCTGAATGGTGTTTCATCCATCAATTTTTCATGGTCTTTTGTGATTTTTCCCTCTATATCCTTGAATATCTGCTGTATGCTGTTAAGTGTCGATCTATATTGTTCTCTTGTTCTGTAAAGATGCAAAAATATGAGTTACTTCCATTCTTTTGTGATTTTTCCCTCTATATCCTTGAATATCTGTTGTATGCTGTTAAGTGTCGATCTATATTGTTCTCTTGTTCTGTAAAGATGCAAAAATATGAGTTACTTCCATTCTGTGACATCTAAGTATTTGTAGATTCAATGTAAGACTAATGGACTGACATGAATTTACTTCCATTCTGTGACATCTAAGTATTTGTAGTTTCAATGTAAGACTAATGGACTGACATTAAATTTTAATGTTATTAGTGCACTGATATGATATTTTTCAATGTTGTGATTGTAGTGACATGATATCTTGAACATTATGAATGTACTCAGATATTATGAAATGTAGTGACATGATATTTTCAATAATGTGAATGGTGTCACATGATATTTTCAAGTTTATAATTCAGTACCATCAAAGTTTTGCACTTCTACAACTATACTGAAACTTCACTCATTATGTAGTGGCATGCCATTTTCATTTATGTAAATGCAGTGAAGTTATATTTTCAATGTTATATTGCAGTGACATTCTATCATTGTGCAGTGACATAATATTTTAGCAGCATTTATAGCAATATATACGCAATCAACTACACAAACCACTTAAACCAATCAGAATACATTGACATGATCTCTTGTACATAAATAAACGAACCGAAATTTGTTCAAAAATGCAATGACCACATAATGCAAGGTTTCACGTTTGGGAACAATGCGATATCTTTCAGCTTATTGTACAAAAACAAGTGCATTACAAATGCAGTGACATGGTATAATAGAGCAGTGACATACAAAGAATTTTAGTGTCATGTAATCTTTCAGGTTATTGTACAAAAAACCTGCATTACTAATGCAATGACATCATTAAAAATGCAGTGACATGCCTTAATATTGCAGTGACATAGCAAAAATGCCTTAATATTGCAGTGAAATTTGTTTAAAAATGTAGTGACCACATATTTCGTTATCGAAAACTGTTATAACTTCTTTCTTTGAGAATTTCAAGCACAATTTCAATCTCTGATTTTGTTATAATTTAGTGACATGTAATCAATGACTATTGTTGTGCCCTATTATTGATTTTCCTAGCACCACATTTCAATTTTGCACAAAAAAAAACCCTGTTTTCTTCTACTTCTACATTTCTGAGTTTTTCTATTGTTGAATATTCAGTCATAATGTATACTTATTTTTCTTCGATTTTGATGCTTTTCGTCTCTTCTCCGCCGAAATCACTTGTTTTCTCCTCGCCATCGTCCACGATTTCGTCCTGTCACTGTCTTAATGCGATTATTCTCTCTTCTGCTCTGCTTTCGCTACTTCTTATGTGTGGTTTTTCTTCGATTTACCTGCGATTTTGCTTCGACTTGGCTTCAATTTTGCTTGAATTTGGGTGTTTGTGTTCGCCGTTGAAAGCTTTAATTTTTGTATATAGCGGTTTCAATTTGCAGCGGTTCGTATTTCATAACTTCTCCTTATTAGTTAATAGGGTTATTTTGGTCTATGTAGTAATTTTGTGTCCTTATAAACAAATAAGTTTCCTTAGTGTCTTATTTATCCTATTAAATCCAAAATGTGTCCTTTTGGACCCTTGGCCCTATTATATTTAGAATAATCTCCTTTAATATAGGAATAAATCAACTGGGAGGAAGAAAAGGGAAGTCGTGCGTTTGACAGAGTCGTCGCACGATCCGGGCGGGGAGAGAGACCGTAGTGATTTTTGGAGAGGTTAAATATAAAATTTTGATCGATGGGAAAATATTACTCCTATTAAGGAAAGTTTTTAATATAAATCCAATTAATTAACTTTTCATCGCTTACTAAATCGAGACAGTATTATATTTCCTTCCCTTTTACAATTTCCAAAATTAATTTAATAAAATAATAGGAAGAAATCAAGATTTGTCCAAAGACTTTTATACCCATACAGGGAAGTAATGAGGTTTTACAACCTCATCTAACATTTCTCTTTTGAACCAAAAACAAATATATATATATATATATATATATATATATATATATATATATATATATATATATAAAATCAAGGGCGGATCCAGAAAAAGTAAAATTGTCGACATAGTTTGGTAGTAAAAAAATATTAAAAAAAACACCACTAATGCTTGCGATTGATTTTCGTAATTGCTCTGGTGCCCCCCATTTGGAAATTTTCTTGACATAGTTTTGTTCCAAAGAGGCCAAGATCTCTAAACGCTCAATGTTTTACCCCCACTTGGGTCATACAAAATTTAGAAGCTTCCGCAAATAATACCTTATTATAGTTTCTGTTCATCTTCTGCAATGGTTTCCTCTATTTCCATCCGCCCTGCGATACAGATGTGCTAATTTCTTAAAAGAAGCTCAAGAAATGTGAAGTTATAAATAACAAAGCCATGTTGTCACTACCATGAGTCACTACCAATTATAATAATAAATGTGGGTTATTAATCTTATTATTTGCACCCACGAATTCTACTGGTGCACTACACCAAAAAAACACAAAATCAACCTTAAGAAGAATGTCGATTCTTGACTCAAGAATCGACTTTCTGAAGGTTGTTTTGGTGAGGTGCAAAGGTAGTGTGGTATATCGGTAGAATCGTGGTGAGGCTCCTGAAAAGAATGGACCGATCGACAAATGTAAACAAGGTAATATTTTAATACTTGAACAAAGGTAACCATACCTAATAATGACTGCAGAGATGGAGGCTTCGAAGATCCGCTTGTCTTCATATCTACTACACCTAATTTTTTAAAAAAAAAAATTGCTTTTGTCGTGAGAGTTATTTCATAATTTTTAGTTTTAAAAAAATTGGTTTTATCATAATAATGCATATCACATGACAAATATAGCAGGAAAAAGAAATTAAGAAAATCAACGTCCTTAAGATTAATAAGAAGGCTCTTTGCTTCTTTAGCTTCTCCAATGGCAGAATACAAAAGATTTATAAATGAATATAAAGCTTTCTTTTTTCCTATTGCAGCACTCCTAGTCACTAAAACTTATGGCAAAAGCTCTAGGAATATGAATCGGTCCATGAGCCAAGAGCTTTCTTTATGCATTGTGGATAGAAGGTTTATAAAGTGATGATGTGGTACAGCCATTGACCTTTTAAACAATCCATGAAGGTGGACAGTCTAAGAGCATCCACAATGTGTATTGGCATTGGTTTTTTTTTTTTTTTTTTGTGTGTGTGGGGTGGGGTGGGGGTGTGAGGGAGTGGGTGGGTGGGTGGGGGGGGCAAAAGCTCCACAAACATGAACCAGTCTATATATATACTTCAGCAAATAAAACAGAAACCAAAAATTTCTCTAGTGTTGCAAAGAAAACTTAACAAACCTGAAGGCCCAAGTGATTTTAACATATCAGACTTCTTGAAAGTATATCCAATAAAGTTGGCATCTTTTGATGTCAACATCTGCAAGATAAAGCATGAAAAAACTAAGCAAGAGACAAAACACTTGATAAAAAAAAACAATCATAATTTTTTCTATGCCACAATAACCGTATCAATTGAAGCAATTAAAAGTCCTTTTTCCTTGCATTTACCTGATGGGAAAACCCAGACATCATGACTAAAATCTAGGTAAAATTAAATCATGTATAAAGGATGATCGGATATCTTTCTAGCAGACTAGTACTGAGCATTGTTGTGGGTCAGTATTTCCTATAATGATTGGGTTTGGCCGGCATACTTACAAACCTATAAATGGTACAAGTGGTCAAAATGGTTAAATTACGACTACGCATGAATTTGACCTCAAACTCTTTTCATAAATTATAAATGGAGCACATCTGGATAAGCTTTCTTTGGTTGTACATGGAGAGAGATCAAAGTAGAAAGCTTTTTTTTTTGTTTCTTTATTAATTTTTTCTAGAGAGAGAAAGATTCTATTACTGAAAGACAAAGAGAAGGTGGACCACCTTTCGCCAAGGTCCAACTTTTGGTTTTGCAGATGGAAGATCTTCTCCCTACGAAGAACAAAAGTCACAAGACATAATTGGCTCAACAACTTCAAATCATCAAAAAGTGTAAAACAGACGAATACTTGCTATAAACTCTAAAAATTAAAGATACAATAAACTAATATATATAGTGGGCAACTGTTAACCACTCACTTCAGAGAACTTCTCAAAATTCTGAGTATCCAACTCCCCATCTACTGTAGGCTTGTATGCAGCTTCCATTTCATAAAGTGAATCCCATTTGATGCCCTTAAACCATGGATGAGCCTGAAAATCACATGAGATTCACATACAAGTCACATCTATGATCTATCTCCTCCAAAACTAAAACAAGTACAGTGTGCTAAACCTCCACCTACATGGAGGATAATTCTAGCAGCTTATGACAATAGATTGTTTAAGCTAGCACTAACAAAAAAAATTACACAAACCGAGGACGATAAGGGAAGGAGAAATCCCCACATCCGTGTGCATAACCTGATTACTGAGCATCGAAACCATGTGAGTGAGTCGTAAGGAATATACTTTAAGCAGCAAATATATACCTTTATTTCTTCCACACCACCCGTTCCTAGCCTTTTATCAACATCACATAACAAACGACGAATCAGATCCTTCGCTTCGTCTGATACTTTAGGTTCTTCTGGGAACTTTAAACATGTCTTCCAGTTTATTATCTGAAGAATGTTATATAGCCAAGCAACAAGCATAAAAATTAGTAAAATATAGACCAAGTACAAGAAAAATAATCAACAAAACAATAATTTACCCACCCCACCCCCCCTTTCCCAAGAGAAAAAAAAAAAAAAAAAAAAAAAAAAGATGCACGAGCTTTTGATTAACCATTCATATGATGAGAATCACTTAACCCGTGCCAATGAACACATCTACTTCCTAAAAAGGCAAGGTTGGTATAACTTATATTATTCCTGGTCTTGTACATATTTTCGAATTTAAAAAGTTTCAAACTGTTTCATCACTATTACAATTCGCGGGAGCATTTTGATACCTTGCGGCAAGCCATTCTTGGATCATCAGAACAAAAAGGAGGGTATCCAACCACCATTTCATACATGATAGCTCCTAGTGACCACCAATCACACTCGATTCCATATCCCTTTTTCAACAAAATCTCTGGTGCCATATAATCTAGAGTTCCGACAGTGGAATATGCCTGCAAAATTATTGCCACATAGATAACTCCCATTATGACTAAATCTGGAGAAGAAAAAGACAAGAAAATAAATTCTATAACAAGCTATGATTTAAGACGGAAGGGAAGCAAATTAATTCATAAACTTAATTCTGCAAGCAAGAAACCAGAAAGGGACAAAGAAAATACCAAGGCTCGGCGATTACGTTTCCACTGCTGTAATTGTTCCTTTGGCATAGCCCAAGGAGCTTTATTATTTCCAAAATGACCTTCACATTCGCTTAGAGACTCTTCAGTTGCAAAGTCATCTTCTTCCAAGAGGATTGATGAATATTTATTCTCCAATGGCTTACATAAACCAAAATCTGAAAGCTTTAAATGACCATTTTTGTCCAATATCAAATTGTCTGGTTTAATATCCCTACAAGAAGAATTGGCCTCAATTAAGCTTCGAATCACGATAACAAACAATATGCATCAGAGTGACAAGAAAAGTAAACAATAAGACAAACACAGAGTATGTCCTAGACATGCTAGCACGTTTGACAAGATACCTGACATAGCATTTAATAAGCCACCAGAAGAATGCTTAAGCAAAAACTCAACAACCGAAAACGTATCCTTGGTATTAACTGCTTCCCATGTCCAAACAAAATTGTTGACAAATCAGTGGCATGCTTTACAACTGTTCCCGAGTAAATATGTTTCCACAAAAATTCAAACATCAAAAACTAGAAAACATGTAAACAAAGACCTAAATGACTTGAATACTAAGATATTTTCCAACAACGGCATCAAAAAGAGTGCTATGAAAAAATTCACATCTCCAATCCTTGACATTAAAATTATTTGGCACACAACAAAAAGAGGAATATTGTGAGTCAAAAAGGAAAAGGAGCAATTGCTACCAATGCGAAAATAAATTATTTCCTTTTACGAAGGAATTTATGCAGACTAAAGCATGATGCAAACAAACGCAGCCTTGCATGTCATCAGGACTAATGATACCAATATAACCTGATCAGTTTTTACCCTAGAGCTAAGTGACAGAATATGCCACCGTAAATGCCGGCAAGATCAGCAGTATAGTCAAATATTAATGTTTCGTCATTATGTCAACCAAACTACCAGCTCTTACAAAGCTCATATCAGTATTTACAGGAAAAAGGGAACTCATAATCAGTGTTAGTACAAGAAAAGTTATTGAACAGTCACTAGTTATCTGAGGTAAACCACTTTTAGCGTTGTGCCAAGGGTCCTCTTCAGCTTCAAATGAATAAATAAATATATAACATCACAAAACTACTTAAACAAGGCAAATGAGAAAGCATTTCCACACCTATGGACATAGTTGTATTGATGAATAGAATGAATAGCCAAAACACTTTCAGCAATGTAGAATCTCGCAACATCTTCAGAGAGTACATCCTCTCTCATCAATAATGTCATGATGTCACCTCCAGGCAAATACTCCATGATAAGATATAAGAAATCTGAATCTTGGAAAGAATAGAAGAGCTTTACTATGCACCGACTATCAACCTCCACGAGCAAATTCCTCTCAGACCGAACATGCTCAACCTACAAAGAACAGAACAAGCTATAAACCAATATACTTGTGGAGTAAACTACATTCAAAAATTGGAAACTTTAGCCGTATCCATGAAAGTGAAAATGGATAATTAAAGCCAACTAAGTGGAGATGATCAACATGGACATAGCTCCTTGAAAATAAACAAGAAATCGACCTTATACAAAGCTATGAAGGCTAGTTACGGAGGTGACTATAATAGCACTCCAAAGAAAAACTTAGGTCATTCTGATTCAAGAATATTGACATGAACCATGATTGAAACCATTGATGGGTTTGTCATGGTAAGTTGATGTTGACTCCTCCAAACTAATATAGGTCATATGGTCCTCATATTAATCCTCAAATCGCGTTCTTTAATATGATTGGAATACACTGAACAAAATGTAATTTTGCAAAATCTCATTTTTTGCATCTGTAAATGTAACAGCGTGAAAATTGCTTTGGAATTTTTGGGAAAAAGGACTTTTGAATATGGGTAAGTGACTTATGCCATAATGACTTAAATCCTCTGCCAAATGTACCCAAAGTAATTATTTTGCTTCACTAATTATGTATGGTTGAATCAGTATTCATACAGGAATGCATACACAGTCAAATGACAATATGGATTTGATGTTTTAATGGTTGTTTTGGGTGTTTGATGTTTTAATGGTTGTTTTTATATGAAATAGTGTCGCCTTGAATAATTAGGAGACGCTTTTTTGGCGCTTAAGCCATCAGGCACAAAGAGGCTCACTATTGCTTCACCGTTGCTTTTCGCCTTAACAACTATTTTTAGCATGGATACTGAATGTCGTTTAACCAATCATCTATGTTGATAAAACCAGATATTGTATTGCCAGAGGCTCCATGCCAGCAAAGCCTGATAAGGCCAGTGCTCACAAAGCATAAAAACAAAAAAACGGCAAATTCAACAAGTAGCAAGCGATCTTGAAACAATAGTGAGATTGAATAAGGATCAAACTTGCTAAATAAAAACCTGTCCCCTGCTGAGCATTTCCGATTTCTTCAATTTCTTCATCGCATATATTTCTCCAGTTGTTTTGGTACGACAGAGCCTAACCTGGTTAACTTAAGCAAGTCAGAGTGATGTCTAGTACTGAATCCCAAGTGACAACAAGGTGACTATATATGCATGATAAACAAAACATTTTTAAAGCTTGCGAGTTGTGACTTCAATAAATATGCTTGTTGAAGGATTGGCAATGTATTTTGGAAAGAAAAAACAAACCAACTCTACCTCACTCATGCAAGAACTACTACAATCATACAAGAATGTGATACTAAGACTGAGTTTGATATTAGTTCACATTCAACTCAACATAACAGTAGGGCTATTTATATGTATGCTTAAGAAACACACCATCATTTAGGTACCCAGAGAGCCAATAAGTATTTGGAAGTGCATTTTAAACCAAATCCTGGATGATTGATGATTTCACCCTGTTCATCTTTCAAGATCCATTTCTAGAACAAATCTGGTTGTGGGTGAAGTATACTTTCACACTACAAACCCTTCTCAGCCTACGCAATCAAACTGGTCTAAATACTCCCACCTCATTGTGGAAACACTGTTGTATATGAACACTATATATGTCATTTGAAAAATGGAAGGGAAAAGAAAATTACACTTAAACAGGTACGCACCTCACCAAAAGCGCCTTTACCAATGATTGTCAACTGCTCAAAGTCATCAATACCTACTTTGTGCCTCTGCGATCTCATGTACTCCGTCTCTCTTCTCTCCAGATTCCTCATCATCTCTTCCTGCTCCTCACTGGATACTTTGGCTTCCTCAGCCTTCCTCTGCAACGTCCTCCTCCTGATTTTATATAGTAGAAACAGGGAGAAGATCAGCATCCAAATCCATGAATTAAAGCATTAAAAAAAGGGGGGCATATAATTACCGTTCTTTGCGATCTTGTAGTCCTTGTAGATGATTCTTGTAATGATTCTCAATAAACTGCTTGGCTGCGGCAGCTTTCTGGCGAGTAACCGGCGACGAAACGAAGACGTCAGGCTCTAAATTGAAAGCCCGATCCAGCTGCTCTTGCTTCATAGAAAGAGTTCCTAATTTCACAGTTCCATCTCTATCTTCCATTCCCAACCCAAGTACAAATAAAGTCAAACAAACACTAAAAATCAGATCCAAAAACTGCAATTAGCAAAGAATTCAAAGCTCCAAAAACTGAATACAACTACACGGAATCTTGTTCAAAGTTAGAAGCTGCTAAGTATATTATCGGATTAAAGGGTTCTTTCCCGAGGAGAGATCGGGTGTGGGGTGGCAAGAGAAGTTGGTGTCGGTCGGCTATTTATATATATAGATATAGTGAGAGTATGTATGTATTGGCAATGGCGGGGGCCGCATAAAAGACAGGAAAGCATATATGGAGGGGAGTGGGTGAGGAGGAGGCTGGCTGTGTACGGCATCAACCATATAAAATAAAACTTTTTACCACCACTACTACTACTACTACTTCAAATGAATATTTCTGGTTTGAGAATGGAGAGGCGGTCGGAGGGGGAAAGCTGAACTTAAGAGGGAGGCGGTAGCCAGCTCGGCTGAAAGATATGAGGTGAGATTTTGGAATTACAATGCGTGATGGAAGCCACATGTATACCTACTATATTTGAAATATATCTCGTCCGGTCAGCTCGTGTAGTATTGTTAACCTTACGTAGCTGTTCATTAACAAGTTTGTTTATATTTGATTCATTAATATCTGTTATCGTTCGTTTATTTAGTTTAACGAACGAATACAAAGATTACTTGTGAGCGTTTGATTATCTTCGCAAAGCAGTTTATATAGATAAATCGATATCTGGCGTATCTACAAGTTAAAAAAATCGCGTAGAAATTTCTTGATGTCATATTCAAAGGTGATTCACGATCATCCATAAAAGCTTTTGTCGCATAAGGAGGATTTATCTCATTTAGGCTTTCGATGATTGTAAAGTTTTTATTCTTGCTTTTGTCGATTTTGTTCTCATTTGTCAATAGAGAGAAACATCTCAACATCCATCTTCTTAAAGAAATGAAGACTATCTCTAGTCGATGCCAAACAATAGAGCGCGAGGCCGCCTCCAATGTAATTTTGGCGTCTTTCTGTGATTTGAATCAATAAAAATTCATTTTTCCCTAAAAAAAAACATAACTATAAGTTATAAGATGGTAAATCATCTATTAATTTAATAGATCTTTCTAAAAGTAATTACATAGAATATTCATAGTGTTGTCATAATGATTTGTTACCGTAATATTTGAAGATTGTTTTGTACTTATTATTTATTAATCTTGAATTATTTTTTATACCTTAACGAGTCAAACTCGAGCTAAGAAGCAAAAATACGTATAGCAAGTCAAACCCGATTACTCGAACACGAGCTGTAACAAATTTTCTTTATTAATGAGCCGAGTTTGAACATAATTTTTCGTTCGTTCATTAAACAAATGTTTTCGAACAAATTCGTGACCTTAACGAACCAAGGTTGAACATATTTTCCGTTCGTTTATTAAACGAACAAACACGAACAAGCTCGTTGACGAGGACGGATTTAACCATGCCACGTGTCGTGCACACAATACTCATATAGTAGTACAAATATACTCGAGATTCTAACTTTAAGGGACATGAGCCCCAGTATAAACCTAAAGGCTGATCTCCTGTTAGGAAATCTACGCGGGAACACAGCGGAATTCAAAATTTTATTCCTTTTAACCAGGATCGACTTCGTTTAAGCAACAAACATAACAAGTTAGTAGGCGGTGGTTACATTGTTTGATCTAAAAGATCGACGCTTTGACCGTCTAAGAAGAGTAGCGATGCACGAAACCGCCCAAGCGTTCGGCCTCTACCGCTAGTCCACACGAACAACCCGCCGGAATCCACCATTGGATTGCTGCTAGAAAAATCCGGTTGCTAGACCGGCATTTTCTCTCTCTCTAAAACTCTACATAAGAACTCTCTATTTTTCACAAGAACTATTAGCTCTTAAAATTGTGTTGATCAAAAGAGCTAGCCAAGCCTTCCTATTTATAGAAGAAAGTGGCGCCCCTCTAGTCTCCCAATCTGATTGGGATTAAACTTCAAGTAAATTGAAGAGAAAAGAAACGTTTTTCCTAATAAAATAAGGAAAATACATTTGATTGATTTATCTCATTTAATATTCAATATCTTATATTAAACATATTTCCAAGATTTATATTGACAATATCTTATATTGAATATATATTTATCTTATTACCATAAATCAATTTACACATGTCTATATATCACATATATATATTACACATATAAATCCATATAAATATATAGCTATTACAAATGTGCACATGTATATCTTATATACTTGTACAACACACGCATGCTAGCAAATATATACATTTATCAATATCTAATATTAATATAAGGTAATACTTATTAATTAAATTACTTGTAATCCAAAGTGTATCTTATACACAACCAAATCATGCCCATAGCCAATATTTTGGCATCCTAATATTCTTTAATTAAATAATACTATGATTAATTAATTTGCAAAATACATGTGTATCATATACACATAACAATTTCGACATACACATACGTTATGTGTATATTTAATTAATCAACATAATTAATATCTTGTATTATATTTATTCATAATAAATAAATATCACCATATTAAATTACCACTATAACATTTATAGTTTTGAGATAAATTCTTTTCTTATTTGGTTATCAACTATAACCACATTTTAATCCGACTTGATGTTCATATGTGTGTGACCCGATAGGCTTCCGAGTATGTTGGTTGTAGACACAAAGTGTAAATTACGAAATGCCCTTCATGCATAACGATCACGGGATATCGTCAAGCAACACACCGTGACCCCCAATCATCGGAAGAGTCAAATGCAATGACTACTACTTTTCATGTGAAACAGTTACCGTGTAAATAGAATCATATCGCTGTAATAATATCTATACGGTCGTAAGTCCAGTATCAAACATCAACGACCGTATCTTATAATCTGGATATCATGCTCTCTCGAAGTAACTCATTTACTCCCACTTTGCAAAGATTCATGAGAGTAAGACATTCCTTATAAGAAGGCACTTTCGGATATTCACCCCTATTGATAGGGTACGCGATTTCCGGACGACCATACATGTATACTCTGCATGCTTCAATATCACACCCAATCACTACCGCATGATCGCCCCATGGCTAGGGGAAACCTCAATAGTGTCAAAGCATGACAATCCACACCGTGATGCCATATGAACTTGGTCCTGTAGGGATAATTACACAACCGCCACATAGTATGACATTTAACGGTGTAAGTGGGTCGATCCCAACATACGCATTCTCTAATGCACATCCACGTACAGTCCAAGTGTCTCTACACTTCGATAGACGAGATCTATCCACTACTTGAAGACATAAGACATCTAATATGTGCTAGCCTGTTTGTACTATCAATACCATGTTTAATAGTACATCAGCCTAGAGACATTTAAGTATCAAACTTATTAAAGTGATTAGATATATCATCAACCATAATCACCTATCATGGTTTCTCTATCACAGTTTAACACTAAGGACGTTATCATATAACAATTCACAATTGGTTCTCTAAAAGAACAAATATATAACAACAGAAAAGTCATCCAATATATGTATAATCATAAAAAAAATAGTAAAAATGATCTGACCCGGTCGGATCCGGTCCAACCCGATTGGGTTTAGGACACTATTTCAACATCTACGCCTTGAGCGAAGAAGTCGATCGAGTTGTTCCTTTGTCCGCCGCAGTCGGTCGGAGACAAGTAAAGCGGCTGCGCACGCTTCGGTCACTTTGACCTTGGGTGCTCTCCGCATGTCGGCTAGAGCGTATAAAGATAACTATACTATTATGAGGATAATTACGGAAAGAATCCTAATCTATTAAGACTCTGATCTTTACCATTAAGTACGGAGATTATTGATGTAAGTCAACCAAATGATGCATTTTTATCCCAATTCTCAAGCTTTTAGTGACGCTTTCATACCAAATTCATGCAATTATGTGATGAAATAGATCAAATATTGTAAATATGTTTTAAGTATTTAATCCCATAATTTTAGGCTTTTATGCCACATTTTGTTATCGGAATTATGCGGGGTATCGTTTTTGGCTTTGTTTTGCAGATACCCAGGTTAGATATCAGTTTTGGAAGAGCTTGGAATGCTCCATCAAGCTTTAGAGAGGTTTCTTGTTGAAGAAGTTAAAGAATCAAGATAAGAGTAGAAAGTCGGTGTATGCCGAGTGCGGTTAGTGGGCGCTTGGAATGACAGTTGAAATCGGCGGCATTTATTGCTTCGACTCACTTTGCTACTTGCCGAAAATCGGTGCCTGAGGCGGCGGACGCGAAGACCAGGATTTCAAGTTTTAAAGCTTATTCTTGACTTCATTTCGGAGGAGGTGAAAAATATACAACTTTTCTCTATCTTGAAGGCACTTCCACTTTCAAGGCTCATCTAGCCAAATTTATCATAAATTTAGCTCTTAAATTGCAAGTGTAAACATTAAGAATTCTTGTTTTGATTCCTTGGATGAACTTTAGTTGGAAAAGTTTGTAGCTTTTGGGATACACTCTCTCCATTGGAGCTTTTGAAGGTTGAAATGCAAGTTTTCCTTTTTCAAGTTATTAGCTTGTGATTGGTATAATTCTAGCCTTTACTTTGATTTAATAGTTCTTGTGGCTATGAACTCTAACTCTAACATGTTGGAACTCATAACTATGAGTGGCTTGTTTCACACTAGCCAAGATAATGTGAAGTGAAGATGGAATTGTTTGATTGTGAATGAGTTGGTAGTTTTTGCATTTGAGCTTCTTGAAGTGTTGAACCTTTTTAACTTGATATTGTTGATAGCAATATAGGAAGTAATTAACCCTAGTTTGCACACACACACTTGGTAGAAACCGAGAGGGTATATTGAGTGTGGGATAAAGGTAGAAGAATCGGAAGGTAAAACTGACCTTAAGTGGAATTCGGGTTCTTATCCGAGGTAGCTTCGGCTTGTGTTCAAGTGCATATCATGTCGAATCATTAGACTTAGGCTCCACTAAGTCAAGGAGGAGGAGCATAGAGTGGTCTCATTCATTCGAAAGAAGGGGATTGCTAGTCGAGGAACACACCGGTTCGCACTCTTGAACATCTTAGGAAGGAAGGTAGGTAGCCAACTCTATCATAGTCAAGAAAGTCCATTGGATCAAAGCATTGCCTTGGTTAGTTCCATCTTTCATTTGAGTCTGGTTATAGTAAGTACCAATTAACATTTGCAAAAATTGCGACTTGGATCGAAAATATGAACTGTCGGTGGTTAACCAACACACTCCTTGTGGGATACGACCTTGACTCACCAACTAGGCTACGATTGACCCGGTACACCTTGCGGTTAGGCCCGAACACCCAGTAGGGACACGTCAATTATCTCCTACAATCAAGGGATAAATACGATTTAATAAGATTTGAAGAATACGAAAAAGAGTCCATAATGGGCACGATTCATGCGAGGGGCTAGGGCATAAATGTTCCTATATAAACGTTCATAAGAACTACGGCAAACTTGATTCTAATAGACATATTAGATCGTGAGGCAACCCGAAAAAGGACTCAGGCTCGATCTAAATCATCCTAAAAAACCTCTCTTCATTCATAATTTTTCTGATTATCACCCTTGATTCAATTACCACTAGATTATACGGTCCAGATTTATACCCGAAAAAATCTTTCTTCGTCACTCGTGAATTGAACGAACCAAGCTAGAACAACTGATACTCGGTTCGGCATGGCTCGTTAACAGCACGTAGATATTTAATTTATGTAATGATACAAATACAATCACTCAATTACAGCGAATGATATATCATGTTGTACATCATTGATCATCAGGTAAGACAAATTAATCATGATGATTACAAACAAGTTTTGTGGTTGTCAGGGGCGTCCATGTTCAAATTTAGGCCCGGGGCTAAATATTGTTTAGGCCATTCTAAAATAAAGTGTGATAAAAAAAATTGTCTTTAACAAGAATCAAACTTTTAGTCGACTTGTCGAGTTATCTGTAGTCTTCTTACCACTAGGACAAAACACTATTTGTATTTATAAATACAATATATACACACACACTATTGAGTCAAAATATCACGCCCCAAATTCATACGTTTTGAAAGTGAGGTATGACTTCTCGACCCAACCCAAGGGGTGCCCGTGGTGGTTGTGACTGAGTTGTTGTTTCAAAAGCATTTTGTATATTACGTATCCGTAAAAGAAAAAAAAAATACTCTCATTCATCCCAAAACATAAGTCCGTTCGGACTTTTCACATCGTTTCAGACAAATAGACAAGTGTTATAAATTTTAAACATAGAAGTCTAAAACAATCTTCTTCTTTTTTTTGTAAAAAGTCTAAAATAATCTTTAACTATCATAAATGTGATAGTCGTAAAGTAACGAAAATTATGTGAATTGATAATAATTTAATGACAAAATGAAGAAATACAAAAAAAAAAATAATCTTTTGATATTTTAAAGGGACTTTTTTTAAGGACAAAATCCAAAACTCTAACATATTTATATTTTGATACAAGGAAATAGTATATATCAAAGGTTTTTTTTAAGGAGCTGGAAAAAAATTATTGGAAAAATAAAAAAATCATAAAAACATTCAGATACTCATTTACGGATAAAAACTTGATCTCGACATGCATTTCGACAAAAAAAAAAAAAAAAAAAAAAAATTGAGGTGACACTACGACAATTTAGTTTAATATCGATTCGATTGCAATTTATTCCTACAAGTTGCCGATATGCATTGACTCAATGATAACTATGGTCGTTGTCCCAGTGATCATAAAAGTGTGGCACATATATTTCGTTTCCGAATATATATATATATATATATATATATATATATATATATATATATATATATATATATTTAATGGAGAGTGCGTCAAATATAAAAATAAAAATATTATGTATAAATAGTGGAGATTTTTTTTTTTATAAACATATATATTGAATTAATTACCTTTACTTATTTTTATGTATTGACGCTGCTTTTATTTATTATCTCATAATTACATGTATAATCGAATCTCCAAATATATGTGTGATACAAAAAAGAATTGACAAATTTAAATGTATTGTCAAAAATTTCTGCAAACTATATATATATATATATATATATATATATATATATATATATATATATATATATAGTGTGTTTCTATTAACACTACCAAATTACTTTTGACACAATTTTTCTAATTATTTTTCATTTACATTTTGACACCACCAAATTACTTTTTGGTAACACGACGGGAGAGAGAGTCATTGACGTTTTTGTTATTTCAAAATGTCGATTGGAGTGACGTTTTCACATTTGACATATTTATAATCAGAAATCGATTACAATGACGTTAGTTAGAACACAAACGCTTGCGTCGGTTCGACGGCGCTTGTATCGAGAACGGGCATTAGTTCCACAGACGTTTGTGTTGTGCAAATAATAAAAATATTTAATGTGGTGACAATAGTGATTTATGAGATGCCAAAAGTGATTATGCGATCGCAGTGGCGTTTTAAGTGATCTTAATAGAATCCATATATATATATATATATATATATATATATATATCGGCGGACCCACGTGTGGCGCTTTTATTAAAATAAAATTAGTTTTGTTGTTAAAAAGTGTCGTTTTATCGATAAAAATTGATGTTTTAGGCATTGGCCATTCTAATTCTGGAATTTTTTTGAATAGAAGATGTAGTTTTAACTCAGGTGTGCATTTGAGTTTATTCATGAATCATCCAGTGATATATATATATATATATATATATATATATATATATTCTTGCAAGCTCGGATACAATTCATATAAAACAATTCTCAGGTTAATATTTTGTAAGGTCCCTCAAAAAATAAAAATAAAAATAAAAATTGTAAGGTAGATCGACGAGGAGATCAGCTGGGACAGCTAAGATGCCTTGCTGTTGCGTCGGCGGAAATTCAGACATTTCATTAGATTGTTTTTTTATATTGTTTTTTGACAATTCATTAGAAATTTATATTAGCAAAACTCTGGTCATTGTCATATTCCAACGTGAACGAGGTAATTGGGGATCGGGACGGTACAAATACAGCGGTATAATTTGCTGTGTATCATTTTCGTTTAAAATTTAGACGGAAGAGAGTGAATCAAATTTGGACGGATCCGTCTAAATGGTGTTTTCGTCTAAAATTGGACGGAAAAAAATTTGGACGGGTCCGTCTAAATTTTGGACGGAAAAAATCTTAATGAAATTATACACACTTTCTTTATACCGTCGAGGATCCGCTTCCAGGTAATTGGTGGACGTGACGGTAATTAATGAATTATTTTTGACAAATATGAATATATCAAGATTTAGATTAGATGTGGCCATGTGGGTTGGTTTGAATAAAGTGTTTATTTTCAGGGAAACTTTTTTATTTTATTAAAAAAAATTCTTTTGCTACCTAAATTTTATGGTTACTGACGATACGGGAATTTACTCATCTTCGTGGAATTATCTAATTGGTCATCCTAAGACGCGTGGAAAAGTCGTGTTGGCCATCCACATCGTGTCGATCTGAGATGTACCGGTAAAGGCATTGCATGGGGAGATTCTACAAGTGTCCGAACTCGAATTCCCACGCCGGTGTTTATCGACCCGATACCATAAACTTCGGTCTAGGCTCCTGGCCCACTTCCAACAGTTCTTGGGCGAGGAGCGCGCCCATTTAAGGTAATTACGTCAATATACTAAACCGCCCCAAGTTTAGAGGCGGAAGAAGGACATGTGCTTATAAATAAATCACTCCGGGAACTACGTAAGGCTTGATTTCCGACATTCTGTGAGATCGTAAGCAATCCAAGATACATTCTTGGACTCACCCACAAAATACCTAAAAACATCATCTTTTGTACAAATCACCACCATTCAACTCTTTCACCACCTTTGTTAGATTACATTCTGCGTGGCGGGTTATTCGGTGGTGCATTATTTAAAGCATCGTCGATTACCTTTTTATAGCGAGTGTCTATCGAGCATAATTGTCTCCTTAAAATTTATGACCATTATAAAACTAAAAAATAATGGTACACTAATTCAACCCAAAAATACGATAGAGAAACAATATGTAAGAGTGAAAGAATCTCGTTTTATTTTTATATGTAAATAGTACTACAAATGCGTTTATTTATAAATTCCAATTTGCTTGTCGAAACATGCTTAATCGTGGCTACTTTGTCAACGACTGTTTCATCACATCATAAGTTGTTTAGTCGAGCTTGCTTGATACTTATCTCGCTTTGTCATGCTTGCGTCGATACTTAAACTGGTGTGTGAGTTAGTACTTTACACCGATGAGACTTATATTACATCCAATGGACATCCACATTACACAATATTTATAACACTCCTATTGGATGTCCATTTAGACAACACAATTGAATATGTCTCGTTACAACCTTACTAGAAAAAACAACGTGGGAGAAATCATAGTGAAAGGAGAAAAGTACATATTTATATGTGTATCCCCGATTTAAACGTCACTTCAGTCTCTGGTCGGCACATTCGATCATCTTGATCGAACTCTATAATGTAGCGGTAACCAATACTTTAGTGGACTAGTCTCTGGATTGTTGCTTGATCGATTTGTTAAACATCAATGTGGCATATCTTCAATAAATCGTGTGTGGCCAAGAGTTACAATAAAATATGCTTTGTCTCGATCTCGTTTATGCGACCACCATATAAAGCGAGCTATACATTCTGCATTGTCTTCAAATAATCAAGCCGGCTTCTCTCTCGATGAATAAACCGTAAGTTTCTTGGTTCTAATGTGCCAATGATCCGAACGAAACATATTATCGGCTCGCTTCATGAATAGCTAGATTTCGCCATTATTTGTGGATGTAGCGACCAAAGCTTTCTAAGTCCAGCTCCATGACATCAATGTACCACCACTGATTAATGAACAACCAAATTTGATGCCTTGGTTTTAGGGGCGGATAAACATCCATTATCCGCGTAACCAATAAGTCCCCGGCTTGCTTTCCGTTTGATCTAAGTTGTATAACGTATATGGCATATACCAAAAATCTTGCTTGCAAAAAACTAGTGGAAAAAACCAGTCAAGGAAAAAGATTCATGACATATGCAATCTTGTGCATGATAACGCTTCTAAATGATACCAATAATTATACACATATTCACCCAATCGCTTTCAAGAGAGGATAAATAGGCTCGTTATTATATGGAATATATGTTAAATGCTATGTGAGTGTTTCCAGGATCGTAATCATGCATCTATGCTATTTTCCGAAGATTTGGTACTATTTTGTCTCGTTTTTATGTGTTTTATAGGTGTACGGATCTGGAGCATTGGAGAATGGATCTGAACCGAAAGAAGTACATTGGGCCAAGTGATTTAAGTGTAAGAAGAAGCCTGCTGAAGAAAGAAAGGAAAAGTAGGCCCGGTAATCCGAAGGCTAGGCCCGGTAAACCGACGACTTGTTCGACACGAAACTGATTCTGCAGCATTATCTAGGTCGGTTAGGGTTTTAGAGAGTCATAAGTCGGTCATTGTATTTATATAAGGCCGCATTAGCTGATTATTGTATAAGCACTCCATTATAATCAATTACGATATACACTTTTGATGAAATAAAGTTTTCTTGAGCTTTGGAGAGTTGTTTTCAGGTTTCCTCCCTTCTTCCATCATCTCTAACTTGAGTAGATCGAGCTAGATCTCCATTGTTGAAGGTATGAAGCTTTGAACGTTCCTTTATTGTCTTCAATATGGTAGATTTGTTCGTATTTATGTGTTTTAGTTAATCTGCATGTTTAAAGACCCTATAATTTACTTATTTTAATCGTATTGAGCTATGTAGATCCAGAAATTAGGAAAAGATGACCCCAATAACCCGGCGGTCTATACCGGTTTACCGAGGCAATATTTAGAAAACCTAAACTGGGATTCACCACAGCTACGTTGATCGACAGGTTTCATTAACAGTAGGTTAGATCTGGCCAATCTGCTTATTGTAATCGTAAATTAACATGAAGGACTTTAATGAAGTGTTGATTATGACATAGTCTAGAATGGACCACTGGAACGTCTTTGGTCAATGTCGGCAATTTGTCTAAGCGGGTTATCGGTATGAGTTAGCGCTCAATATCGGCAATTCTAGTTCTTTCGCGTATGGGCTATTACGGACCAATTAAGAAGGGTAGCTTGCGTATAGATTGTCTACTGCCATTGTCGGAGTAGATAGGAGTAGGAATTGCACCCGTGGTGATAATGATAATTAAAACGCAGCTCGCGATTAATCCAAGGAAATTATGTGGGAAGTAAACATAACGATTAACTAATCCAAGTTAGTAGATCGGTGAGAGAGAGGAGAGGTATACCTATATTTGTTTTATTTTATGTTATTGTTGGTCAATGACCGCCTATGTTGCTTCTTAATTAGGTTAGAATAGTTTATACCTATAGTTGCATTGTCTTTGTGAGATCGACCTTGACTCGCATATACTATACTACGATGTACCTAGTATGTCTCTGTGACTTTCACGCGATCAAGATTTTTGGCGCCTTTGCCGGGGACAATGGCCAATTGTATATATAAACGTTTTAATTCTAATTAAGAAGTCGTTTTCATTTTATTTTATTTTATTTTGAGTCTTGAGTCATTCTCAGATCAACTCTGAACATGTTAAATTTGCCGAGAAAAAGAAATTTCAGGGCTGGTTTACCGTGGCTAACCCTCGGGTTACCGAGGCCTGAAAAATCGATTTATGTACAGTACTTGTTATCTGTGTTATTCCCTGTTGATTTTAGTTAGTAGGTCCGCAGCAGTTGGGATCACACCCAACCGAAGCGGAAGTTGCTGACCATTTCCTTGTTTTATTTTGTCTTTTGGCAGGAAGATCGAAACACTTGAAAATTCGATCAAATCGAGTTGAAAAAGAGCAAACAAGTCAAACAATATGCCTAGAAACGATATTGAACATCACACCGATTTCCATGTACCCTGGATCTGAAGCAAGAGAGCATTATGAAGCTGTAAAGAAACGGTTGGAAAAGGAGAAAGAAGCAATCAAGCAAGAGCCTGAAGAGAACTTAAAGGAGTATAGCACGTATCGTCCAGGTGAGTTCCCTTGTGAGTTAATTGATATATCGTCTTCGGATTATTATTCTGATGATCCCGAAGAGGATCCTGGCACGATGTTTTCTGAGCCTGAGGATTACCCAGACTCAGACACCGTGGTGAAGTTAGGAGACCCTGGCACGTTCAGACTCCCGATTTCTGTTAATGGTATATCATTAGGATTAGGTCTCTGCGACTCTGGCTCGAGTTGCAACATTCTACCCTTTTCCCTATGTCAAAAGATCAAGCTTCCGGTCGTAATGAATCAAACCAGGACCATGACTTTCGTTGATAGTTTTAGAGATATACCTGCCGATGCCTTAGGAAGTGTGCGATTAAGGCAGGAGGGTTCACATATCCGATTGACTTCACGGTCATAGATGTACCTGAGGACCCAATTGCCCCAGTTTTGTTAGGGAGACCTTTATTAGAGACAAGTAGGGCGGTTATGGATTTTGATAATGGGGAAATTACTCCGAGGTTGAATAATTATGCGGTATCTTATAAGATCTTACAACCCCTATAAAACCGACTGGAAAGTTGCAAGATGACGTATGCTTCAGGAAAGGTGGAAATTATAGAAATAGAGGGGCATAAGAATAGAGAGGTTGTAGTAGAAACCGTTGAGCAAGAATTTATGAGACTAATGCTGAGAGAAAGAGATGAAAGGACCACGACAAGATGCTCACGGAAGCTAGTCCTTCCGTGTTGCTTAGTGAACGAGTTGAGTTAAAAGTGGAAAACGTGAAGTCCTTGGGTTCAAAGTCTAAATCTCGATCTGAGGCGGACTTAGCACACAAGCTAAAGGGAGAGGCATGTTAGGAAATCTACGCGGGAACGCAGTGAATTCAAAAATTTATTTCCTATCGACCCAGATCGACTTCGTTTAAGCAATAAACAATTAAGTAGTAGACGGTGATTACCTTGGTTGATCTAAAAGATCGGCGCTTTGACCGTCTGGGAGAGTAGTTACTGCATAGAGCCGCCCAAGTGTTCGGCCTCTACCGCTAGTCCACACGAACCCCTCGCTTGGAATCCTCCTTGGATTGCTATCGAGAAAAACTCCGGTGCTAGACCGGACCTTTTCTTCCTCACAAACTCACTATTGAGAGCTCTCTATTTTACACAAGAATTATGAACTCTTGCAATTGTGTTGTACAAAAGAGCTTGACACCCACCTCTCCTATAGTAGAAGTGGCGCCCCAAGTAGAGTAGAAAGGAAGAAAACCTTTTCCCAATAAAATAAGGAAAATATAATTGATTGATTTATCTCATTTATTATAATATCTCATATTAAATAAATCTAGGATATTGTCAATATCTTATATTGATTATTTCAAGATATTGTCAATATCTAATATTGACTATCTTTATTTTATTACCATAAATCAATTCTGGCATGTGTATATATCACATATATATTACACAAATAAATCTATATATATAAATATAACCAATGAAATTGTGCACATGTACATCCAATGTACAGCACACGCATGTTAGCTATATATATTAATATATTAATATCTTATATTAATATATAGTATCTACTATTAATTAAATTACACAATCCAAGTGTATCTTATACACTCCAAAATTGCGCCACCTTTAGCCAATAAATTGGCATCCGGAATATTCTTTAATTAATGTAATATTATTAATATCTTGTATTTAATTTATTCATAATAAATAAATACCACCATATTAATTTACCACTATAACCTTTATAGTCTCGAGATAAACTTTCCTTATTTGGTTATCATCTATAACCACATTTTAATCCGGCTAGATGTTCTTATGTGTGTGACCCGATAGGCTTCGAATATGTTGGCCGTAGACACAAAGTGCAAATTACGAAAATGCCCTTCATGCCTAACGATCACGGGATAGCGTCTGTGCAACACACCGTGACCCCCCAATCATCGGAAGAGTCAAATGCAATGACTACTACCTTTCATGTGAAGCGATTACCGTGTAACTTACAATCCTATCATTTGTAATAATATCCCTACGGTCGTTTGTCGAGTGTCAAAACATCAACGACCGTATCTTATAATCTGGATATCATGCTCTCTCGAAGTAACTCATTTACTCCCACTTTGCAAAGATTCACGAGAGTAAGACATTCCTTATAAGAAGGCCATTTCGGATATTCGATCCCAATCATGGGATACGCGATTCCCGGACGACCAATCATGTATACTCCGCGTGCTTGATGATCATACCCAATCACTACCGCATGATCGCCCGTGGCTGAAACCTCAATAGTGTCAAAGCATGACAATCCACACCGTGATGCCATGAAGACTCGGTCTTAAGGATAATTACACAACCGTCACATAGTGTGACACTTATACGTGTAAGTGGAGTCGATCTAACGTCGCGCATTCTCTAATACACGTCCACGTCATCCCAAGTGTCTCTACACTTCGATAGAGCGAGATCTATCCCCGCCTAAAGGCGAAGACATCTAATACGTGCCGGCTGCTTATACTATCAATGCCTGTTTGATAATACGTCGACTAGAGACATTTAAGTATCAAACTTATTAAAGTGATTAGAGATCTCATCAACCATAATCGCTATCATGGTTTCTCTATCACGCTTTAATACTAAGGACGTTATCATATAACAATTCACAATTGGTTCTTTAAAAGAACAAATATATGACAACGAAAAGCCATTTAATATATGTATAAACATAAAGAAATAGTAGAAATAATCCGACCGGTCGGATCCGGTCCAACCCGATTGGGTTTAGGACACTTATTCCAACAATCTCCCACTTGGCCTAAAACCAATCACTCGCACACACAAGACCAAGTTGAAACACAAGAATCTCATGCAATACTCGCAACTAGCCCTAGCCATAAACGGATCGCTATCCATGGGGACTCAGACTATCTTCATATCACATTCCAAATGATCAAGTCAAAGGAACCGCCTCAACACACACACAAATCTCTGACGAGACCCTGGTCCTTGCTTTAAGCAATAAATCCACTTACTATATCAACTATCTGAGAAAGGTGGAAGAACCGTATAAAGTTCTTGAATGAACCTTCAGATCCATGTATTTGCTCCTCATTGCCTCTAAGGCACTCTTGTGTTTTGGCTAAGTTGTAGAATTTACAATGACCCATATGCTAGAACATTTCCAGCTCATTGTATCACTTAATCAAAGTGATCGCAAACCCATACCGTAGCTCCACTCGCGCTTCATAAGACTTAGGATATACGTTTGTATATCTACGTTTATTTAATTCCAAGTTTCAATAAACTAGAAACTTTCCTTAACTTGTTTAAGGATATTCTCGACATTTACAGTTTACTTTCATACTTGCTCATGACTATTCATGGACTATGAACATCCGAATTACCTATAAGATGGTTCTATCGCAGATGCTGAAGAAAACCTTCCATAAGCATCATCTTTCACCTTATCTTTAGGACCAATGTCCTAACATAGACATATCTCGCGATCTATGCTAAACTTCTTTTGGCATCACATCTATATAGGTAAACTATAATCTAACAAAGATTAAAATCTATCGCTATAGATTCTTATTTCTAAAATTAAGAATCGCTAATCCAAGTGCTTTCATAAAGACCTTGAACTACCAAACATTAATTGATCGTGACATGGGGTGATAATTCTCGAGAGAGATATCCAATACCTTACTCGAAAATCGTAACACACTCCCACTATCCATCTTGCACATTAGGCATATCCTTCTTTTGACTAAAACAAACTCCTTTGATTATCAAACAAAGAAATTGTCTAGAGAAACTTGTTTGAGTCCATAAATGGATCTCGTGGGCTTACATATCATGTTTACGTCTATGAACATCGAGCTATATGCCCAACGGCTTCAACACTATCATATAGTCATGATACGAAGTTACAACAAGCATAGTCTGAATAGAACCGGGCACAGCCGCCAGCATAAAGATAATTACAAGGTTTACACCCCGTATCCCTCAGCCGTCACTATAGCCTGATAGTAATCATATTACAATCCATGTCAGCCTTTCAGGGACATTCCCCTTAGGTAAGACAGACTAGGTTCACAACCTGGTTGTCACTAATGGAATCTAATTCAGATTTTATGGCTCCTGGCCATATCTCTCAATCTTTCCTTTCAAACATTCTTTCATAAGTCGTGAGATATTCATTCTTCAAGATGATCATACCAACAGCCTTTTCAGGCTTGAGGTTATCCACAGACTTACAGAACTTTTGTGTGCACTTGAAAAAGTTATACACCTCATCGCTATCACGGCGTCTGCTCATGTTCCAATGGTTGAATGTATCTTTGTGGTTCTCAAACTCTTTTGAGATCTGATTCACTCCCACTGTTTCTTTCGGAAGAAACGCTTCCTTTAGAAGACAGCATGTTTGGAGACAAACATTTTTGCTCCGCGGACAAGTAAATAATATCTAGCATGCTAGCTAAGACATTCCACAAAGTTGCATATGTCGTACTAGGCTCCAAGCCTTTCTGACTTAGCCTATGACAACTTCAAATCATCGGTTAAGATAGATTCGACATTTATCATCTTCCATATCTAATATGGAATTTATTCAACATTTATTCTTTGGAACTCGGTTAAGTATAAGAGGCACTATCCCGAACGGGTAAGGATACTTCTGCATGGCTTGCATCACACCTTTATCATATAAAGTGTTGTTTCCATTTTGGGAACACAATCTAATTGCGTATCCCAAAGATGGTATCCTTCAAGGGAAGAATCTTATTCCTTTTTCAGACGACTTCTGAAACACCCTTCGGTATTAATTACTTCAATCCAATTGAAGATTAATTCCTAAGTAGCTCATCAATCTCATATTCGTCTTGGCTCGAACTTTTCGGCTTCCGAATTATGCACTTCACTGAGTACACTTGACTATTTCTAAAAATAGTCGTAGAGACTAATAAACAATTATTTGTGGCATTAATTGTCACAAGCCAACAAACATCGGTATGTTTAGGCTTCAGACAATTTTTCTAGATTTTACAACCTTTTCATAAAAGGGTATTTTAGTCATCTTTAGGTAAGATACGTATTACCCACATGATTCATAATCATATGGTTCAACATCATCAGAATGACGTTTAATTACACGCTTCCTCCCAGAGAGACTATGTCTAGAACAACCACAAATATTAAGGATAACAGCCACACAAATATTTAGTTGAGATCTTGTCACATATATCAACTATATAGTGACATCAATCTAGTATGTTAGATTCAGTGACCTTCCAACTTTATCGGAATAATATTTATTCTTTACAATTGAATATGTCTACTAAATCCTAACCTGCAACTGAAAACATGTTCTTCATAAGAACCGGAGCATAACAACATTTATTTAGTTCCTTATCGGTTTACTAGATCCGAATATGGTAAGTATTACAACATTTGCTTCACCTTCCATATCTCAGTATTTAATCTTTCTAATTTAATCACACTCGTAAGATATCATATATCTAAGAGTTGACTTGAGCTTAGATAGATTTATCTCAACAGAACTTGCCTATAATAGAAACTTCAATAAGTTCTCTATATTTAAGCACATGCCCTAACTCTCCTTTTTAATCCTTTAAGCACTTGAGAAATGTTTCTTATTGTAGTCTTCATAAGACTTAAGAAAGATCACAAGAGCTATGTTTTCAATTTCCTTTCATAAGGAAAATCTAAAGTTTATTAAATAGTTTATTCATCCTTTTGAATCGTATTCAAAATATTGACTATTTAATTAACCTTTAAGCAATGATAAATTAAGTCGATACTTAAATCTTATAATTTTTGAAAACAACCTTTCCAAAATTAGATGTAGTCATTCTTATCCAACGTTTGAATTAATTGTCATCATTATGGTGAATGATCATCTTGGATCGTATCCAATATATGACTAATTCGTTGAAACTTATTTCAAATGATTTAATCATATCATGAGCTTCCGCTTTCATTAATAATTAAAGTCTCGGAGCACTGCATCAATTATGTAATCTCCTTGTCTCTAACTACTATAACGGGATGGCTCATGTCATTGCTTATTTTAAAAGGATTAAAATTACTTAACCATATTTGAGAACGTTTCTCAAAATTAACAGTCATAATTTGGTTTTACTAATCGAGAATTAAACATAAATATAAAGTTTGCTAAAACTACAACATAAAAATGAAAATAAAAGAGTGTTGTTGTTTATACACGCAAAATCAAAAATGGTCTTTTGGTTTATGATTTTGCTCCCACTAGTCAACTACTTCCAATTGACTTTCAAGAATTTTTCAAAATTCTTTAGTGGCTGAGATCCCATCTAGTTACCTCGATTCCCGGCGGTGGTCGATCAACCAAGATAATTTCGATAGGTAGGTAACCTTTACCATTCACATCTCTATGTGATTCTCGGTGGTTGACTAGTCAACTCTTTGGCGATACACATCACTATGTGTTAGTCAACCCTTGTCTCTAAAGTCGGCGGCCTGACGGTGGCCAATCACCGAAAGACCTAGTCAAGTCATAACCCAATATTCACGAGATCTCATACGATCATATCTCAATAACGACGATATACCCGTGGTAGGTCAACTCCCGCGGTGGTCGATCAGTTGGATCCGAACACGAGGCTCTTCACCGTCGTTATAATATTGGGAGACAATATTTCACTTGATTTTTGTTGTGGAAGTATTTTTTTAGTAAATTAACACTTAATTAATTTTAATTTCGGTCTCATCATAAATATGTCTATCTCTATAAACATACATCCTACACATTTATCTAGATCGTGCCTAGTCATGCATCTATCGTATCATATAAAATAAATACAAGCACAAAATAAATAAATGCGTAAAATAACCGGTATGATCATGGACTTTTCCTAGGTGCGGTTTGAATACAAACCGATTTAAACCGCTGGTCACAATCTAAGGGTAGTATTGCAACCACCAATAGGATCTTTAATGCTCCATTCTCCAATGGGATCTTTATTTTAAATCTTTCTTTGGTCTCCATCTTCTTACGCTCCATTCTTGTTACATTTAATTCTATCTAATAAAATAAATACACCCGCCGCACACGGAGGAGTCAACGGAATGGGATAAATGCGAAAAATAAACTAGGTCACGTTCTTCATAACGGCCTAGGACAATTTTTAAACCAACAGAAAAATTGAATCATTCACATCTATCCTATCGGTCGTTACTGACGATACGGGAATTTACTCATCTTCGTGGAATTATCTAATTGGTCCATCTGGCACGTGGAAAAGTCCGTGTTGGCCATCCACATCGTATCGATACGAGATGTACCGGTAAAGGCCGCTGCATAGGGGAGATTCTACAAGTGTCCGAACTCGAATTCCCACGTCGGTGTTTATCGACCCGATACCATAAACTTCGGTCTAGGCTCCTGGGCCCACTTCCAACAGGTTACTTGGGCAAGGAGGCAAGGCCCATTTAAGGGTAATTACGTCAATATACTAAACCGCCCCAAGTTTAGGGCAGAAGAAGGACATGTGCCTATAAATACATCACTCCAGGAACTACGTAAGGCTTGATTCCTGGACATTACACAGGATACGTAGGCAATCCAAGATACATTCTTGGACTCAGCCACAAAATACCTAAAAACATCATCTTTTGTACAAATCACCACCATTCAACTCTTTACAGCTCACCCTTAGATTACACGTGGCCCAGTTATTCCGGTGGTGCATTATTTAGCATCGTCAGTTACCTTTTTATAGCGAGTGTCTATCAGAGCATAATTGTCTCCTTAAAATTTACTGACCATTATAAAACTAAAAAAATAATGGTACACTAATTCAACCCAAAAATACGATAGAGAAACAATATGTAAGAGTGAAAGAATCTCGTTTTATTTTTATATGTAAATAGTACTACAAATGCGTTTATTTATAGAATTCCAGCTGCTTGTCAGCAACATGCTTAATCAGAAGCTACTTTGTCAACAGCCTGTTTCATCACATCATAAGTTGTTTAGTCGAGCTTGCTTCGATACTTATCTGCTTTGTCATGCTTGCGTCGATACTTAAACTGGCTGTGAGTTAGTACTTTACACCGATGAGACTTATATTACATCCAATGGACATCCACATTACACAATATTTATAACACTCCCTATTGGATGTCCATTTAGACAACACAGTGAATATGTCTCGTTACAACCTTACTAGAAAAAAACAACGTGGGAGAAATCATAGTGAAAGGAGAAAAGTACATATTTATATGTGTATCCCCCCTGATTTAAACGTCACTTCAGGTCTCTAAGCTGGCACATTCCGATCATCTTGATCGAACTCTATAATGTAGCGGTAACCAATACTTTAGTGGACTAGTCTCCTGGATTGTTGCTTGATCTGATTTGTTAAACATCAATGTGGCATATCTTCAATAAATCGTGTGTGGCCAAGAGTTCTAATAAAATATGCTTTGTCTGATCTCGTTTATGCAGCCACCATATAACTGAGCTATACATTCTGCATTGTCTTCAAATAATCAAGCCGGCTTCTCTCTCGATGAATAAACCGTAAGTTTCTTGGTTCTAATGTGCCAATGATCCGAACGAAACATATTATCGGCTCGCTTCATGAATAGCTAGATTTCGCCATTATTTGTGGATGTAGCGACCAAAGCTTTCTAAGTCCAGCTCCATGACATCAATGTACCACCACTGATTAATGAACAACCAAATTTGATGCCTTGGTTTTAGGGGCGGATAAACATCCATTATCCGCGTAACCAATAAGTCCCCGGCTTGCTTTCCGTTTGATCTAAGTTGTATAACGTATATGGCATATACCAAAAATCTTGCTTGCAAAAAACTAGTGGAAAAAACCAGTCAAGGAAAAAGATTCATGACATATGCAATCTTGTGCATGATAACGCTCTAAATGATACCAATAATTATACCTATATTCACCCCGAATTCTGCTCAAGAGAGGATAAATAGGCTCGTTATTATATGGAATATATGTTAAATGCTATGTGAGTGTTTCCAGGATCGTAATTCTGCATCTATGCTATTTTCCCGAAGATTTGGTACTATTTTGTCTCGTTTTGCGTGTTTTATAGGGTGTACCAGATCTGGAGCATTGGAGAATGGATCTGAACCGAAAGAAGTACATTGGGCCAAGTGATTTAAGTGTAAGAAGAAGCCTGCTGAAGAAAGAAAGGAAAAGTAGGCCCGGTAATCCGAAGGCTAGGCCCGGTAAACCGACGACTTGTTCGACACGAAACTGATTCTGCAGCATTATCTAGGTCGGTTAGGGTTTTAGAGAGTCATAAGTCGGTCATTGTATTTATATAAGGCCGCATTAGCTGATTATTGTATAAGCACTCCATTATAATCAATTACGATATACACTTTTGATGAAATAAAGTTGATGAAATAAAGTTTTCTTGAGCTTTGGAGAGTTGTTTTCAGGTTTCCTCCCTTCTTCCATCATCTCTAACTTGAGTAGATCGAGCTAGATCTCCATTGTTGAAGGTATGAAGCTTTGAACGTTCCTTTATTGTCTTCAATATGGTAGATTTGTTCGTATTTATGTGTTTTAGTTAATCTGCATGTTTAAAGACCCTATAATTTACTTATTTTAATCGTATTGAGCTATGTAGATCCAGAAATTAGGAAAAGATGACCCCAATAACCCGGCGGTCTATACCGGTTTACCGAGGCAATATTTAGAAAACCTAAACTGGGATTCACCACACTACGTTGATCGGCGAGTTTCATTAACAGATGGGGTTAGATCCGCCAATCTGCTTATTGTAATCGTAAATTAACATGAAGGACTTTAATGAAGTGTTGATTATGACATAGTCTAGAATGGACCCTAGGAACGTGCTGGTCAATGTCGACAGCTGTCTAGGCAGGTTATCGGTATGAGTTAGCGCTCAATATCGGCAATTCTAGTTCTTTCGCGTATGGGCTATTACGGACCAATTAAGAAGGGTAGCTTGCGTATAGATTGTCTACTGCCATTGTCGGAGTAGATAGGAGTAGGAATTGCACCCGTAGCTGATAATGATAATTAAAACGAAAGCTCGCGATTAATCCAAGGAAATTATGTGGGGAAGTAAACATAACGATTAACTAATCCAAGTTAGTAGATCGGTGAGGAGAGGGAGAGGTATACCCTGTTTGTTTTATTTTATGTTATTGTTGGTCAATGACCGCCTCTATGTTGCTTCTTAATTAGGTTAGAATAGTTTATACCTATAGTTGCATTGTCTTTGTGAGATCGACCTTGACTCGCATATACTATACTACGATGTACCTAGTATGTCTCTGTGACTTTCACGCGATCAAGATTTTTGGCGCCTTTGCCGGGGACAATGGCCAATTGTATATATAAACGTTTTAATTCTAATTAAGAAGTCGTTTTCATTTTATTTTATTTTATTTTGAGTCTTGAGTCATTCTGTATCAACTCTGAACATGTTAAGCTGCCAGAAAAAGAAATTTCAGGGCTGGTTTACCGTGGCTAACCCTCGGGTTACCGAGGCCTGAAAAATCGATTTATGTACAGTACTTGTTATCTGTGTTATTCCCTGTTGATTTTAGTTAGTAGGTCCGCAGCAGTTGGGATCACACCCAACCGAAGCGGAAGTTGCTGACCATTTCCTTGTTTTATTTTGTCTTTTGGCAGGAAGATCAGAACACTTCAGAAATTCGATCAAATCAGAGTTGAAAAAGAGCAAACAAGTCAAACAATATGCCTAGAACGATATTGAACATCACACCGATTTCCATGTACCCTGGATCTGAAGCAAGAGAGCATTATGAAGCTGTAAAGAAACGGTTGGAAAAGGAGAAAGAAGCAATCAAGCAAGAGCCTGAAGAGAACTTAAAGGAGTATAGCACGTATCGTCCAGGTGAGTTCCCTTGTGAGTTAATTGATATATCGTCTTCGGATTATTATTCTGATGATCCCGAAGAGGATCCTGGCACGATGTTTTCTGAGCCTGAGGATTACCCAGACTCAGACACCGTGGTGAAGTTAGGAGACCCTGGCACGTTCAGACTCCCGATTTACGTTAATGGTATATCATTAGGATTAGGTCTCTGCGACTCGCTCGAGTTGCAACATTCTACCCTTTTCCCTATGTCAAAAGATCAAGCTTCCGGTCGTAATGAATCAAACCAGGACCATGACTTTCGTTGATAGTTTTAGAGATATACCTGCTGGTCTGCTTAGGAAGTGTACGATTAAGGCAGGAGGGTTCACATATCCGATTGACTTCACGGTCATAGATGTACCTGAGGACCCAATTGCCCCAGTTTTGTTAGGGAGACCTTTATTAGAGACAAGTAGGGCGGTTATGGATTTTGATAATGGGGAAATTACTCCGAGGTTGAATAATTATGCGGTATCTTATAAGATCTTACAACCCCTATAAAACCGACTGGAAAGTTGCAAGATGACGTATGCTTCAGGAAAGGTGGAAATTATAGAAATAGAGGGGCATAAGAATAGAGAGGTTGTAGTAGAAACCGTTGAGCAAGAATTTATGAGACTAATGCTGAGAGAAAGAGATGAAAGGACCACGACAAGATGCTCACGGAAGCTAGTCCTTCCGTGTTGCTTAGTGAACGAGTTGAGTTAAAAGTGGAAAACGTGAAGTCCTTGGGTTCAAAGTCTAAATCTCGATGCAGAGGCAGACTTAGCACACAAGCTAAAAGGGAGAGGCATGTTAGGAAATCTACGCGGGAACGCAGCGGAATTCAAAAATTTATTTCCTATCGACCCAAGATCGACTTCGTTTAAGCAATAAACAATTAAGTAGTAGACGGTGATTACCTTGGTTGATCTAAAAGATCGACGCTTTGACCGTCTAAGGAGAGTAGTTCTGCATAGAGCCGCCCAAGTGTTCGGCCTCTACCGCTAGTCCACACGAACCCCTCGCCGGAATCCTCCTTGGATTGCTATCAGAAAAACTCCGGCTGCTAGACCGGACCTTTTCTTCCCTCACAAACTCACTATTGAGAGCTCTCTATTTTACACAAGAATTATGAACTCTTGCAATTGTGTTGTACAAAAGAGCTTGACACCCACCTCCTACTTATAGTAGAAGTGGCGCCCCAAGTAGAGTAGAAAGGAAGAAAACCTTTTCCCAATAAAATAAGGAAAATATAATTGATTGATTTATCTCATTTATTATAATATCTCATATTAAATAAATCTAGGATATTGTCAATATCTTATATTGATTATTTCCAAGATATTGTCAATATCTAATATTGACTATCTTTATTTTATTACCATAAATCAATTTACTGTGTGTGTATATATCACATATATATTACACAAATAAATCTATATATATAAATATAACCAATGAAATTGTGCACATGTACATCCAATGTACAGCACACGCATGTTGGCTATATATATTAATATATTAATATCTTATATTAATATATGTATAATACTTAATTAAATTGCACAATCAAAGTGTATCTTATACACTCCAAAATTGCGCCACCTTTAGCCAATAAATTGGCATCCGGAATATTCTTTAATTAATGTAATATTATTAATATCTTGTATTTAATTTATTCATAATAAATAAATACCACCATATTAATTTACCACCACTATAACCTTTATAGTCTCGAGATAAACTTTCCTTATTTGGTTATCATCTATAACCACATTTTAATCCGGCTAGATGTTCTTATGTGTGTGACCCGATAGGCTTCCGAATATGTTGGCCGTAGACACAAAGTGCAAATTACGAAAATGCCCTTCATGCCTAACGATCACGGGATAGCGTCAGCAACACACCGTGACCCCCAATCATCGAAGAGTCAAATGCAATGACTACTACCTTTCATGTGAAACGATTGCCGTGTAACTTACAATCCTATCATTTGTAATAATATCCCTACGGTCGTTAGTCGAGTGTCAAAACATCAACGACCGTATCTTATAATCTGGATATCATGCTCTCTCGAAGTAACTCATTTACTCCCACTTTGCAAAGATTCACGAGAGTAAGACATTCCTTATAAGAAGGCCATTTCGGATATTCGATCCCAATCATAAGATCGCGATTCCCGGACGACCAATCATGTATACTCCGCGATGCTTCATGTCATACCCAATCACTACCGCATGATCGCCCGTGGCTGTGGAAACCTCAATAGTGTCAAAGCATGACAATCCACACCGTGATGCCATGAAGACTCGGTCTTAAGGATAATTACACAACCGTCACATAGTGTGACACTTATCTCGTGTAAGTGGGTCGATCCTAACGTCACGCATTCTCTAATACACGTCCACGTCATACCCAAGTGTCTACACACTTCGATAGAGCGAGATCTATCCTCGCTTCTAAAGACGAAGACATCTAATACGTGCGACTGTTTATACTATCAATGCCTGTTTGATAGTACGTCGACTAGAGACATTTAAGTATCAAACTTATTAAAGTGATTAGAGATCTCATCAACCATAATCGCCTATCATGGTTTCTCTATCACAATTTAATACTAAGGACGTTATCATATAACAATTCACAATTGGTTCTTTAAAAGAACAAATATATGACAACAGAAAAGCCATTTAATATATGTATAAACATAAAGAAATAGTAGAAATAATCCGACCCGGTCGGATCCGGTCCAACCCGATTGGGTTTAGGACACTATTCCAACAAGGCATGCTAGGAAGAGAGCTCAAAAAGGTTCTCTAAAGGTACAAGCCTCTGGAGCAAAAGTTTGGCGAGTTAAAGCTCCAACCCTTGAATGATCGGAGATCTGAAGAAGGTCAAGCTGGCGACTATAAACTCAGAACTATTTCTTTAAACCCTTAGGTAGATTAGGAATGAATAAAAGTAGCCAGATGAAGGGACGAGCTTTTTTTCATCCTACCGTACCCTTAGGCTTGAAACCGAATGGTTGTGGAAAGGTTTTTTACTCGTTGCGGATTCTAGTGAAGTAGGTTAGGTTTTGAGTCGGAAATAACAATTGAAGAGTGAAGGTCTAGTCAAATTGAGATCAGAATTGAGTAGAGAGGTTGAGAATAGAGTGCAGAGAAGGCAGACAAAGAAATTGGGAAAAAAGAACCCCCGGTATCTCGAGGGTAACCTCCGGGTAACCGAGGTTGGTTTTCAGATTTCTGAATGTCAGGTTATAAAGCTGAATTTTTAGAGACACGTTGAGGACACCAGATACAGTCAGTCAGCAGAAACACCACCCTTTTTTTCCCCTCTTTTCAATTTTTTCATCCTTTCCCACACTCCACCATAACTCCACCTCAATCCCATCAATCACCTCCTCAAATCCCTCACCCTAATAACTTCTCTACCCACTATCTCACTAAAACCATCCACATTCACTCACTTCTTCCTATTTAAACCACCCCTTCACCACCATTCTTATCATTCCATCTACTATCATCCCCTCAATTCATTTAATTCTTCCATTTCTTCTTCCTTCATCTAATTCCGCCACCATCACCACCACTATCACCACCAAACCTCCACCAAAACAAACCTTTTCTCTATTTTTCCAAACCCTAAACACCCATTTTCCACCATCTTGCTCGATATGTAGTGTCAAGTACGGTAAAGTCTTGAAATTCTTCATCTTTTATCATCGAGCACAATCCGAAAGGAAATCAAGAAATTTCAGGCCGTAACCGCGCACCTACCTCCGGTTTACGAGGTAATTTTTAGAATCGACCGATGTCGAGTTGTATTATCATTCGGGATGGGTCCTAAGCGTATCCGTTTAGCTGTTCGTCCCAGTGGTTATCAGACAGTCTATGGAGATGCCAACCCATTGATAGATGGGGTTGAGCAGTTCCATTCTTTAGCTATCTACGAGTCGTTCCGAGTCCATTGGAACGCAAGGCCAATTGCTAGAGAACGAGGGGTAGATTTGGACGATTGCGGCTCGATTTTGCTCGGAGCCCTACAAGCACAAGATATTGGACATGGCTGAGGCACCGGCCCGGTTCAACGCCACGGTGGTAAGGGAATTTTATGCTTATGTTTCGCATAACCCCGGAGCCACATAGGCTATGGTTCGCGGTATCAAAGTTGACTTTTCTATCGAGCAGATCAACGCTCATTTTGGGGTTAGACATCCACCGGTGGGTCTGGATGAGTACACATCCTCGATCAATATTGAAGATCTCGAGAGGATGGAAATGATAGCTGAGTACTTTGGGGTGAAATGGAAGCGCAATCCTGCAGGAGCCCCCACCATCTTCCTTGAAAATGAGTTATCTTGGGACCATAAGATGGTCAATAGATTTGTTTGTGCCCGACTTCTGTCGACCAAGCACACGGTCTCTGTCACCACCAAGAGGGTGGAATTGATGTTTTATCTGGAGCAGGGATCTCTAATCAACATCGGTCTACTGATGCATAGCCATATCCATGAGCTTGCTGCCGCTTCTGAGCGCGAGCTGTTACCGTACGGGCCGATGATTGATATGTTTGCTTTGGAGGACGAGGTGACGATGATCGTCAGTGATGATTGGGAAGACCCTGAGCCGATGCTCAGTTCGCAATCAATTTCGAGAGTTCAAAGACGGGTTGGACGAGCTGAAAATGAGCGTACTCCGGTGCATGGAGCACCGAGGACACAGAGAGCCTTGCTTGAGGAGCACTCGCGAGAGATTGCGAGTCTACATCGCAAGATGGATCGGATTATTGAATTTCTAGGAGTTTCGCCTGCTACCCCGCCACCTAGGACTGCCCCTCATCATAGAGCATCTTCTTCCGCCGCTGCTGCCTCCTGTTCTGGTCCACCTCCCGGTTTTGAGCCAAGAGATGACTGGGAGGGTTATTCTGATGACGATTAGATTTTCTTTCTTTTTTGTTGTTGTTTTCCATTTTCTTGTTTTTATTTTTTATTTGTCTTTACTATCTAGTTGATGTAGCGGAATTTTATAATATAATGATTTTGTCGGCTTAATTTGTTTTGGAGTTATTTATTTTCTCTTTTACTGCCGCCATGTTATTATACAGTTTCTTGTCACCACTATTCTTCTTGGTTTGTTTGAGATATTTAGCGCAGATTCTTCATGGATTACTTACATAACCCTGATGATTTATACGACGATTCGATTCTTCTATGGTTCCACGCTTAACCGAAGCTAAGTTCCTTTTCATTTTTTATTTTCCATCTTACACATTAGGGACAATGTTTCGATTAAGTGGGCGGGGAGGCGGGGGGGTAGAGGAACGTCACTTAGCTTCTTAGTATTATATTCCGTACCTTGCGTGATTATCTTGATTCTTTTTGATGCACGATTCATCACTTAGACTTTGATTCGTTTCAACAGAATTTTGAAAAAATATGATATCTTTGATCTTTTCGAGTTAATTGACTTCATCTTTGTTTTACTTTGTACGAGTAAAAGAAAGTGTCCACTTCTGAAATAGTGGCGTATTAAGCGCATATTCTGTTATGAGCCACCATTTTAAGCACGTATAACTAACTTCCATTGGTGTGTAGTCGATAGAATATTATTTTGACTAGAGTTGACCTTGGCTTCATCACGAATCATGTTCCACCAACGCTTAGAAAGGCAAAGGAATTTCGGATTCGGTAGTTTATCATGTGTGGGGCCGTGAGGATAGCTAAATTAATGAGAATTTACCCGCCAAGAAAGAGAAGTGCATTGAAATATATACATCTATATTCTCTTTGGCAAAATCTTAGTCGATGGAGCGTAAGACGCACGACTTTTGCATAGACCGATAAACGCGAGCCTAAGAGTAATATATGCTCGGTTCTCGATCCGCCTTGCCAGCTCAATTAATTCATAAATAACATGTTCGAGACCGTTAGTTCGACTACTGAGTTGATGTAATGTGAGATTGTCTCAGATTACTCGTGGTTGTGAAAGTTATTGCACACACACATTGGCTCATGACGTGCATAGTGTTTAATGCGTTACTGATGGATATGAGTGGCATGTTCTTGATCTTGACTGTGGGGCATAGTTGTTTTTAATTAACTTATATATTGATCAGGGGTGTTGTTTTCTTTTCGTCTTTTTGCTCGGGATGATCAAAAGCTAAGTGGAGGGGGGGTAGTTGATAACGCTCTAAATGGTACCAATAATTATACCTATATTCACCCCGAATTCTGCTCAAGAGAGGATAAATAGGCTCGTTATTATATGGAATATATGTTAAATGCTATGTGAGTGTTTTCAGGATCGTAATTCTGCATCTATGCTATTTTCCCGAAGATTTGATAATGTTTTGTCTCGTTTTGTGTGTTTTATAGGGTGTACCAGATCTGGAGCATTGAAGAATGGATCTGAACCGAAAGAAGTACATTGGGCCAAGTGATTTAAGTCCAAGAAGAAGCCTGCTGAAGAAAGAAAGGAAAAGTAGGCCCGGTAACCCGAAGGCTAGGCCCGGTAAACCGGCGACTTGTTCGACACGAAACTGATTCTGCCGCATTATCTAGGTTGGTTAGGGTTTTAGAGAGTCATAAGTCGGTCATTGTATCTATATAAGGCCGCATTAGCTTATTATTATATAAGCTCTCAATTATAATCAATTACAATATACACTTTTGATGAAATAAAGTTTTCTTGAGCTTTGGAGAGTTGTTTTCGGGTTTCCTCCCTTCTTCCATCATCTCTAGCTTGAGTAGATCGTATCAGCTTTGAACGTATTGAGCTATGTAGATACATAAATTAGGAAAAGATGACCCCGATAACCCGGCGGTCTATACCGGTTTACCGAGGCAATATTTAGAAAACCTAAACTGGGATTCACTACAGCTACGTTGATCGACATGTTTCATTAATGATGAGGTTAGATCCGGCTAATATGCTTATTGTGCACAAGAAACCTCTATAAATTAATACTCGATAAATTAATAACCTCGATAAAATTAATAATTTGTCCACCCCAACTTGGGACCAGACAAAATGGACCCCAATCGATAAAATAATAAGATAATAACTTTTTTGAAATCCCAGTGTATATATATTGGTCCCAAAGAAACTATAAATTAATAATTATGTATGTACTAAAAGATTCCAAATTCTAAGATTATCTAGTAAAAAATGAATCTATAGTCACTTGTTTTTTTATTGAACTTCAAATCTATATTGAGTTCATCTTTAAATCTCCTCATTGCACTTAAGAGTTGGGGCATTGTCAAATTCAAATAATTTATGAATGTACATTCATAGAATGTGCCTTGGAACTTGTTTTTGTAATTTATTTTTCATCTCTAACTAATATACATTGAAACTAGTATATTGGACTTGGAAATTTAAAGGTTATACGTAAAACCTCTATAAATTAATAAATTATTAATTTATCGATATAATAATATCTCGCTAAATTAATAAAATATCCCGGTTCCAACATTATTAATTTATAGAGGTTTTACTGTAATCGTAAATTAACATGAAGGACTGTTAGTGAAGTGTTGATTAGGACATAGTCTAGAATGGACCCTAGGAACGTGCTGGTCAATGTCGACAGTTGTCTAGGCGGGTTAGCGGTATGAGTTAGCGCTCAGTATCGGCAATTCTAGTTCTTTATGCGTATGGGCTATTACGGACCAATTAAGGAGGGTAGCTTGCGTATAGATTGTCTACTGCCATTTTCGGAGTAGATAGGAGTAGGAATTGCACCCGTAGCT
Source organism: Gentiana macrophylla (assembly GCA_026214975.1). Lineage (NCBI taxonomy): Eukaryota > Viridiplantae > Streptophyta > Magnoliopsida > Gentianales > Gentianaceae > Gentiana > Gentiana macrophylla. Next base: position 21,463,887 of record CM047809.1, on the reverse strand, counting down.
GATAATGACAAATTAAAACGAAAGCTCGCAATTAATCCAAGGAAAGTATGTTGGGAAGTAAACATAACGATTAACTAATCCAAGTTAGTAGATCGGTGAGGAGAGGGAGAGGAATACCCTGTTTGTTTTCTTTTATGTTATTGTTGGTCAATGACCGCCTCTATTTGCTTCTTAATTTGGTTAGAATAGTTTATACTTATAGTTGCATTGTCTCTGTGGGATCGACCTTGACTCACATTTACTATACTATGATGTACCTAGTATTCTTGCTAGTAATATCGACGTTAGTGACTTACACATGATCAGTGCACTGATTGCCTCGTTAAATACCTAACTAAGAAACCCAGTGGGAAAACTTGTTAAAGGGAAAAATAGTACAATCATTGTTTTTCGAGACCAAATTACATCTTTCACGTGGATTTAATGGATCTTAATATTATGAGGCAAATACTCATACTTTATCATATTTTGTAACTCTTCCGGAGTTCAATTATAGATCCAAACTCTCTCAAATCAAACAATTATCCCACTTCTGAGACAATTCATGTATTATATATTTTGTATTTCACACACTTTATATGCTTCACACATCTCATGTGCTTCAGGCACTATAATCACTTCAGGCGATTTCGATATTTCGAAACATGCTTCCTCATTTTATGAACCTCGTCCAAAAAACCAAGTGTTGCATTTGTTATCATTTCACATTTTTCAAATGATGATAACATAAATTCATTATCTCAACACTATTAGATATTTGGTGGAACAAATATGTTTCTCACACTTCAAGCGTTAAACATAATTAACAAGATAGAAATATGAAATTTCGGATCCTCCAGGAATCATTACATTTCCTTGGGTGTCGTAAAGAGAACAACATGTGGGAATGAACTTCGTGTTCATTTTCTCCAACCTCATGTATGTATGACAACAAAGATATTATTTGTTCCACACATATTATTTATCAACACTTTGCTGATATTTTCTAGCCTTGATCTTTTCAAGGGTTTATGATCTCGTACTTATCTTGAGTACGTCATTACTCTTCCGGAGCTTATTTGACTATATACTTTCTGCTCGAGCATATGCTTACTCTTCCGGAGTTTGCATAAATCATATAGTCATAGCCAAGTGGTCTTTAACTCTTATGGTGTTATTCATATTTATTTTGATACGTATCATTCCGTGACCTTCCTGAACTTTCCCTTCTGGGACAAATATTATCTTCCTAGAATAAGTCTTTCTGCGACATTTACTCCCAAGCAAATCATTTGCAGTTGTCACTCTTCTAGAGTAATTGAATGCATCCGGTGATTAAATGTGCGTTAATATATTGTTTTTCCACGAGATTTATAAACTCCAAGTTACTTCCTCTCCCTAATCTCGAAAAAACTGTTCTATCACAGTCGAAAGACAAGAGAAAACAAAAGAAAGAGGTGCTCGTGTATTACTATTCTCAATGGAAAATTCTTAGTCCTTAAGTTATTACAGTCTACTGCATATTCCATATACATATATATGGCAAATGTAAGTCGGATGAACATTGTTTATTTAAGATAAGCTCAAGCTTTGGTGTTTATCCGGGGAAAAATTATTACGCAACAAGTATTTGTGAGTGATAATTACTAGTGGATGAATGAGATGAATCAAAATTTAATCTCTCTCATATAGTAGTGGTGAATAGGGGTGAGTTGGAGAGATCTCACACCTCCACTTGGTATCACCCATAAAAACCTATTGCGTAATAACTCTTCTCGTTTATCCGCCACAACACCAATTAATATGACATGTGGTTTTTTGGTGTAAAAACACCCGTCGATTACTTCGTTTATTTGTCCCGATACTTATTTATTATATAAACTAGCTGCAGACTAGTACTTCACACGGAGGAGATAGATATCACATTCAATGGACATCCACATTAAACAATATTTATAACACCGACGGTTTTTTCAATTATTAAAAAACCTAACGGACAACCAAATATAGGAAAGTCCGACACAGGATGAAAGAAAGCCTTAGGGCACTTGCATTAAAACACAGTTAACTCTCTAAAATAGATATTTAAATAATCTAGATCTACTACAAATAATCTACAGCAGAATCTTACTCAAATCTTTAAAATATAGAATTTGTAAATTCTCCACTCCATTTAGTGAATTAAAATATAGATTCTTCATACAAATTATATCATGGAGAGATTCTGATGCATTTCTTGTATAATTGAAGATTCTATAAAATAATATAGAGAATAATTTAAAGTATCGTGATGCAAGTGCTCTTATACTCTCAAAACATAAAGTCTGCCTAAGTATAAAAATTACAAACACAAAAATGAGTAAACGAAACTGCAAGAAAAAGCTAAGTCTTCGTTTATGGCACTTTGTGGTGCTCTAAGTAATTTTTTTTTATGCTGGAAGTAAGTGTGGTGTCGGCAGCAATTTTATGGTGCCGATAGAAGCCACCAATTTTATCACTCTATAATGTGCCTAATACCAATATGGCCCAATTCACAATTACCCTAACTAATACTACATCCGTCGCACAAAAGATAGAAGCCACCAATTTTATCACTCTATAATGGGCCTAATACCAATATGGCCCAATTCACAATTACCCTAACTAATACTACATCCGTCGCACAAAAAATGTCCATTTTTTGGTATAATATCGTCTCATAAAAAGTGTCAATTTAGAAAACTAATACACCATTTTATGTTTTTTTTTCCATACATACATCTGGCATAATATTTATTGTTGCATGTTCATTTAATATTCCAAAACCAGTATTGATTATAAGATAGGGGTATATATGTTTATTACGATTTAAATACGACATATTAATTGAATTTTTTAATTTATGTAAATAGTAAAATATGGATACTTATTATGGGAAGGTGTAGTATGTCGTACCATTACTTCTTTCTTCTGCAAAACTTAGGAAAATTTAATGGAGTCAATGACCACCAAACTCTCTCTTGAATTCAATGGTTGAGAATTAATATAAATGATCACAATCACCATATGATTACATGTGTCTATTGAGTTTGGTGGTCATTCACCACCATAAAACTTTGCCTCAAAACTTAACCGTTCATTTATTTAATGGCATACCTGCTACTTAACTCAAAAGAGAGAAGCCACCATCGAAACCACCATTCAAGTGGACCGGAGTAATGTAGAAGGATTACAACTGTGACGACCTTAATCCGGATACCGTCCCTTAACGAAAAAGATCGCGCTGAACGTATATAATTAAAATAAATCAATTATATACGTAAGCCTGACATCATCAATAACAGAGAACAAGCAGAAAACGAAAACAAAGACTCGGGAAAAACTTTAAAAGATCACTACAACGATCGACAAGTAACATGGGGCTTCAACTAAAACCAAAATCCCAAGAAAAATACACAAGGTTGAATATCCATTCAACTATTACAAACCATTCTTTACAAACCAAAGGTACAACTGCCTTAATTTAATACAAAAGAAAAGGAAGATTTTATACCATTGTTACAACAGAAAAGAAAGATAGATTTCAACAGCTGAAACTCCGGAAACCACTCTTAAGCGATCTCGAACTCAACTCTACAACAAAACCACCTTCTCGGGTGGGGACATCAACATGCTAAAGGGGTAAGTACAAAAGTACTTAGTAAAGTAGAGAAGCACCGAATCTACACATGCTATGTCACAAGAATCATCATCATTAATATTAATAATATCACAAGGCAAGTCGAACAAACATAATAACACATACGTTTCACTCGCTCACAACACTCTACTAGTCTTTCTAGTAGACACAACCAAGTAAGACATTTTTTACAGACTAATCCAAGGACACTTTGCATGTGAAGACTGCATCACGACACATTCAAAGACCTCACGAGTATCTAAAACGTGTGGAATATTACACGAGTCCAAAGATAAGTATCTAAAAGTGCGGAGGTGTAATAGTTCCATCTTTGCGTTACAAAAAACGTTCATCACCAAGGACTAACATGTTTTAGCTTTTAGACTCATCAAGTAATGTATTTAAGCGATTAATCTAACCACCTAAGTTCATTACACATAAAAGGCTTCTTAGGGACCACTAGACCTGTGACCAACTCTACATTACACTACTTAACACATTGCACAAAAATATTGGAATCTTATCCAATACCCACGAGGCTAAGAAATAAGGCTTCGGTAATCCCGAGTATCTCCCACAGAGGTCTCCACAAGGTGATGAGCCGAATACACCGAAACCGAACCCTAAACTTCTTCATGTACAAGTAAGACATTGATCTCAAGTCAACATCACATAAGGCCAAATGTAGAGTGTTCCAATGCTCCCGTGAGACACGGTGAGGAGCCAAAGTCACTAGAACACGTACACTTGACTTTACAGCATTCCACATAACTTTTTATTCCATTTTTGCCTAGAAAATCATCCAACAAATTCCGTGTTTTCTTCACCATTTTAACCACTAAATCTACTCCAAATCCATACAAAATAATACGAATATTATTCTACAACATGCTTGTAACATTATACTCCCACCGTTTCAATTCATCTGAGGCAGTTGCCAAAATCACTCATATTAAGGATATGAGTTAATGCATTAACTTTTACAATAAAATGACTAGAATGTCCTTGGATGTATTAAGGAGACCGCGGTTATTAAGCCCTTTTACCCAAAGTTTTTGTCAATATAATTTTTTCGGAACAAGTTTTTGCTCAAAAGACTCTCACCCAATTTTTTCACCTAAGTTGCCCAAAATACCTCTGAACATGTTTAAACATGTTATACGAGTTTGAACATGTTACACAAGCCGAATTCGAACCCATTCGAACCCAAATCACCCCATTCGAACCCAAATCACACCCAACTAAAATCACCCATTCGAACCAAATCACCCATCCAAACCACACCCATTCGAACCCACTCAAACCCAAGCCCCTGAACATGTTCGAACATGTTACATAAGCCCAAATCACACCCATTCGAACCCAAATCACCCCCATTCGAATCTAAATCACACCCATTCGAACCTAAATCACCCATCCAAATCACAACCATTCGAACCAACTCGAACCCAAGCCCCTGAACATGTTTGAATATGTTACACGAGTTTGAACATGTTTGAACATGTTACACAAGCCAAAATCACACCCATTCGAACAGAAAAACGAGTTAATGGAGGAAGAAGAAGGAAGAAGAAGAAGAAAGAAGGAAGAATGAAGAAGGAAGAAGGAAAAAGAAAAAAACTGTTATTACCCGTGTATAATTAAAATAATCAAACCGAATTAAACAACAATTTTATTAATTTTGGTGACCAAAACAGATACAACAAAATATAGAAAGAAAATACAATAACAATGATAAAAGGATATGCTACGATCCGAGCGAGAGATTTAACTCTTTCCTTAAGACAAATTTGCTCCGGTATGTACCCGGTTTACGACAATTGTCTCTCGGAATTCTCGAGTTACCTTTCGAATAGCGGTCATCGCAAACTCGAACAACGACGAACTCTACAAAGGTTTCGAAACTCTTCACTTGATGCAAGAACAAGATATGCGAAGAATGTATGTATGTATGCAATTCGTGTGTTGTATTTACGTATCAGTGTATTTTTCTTCCCATTCATGTAGCTCGTTTATATAGCGGAGACATGGAAAAACTGATGGAAATGAACAACCTCGGCTTGAATTGAATGTCATAAATATCGAAGATTATGTTGGAACTTGAAAAGCTAAAAGCCTCGGCTTTAATCACGACTTAAAGTTGGATAGGAACATGAATAGTCTCACTCTCAAAGATGAAAAATAAATTAACAGCTTGCAATGCAAAACCGAACTCGATCATTGTGAACCTTCAAATCGAGCCGCATTCGTAATATGCAGGACACGCGGGCATGCACAAGCCCAAGGGTAAATCCGATTGATTTGCACCCTGCGCCAGCGTAGAAAACGGCGTATAATGTTGGTTTCTTATTCCAACTACACTAAAACAATATCATATAACTATTGCTTCTTTTCCTTCTTCCAACCAATGTGGGAGAAAAATTTCTTCCCATTTTTCCTTTTCATAACACACACTTAAGCCCAATAGGCCCAATATGACATATCATCAATTTTCCAACAAACCGACTTTAAGCGTTAATTTCTCATTCACTCGTTATCCGAATTGAATGATTCCAAATCTGAATTCATCTACGACTCACGTAGTTTTCGAATTAATAAAACATTACATATATTCTATACAAGAATATATCCAAATACGCTTACAAAAGTCAATTGAATAAAATGATTATAAAATCATTTTTAATTCAATTCCACATTTTCTCCAACAAAAACGAGTTTGAAATGGAGGAAGTAAAAGAAGAGAAGAAGAAGAAGAATAATAATAATTTGAGGAAAAAGAAGAAAAGAAGGAAGAAGACGAAGAAGAAGAAGAAGAAGAAGTAGAAGAAGAAGAAGAAAGAAGAAGAAGAAGAAAAAAGAAGGTAGAAGAAGAAAAATAAAATGGAGGTTCAATATATTCAAAATTTGAAATTTGAAGAAGGGAGGGAAGTTTTTGGGGCTGAATGTAGAGGGACAATTTGGAAAACACAATAGAATTAGTTTTTTCCTTTTTTTTTAAAAAAAATAGTCAAATAGTCAAAGATTATATAGGTAAGAGAAGTTAAAAAAAAAGACTAAACAGGTAATTTCCCCTATAATTAATGTGACCTTCTTTTTTATATCTTCTAGTGTAATAAATAAGTGTAAATCAAGTAAAAACACAATAAATGCTATATTGGAAATTGTACTGTCTCATATAAAATGGAATAAAATATTTTGGCAACTGCCTCAGTTATTGTGGAACGGAGGGAGTACTAGATCTAAACACTTATATAACATGAAATTCAAGCCTAGTGATATGAAACTATTCTAAAACATGCTTGAAGTGAAAAGCTACAAACTTTGAGTCCAAAACACTTCTAACACTTTATAACAATCAAATCTAACATTTCTCCAAGTTTTGGGCTAGATTTAATGACTACTAACAACTAAAGATTCGGTTGAACACCCCTTTACCTCAAATCTTTTGAAGAAAAGATGCATTCAAGCTTGAATCATCAAGAAACACCAAGGACACCACTTGCATCTCCAAGCACTTCTAGAACCACAAACAACCCACTTCAAATCTAACACCAAAACGGATTTCTAAGATTACTACAACCATTAAAACATCAAAAAGCTAAGAAAACACGCAAGAACACTTATAGATCTAGAAAATGGGTTTTCGAAACTCTTATCCGATCAGTGTGAAACTTGTATCAAAATTAAGCTCTCATCACGGGAAGCATTTTGGTGTAATTAGTTTGTGATTTCAAAAGTCGGATTGACCGGAAATGTGGAATGTCCCTTTCTCTCTTCTCTTTTCCTCTCATTTTCTTTCTCCAATGAAGCTGCCGCCTCTCTCTTTGAAAATGGGAAGAAATAAGGGTTTGGGAAAAAGGTGGGTTTAAATAGAGGTTGATAAAATCCCCGTTTTGCCCTTACTAAAGGTTATATTTAAAATACCGTAAATACCCTTCAACAAATACATTGACTCTATTTATTTAATAAAACATAACTCATTAAAAATTACCGTGTTACAGACACAAAGTGGTAAAAACACTTTTATACCGTTTACAGAGATATGGGGTATCACATACAACAAATGTTGACAGTATGTATATCCGCACACTTGACCAGTGACGATGTTAGATCTCGTCTATAGAAAAATTACAGGTCAAAATAACTCCTAAAGACAAAAATTCAAAAATAAACCATAGAAAAAGACCTAAAACGGGGTTGGTGTTTAGTGATTTTAGACTGAGCCTGGAATAAGTGTATCTCAAGTTGCATATGAATCCAGTAATTGTTCAGGAATCAAGCCTCTCGTAGTTCCTTGGGATCGTTTATACAGAGGACATCTCGTCCAGTTTACTTGTGCCGAAAGTAATACGGATTCTTTACGCGTTAATCCCTATTATTTAAGAGATAATCACATATGATTTAATGATAGGATCATACCTAATTGGTAAAGGATCTTTAGGATCTTCCCATAATTATCCAATATTACGAACACGTGCGTATTTCGGATAAAGGAGGCTCGCGGACTGCTGCCGAGCCCCTGAGCCGCCTCGGCCCGAATCGCGCGTTTACCGTCCTCCATGACGAATGACCCGACCTGCAGTGGTCTGTATGTGAGAGCAGGTCAGACCTCCCTCCTGGAGTGTAGGTTTGCCCTTAGGCAAGAAGTGGTGATCCTGGCCCTTAATATTATGTTTTATCTGTCTTCATTTAATGTTCTTCCATTAAGAAGATGACACATGGCGATGGCTAATTCGACCATCATCAACCATAATCATCATCGGTGGTATCACCACACTGTTTACTTAGAAATGAGAAATGATACGTGCACTCCCCAAAAAACCACTCCATGTATCACTCCTTGATCTTTCACCATTGATCTAAGGAATGACCCATTGATAAACACAGGCTCACCAAGATCAATGGTGAAAAAGGGAGGGAGTGTTACATGAAGTGCACATTGGTAGTGGATATATCACCACCCCTTAGAAATGATCTCATCATCATTTTTTTGGGTGAATAGAACCATGAAATTAGGGGAAATAATGGTGAACAATCCACCGGATAACGGTCCGTTAATCAGAATATAATCGGAGTCGTAACACCCCATAATTCAAGAAAAGGTAGAATGGTAATAACGAAATTATTTAATATATTTTCCCTTTTTTATTTATTTAACCTGATTAGTGAATAAACAATTGTGGGGATTAATTATAATTCGATTAAATATTTCCCATAAAAGGAACCTCCTCCCCTGCTCTCTAAATAATAACACGCAATTATCAAAAAAGAAAAAGAAGTGCTGTTCTGAGAAAAAAAAAAAAAAAAAAGGATAAGAAGGAATCCTCAAAATTCCGGCTAATCTATTGATCAATTGTGTAGACCATAGTAGAGGAAGTTGATCATCTCGTTGTGATAGTCATTTTGATTACAACAATTACACGATATGTAAGTTTTCAGTTTTAGCCTAATCGAGAATCTTAATAGTTTATTAGAAATTATGAGTTTTAGATGTTCTAGGGTTCTTAGAGTTGTTTGGTAGTCGTAGTTAGCCTTTTGTTTGTAGGAAAACGTGTAGGAATCGAAGGAATTGTTGTTGTTGCTCATTTGCTTTTCTTTTGGATCTATTTTATGAAATATCAATGTAAGGGGGTGTTCTTAATCGGTGTAGTTGAGTTATTGTTGTTCAATTTCACGTTAGGAATATTGTAGATACCAGTTTGCAGGAAATTTTATGGTTTTGGTACCGTAAAAGTGCCAAGGTTGAATTGGAATTGGATTGAGAATTGAACAGCTACAAAAAGTACATGAAACAAGCCTGGAAATCGACCCGGGCATGCGCCCGGGGAAGCCAGGCATGCGCCTGGCACTTTTCGAAACATGGAGGACATGTGGAGTTCGGGTATGCGCCCCCTCTACACTAGGCGTGTGCCCCGCCTGCTCTGCGCGTAATTTGACGCTTGACAAGGACATCGGACATGCGCCTGCCCTCATTTCATTGCCATTTATGGAATTTTGTGTGTACCACTTGATGCTATGTGTTATGTTTGTCCTTTTAAGACAATAACTGGAATTTGGCAATGTCTAACATCACTTTTGGTAGCCTCGGATCAGCACCACAACTGAGACCCTGACAGGAAGAATGTGGGAGCACCGGAAGGCGGTTGTTTAGGCTTTGCGGGATATTGACTTAGTAGCCAATAGTCCTTTTATAATGTGCTAGGTAATTTAATTAGATTGTCTAGGACTATATGTCCTTAGGAAGCCTATACGTGAACGAACTTAGACTCCTAGAATTTAAATTCGTAAATATATAATCGTGTGTCTAAAAGCTAAAACATTATAATTCTTGGTGAGGCGCATTTTTTATTCGTAGCATGGCCAAGCCCACATGGATCACTCTGTGCCATATGAGGTTTTGTACCTGTCCCGGTGCAGACCCATCAATTGGGCATTGTGTCACCGAGTTATAGCGTAAAAAACCTTATTTGGTCGAGGTTTTAATAATAGAGCAAGTAGAGGGAGATAAAACTATTTTATTACAACCTACGTGGTAGTGATTGTAGACTTATCTTTGCTATATAATGTTGTGGTATTCGATTCTTCTACCTTTATCGAGTACAACCGTACTTATCCCTTTATATTGTTCTCACCCAAAGAAGGTGATTGGCATGTAGATGAGTACGGATATGATGACAACCATGATGGAGCTTTGAATGAGCTTAGGAATTATGATGAAGCATGTTACATTTTATTTTATGCACTTTAATAATGCTTTCGAGAGATTTAAACATTCGCTTGTCGGAGAGTTTCTAGATTATATCTTTCTTTTTCATTGGGATATGTTTTTTTTTTTTTTTTTGAACAGCCAAGATATATTTATAATCAGCAAGATGCTAAAATTTTACAAAATGTTTCAACAAATTCCCAAAAACCATCCCAACAGTACTAAAAAAAATTGAATTGCCCTCCATCCAAAAAAGATTATTCCAAGCCCCTAATCATGTGACAAACCTGTCAGAAGATCCAAAAAAGATCAACAATATCCATTGCTAACCATCATGTGAAGCCAACACAGCAGTCAACACACCAACATAGCAGCCACATATCTCATTTGCAGGAAAGCATGAGCAGGCACTGAACAGATTTGTACCGCCATAATTAACTGAAATTTCTGCTGCATAATTCGGTTATTGCATCCATCATAACCACTGCATCCATCGCCTTCATTGATTTATTATCACTTCCTCCCATCTCGACTAGCCGCATTCATCGGATTCGCTAACCATTCTTCCCATTTCAATTTCTTAAGACCCTTCACATTTGAAAGCCAAGTGAATGAGATTCTCTGTACATCTCTAAACATAGACTCCGGGTTTAAGACAAGAAAGTTAAAGATAACTTTGTTTCTAGTATTCCAAATAACCCAAGAAGCTATTCCTACGATTGCCGACCATATGCGTGTGGATAAAATCGAAGAAGTCGTCCCTGCTCTCAAGTTACATAGGTCCGAAAAGGAAAAAACATTTAGTCCTATGATCTTACACCAATTTAAAATATGAGTCCAAATCAATGAAGACAACACTTATTTCGTTGTTTGTCGTTTGGTTTTTTTTTCCTTAGACGTGGAGTGGAACCGGTTGATCCGTTTTGTCTTTTGACATTCCTGAGTCGTGCTTAGTTTTGTCTCCATCTCTTTGAGAGGGTCAAAACATCTTTCGAAGTAATATTTTACTCTTGAAATTTTGTTTTCATATTCTAAGTAATTTCTCTTAAGATAAGATAAGTTTTAATGAATTTGAAAATGTAATACCAAAAGGATTTAGTAAGGATATAGATTTAAAAAAATGAAAACAAGCTGATCACTCTATTTAATGGTAAGGTGATTTTTTTTTTTTTTTGAAAAACCAGCGCTGTATTAAGTCCTGTGGCAAAAGTTCAACAAAACTTAGAGTTAAAAACCAAAAACTTTACATCATATGCAAAAGAAAAAATTAATCTAGCTTCTGCCAAGCTAGTCGCAAGTTCTTCGTCTGTTTCACCACTTATGACATGAAAACTGAAGCCGGAGGCCTTTCTTCCGTGTACCCATGGATTACCCTGTTCCTCCACATCCATATACCATAGAGGGATTCCCTCCTTGTATACTTCTAGGTCTTGGTACCGAGGGGTAAGGATTCGTGTTTCCCAAGTTCAATCGAATCCATTCCTTGACCATGTCTACTCCAAAAAATCTGCCCCAACTCTCGCTCGGTACGTAGGCTCAAGCACCAAAGAATACTCACCCACAGACAGTCGATCTCTAAACGTATGCAAAACTATATAGTTCATCCTCTTCGCCGCATAGTATGCATGTGGGAGAGGGGATGATGTGCCTTCTTGCTTACCGTGTAAACACCTTTTGGTTTATCTTTCCATATAAAATCGTGATTGTCAACCTCTGACATAACCTCTCCTTATGAGGTTTTGTTTCAGTTGTCACACCCTTTGGATAAGAAGGACAATATTCCTATTGTTTTGATGCTCGGATTAATTTGGAGACGAAGGCAGACAAATGAACGAGCATGATACGAAAAATGTATGTATTAAGCTTAAATACCATCATCGTCCAAAATATAATACGAAAAATGTATTGTTTTGATGCTCGGATTTGGTTCGTGCTGTTGGACATGATTTCATTCCATTGTGTTTTCTTAGGATAACTGATATTAGGATGATACTTCTTCGAGGGAAAATGTTAGAAGCTTTACAATTTGTTGATTTATTTTAGTGTTGGAATTTTACGTTAAAGATCAAGCCACAAGGTAATGAGGTTTTTCATATAAAAAAAATACTCCTTTCAACATGATTTAATTTGATTATTGTTTTCTGAAAATTTGAAAAGTGCATGAATTTGATTGTATGATGGCATGTTATGCATTTGCCCAACATTTGATGAACAACAAATAGATTTGGGAAAAATCCAACTACCACAGCGGTGCCTGCTGACGGCTCAACGTATCTGTTGAAGATATAAGCCAAACTCATGAAATGAGAGTTTGAAACATGTGTTGAAAAGGTCGAATTTAGCGTAAATTTTGGATACGCTCCGGTGAGATTAACCGTGATCTTATTACATCTAAAAATACTACTCACGGAGTAGATAATGTTTGGCTTTGGAATCACTCGATTTGGATATCGGATGAATGAGAAATTAATGCGTAAAATTGGTGTAAACATGTGTGTGAGAGGAGTTGAAGGTGTGATCAACTCAAACTCTCCCACATTGGAAAAATGGGAGACTTGAGCTCCATATTTATGTGACATCAATAGATGTGCCCTAAGGGGCAAAACACTTTTGTGTAGGAAGGAGAACATAGATAATTTTACACGCGCCGCCGCCGCCGTCCGTCCGGCTCGGGTTGACCGACCTGTGTCATATGGCCAATCATATTCGAGCATTGGTTATTCCTTTCCACTATATAAATAACCCCATGGATTAAGGTTTAAGCAGAAGTCGGAGCACTCTGTAAGCCCCATCGATTAAGGTTTAAGCATCAAATTTTCTCTTGTCTTTTCCACCACAAAAAGTCTCTCATATAGATCTAGTTTTTTAGTCGAAATGAAGTCAGAGCACTCTGTAAGTTCACCTGAGCTCAGATTTTTGAAGTCTTTCTAAATCCGATACACTTTCCCAACAAATAATCATCCTAAAATTTGTTTTCAATTTTATCGTCTTGAGCAAAGCCAGCTAGATAAATATTTAGTTACTATATTTGTTACAAGACAAGTAAATCATATATACCTATCTTATCATTGCTTTCTTGTTCAGTAATCATTCCACACACGATACACTTTCCCAACAGTTGCATCCTAAAATTTGTTTTTAATTTTTTTTCAATCTGTATTTTTACAACATCTGATTAGAATAAGCAAGCTACCTTTTGATATTTCGTTATTTATTTGGTTGGATGGAAATGATGAGAGTATGAATGTATGTTTGTGAAGACACAAATAATTCATGTTAATGTACCACCAAGAAACCCGCGATGTACTATCAGGAGTACAATGAGGGTATCACGCATGTTGCGCATTTATGACCTCACAACGGGATTTCATCGGGTGTGGCGCTCTTGAATTAGATGCATGGTATTGTAAGTTTCAGCATGATGGTGTATGTATGACGGCGTTACTATACATGGTACATATGAAACTACGGCATGTTGTGTGACGTGATGATGTATGTAAAATATGCAAAGTACTAATAAAGTGAAAACATGTGTTTGTGCGGTGTGAAGTAAACTCTTGTTATTAGTATACTGTTATGATATGAAATTGCCTTTGAGTTTGGTAATGTTTTTTTTTTTTTTTTATTTTATAAAAATGGTAATGTTTTCTAAATTGATAAAGTTAGTTTATGGTTTGTCTCCGCATTGACAAATAAAAATTCTCAGTTTGTTGCTTCTAAGCCATACTAAGTAATTGCAAGTGCTTAGACTATTTCATTTTCCTCACTGACAAGATTTACTTGAAGAAAATAATAAGCTCAAGTTTCTAGTTGATGAGTAATACTCAAATATCTGGAGAACGTGAAATAAAATAAAGTAAAACAACGATTATAAAAGTTCGAAATCTTGTATTGAAATTTATGTAGATGAAAAAATAATTGGTGAAAGAAATTTTAATAAATAAAATGAAATAATGATTATTAAATTGAAATTTTGTATTGAAATTTTGTTTAGATGTAGAAATGATTGATAAGAGAAATTTTAATTAAGTATTATATTGATAAAATAATTATTCAATAGTATAGTGACTGAATAAAGTGTATGAATTAATATTATTTTATTTCTTGATGGTGAAATGATTGGTGAACGAAATTATAATATAATTATAGAATTAATAATATAATGATAATAAGATAGTGGAGTGAATAAAATATTGAGTTGAACTCCAAACCCCAAACCAAACAAGGGCGACGAAACGAGCTAAATCGAAACTAGTATTATCGAGCTGAACAAAGTTTAAGTTTTATGAACTCGACTTTGAGCACGAGCCACTTCCAAATAATTTGGTATATTTCATTTCAAGCTAACACATTATTTTTTCAAATGAAACATCTAATTAAAATAAGAGTAATATAACATTTTTTTTAACGGAACCATCAACATTATTATAAAGGTAAATAAGAAGTGCAAGCAGAAAACGCATTCAGGGGTGAAGTGCCCCAATCCACAAAGTCTATATATGATAAGCCTCTTCTTGGCTAAGAGATGAGCCGTAGATTGCTGATCTCTTAACAAATGAAAATGAGAGAGAATCGAAAAAACTAGCCAAATGCAAGCAATTCTGAACCAGACAACCCAGAGAAGAAAGATCACCAGCTGACGACTGAAGACGTTGTATGCACGAAAGGGAGTCGGACCCCAAACATACTGAACGATACCCCTACTCGCGGGCCACAAAGAGACCCCTGTAAATAGCACTAAGCTCCGCAACATCAACCTAAGTAATTCCGCCCGAGCAAGCACGCAGTAATTGGCCATCCGACTCCCGAATCATGGCTCGGTAAGCACACGTATCCACAGGAAGCGCCACATCCACATTTACACAAAACATTAAGTCCATTAAAAAAAACACAAATCTGTATTTAATCCAATATATGTGTGTGTGTATAAATACATATATAATTCATAAATATTATTAATTCGAGTGTTCTTGCAAACTAACGAATAAAGATGTTTGAAATTCTATTATCTAGTAGTATTATTTGAGTTGAACTCACTCGATCCCAAAACTTATGGAACCAAACTATTTTGAATGTCCTTCCCAAAAAAGAAAAAAAACTACTCCCTCCTTTTTTTCCTTTATTTTATAGTAGTCATTTTTGGTATTGATATACATACTATAAAAATGATTAATGTAACGCCTCGTTCCCGGACACCAATATTTATCCGAAAAAGAACGTTAGCAAGACGCATAATATTAAATAAATCTAATATTACACATAATTAAGCCTTTTACTACGTCGTATCAAATTAAAGCAAACGGAAGCAAAGACTCGGGTAAAAATTTTCTCAAATAATCCAAGAATAGAAACTTAATAACTAAAAGAAGGAAATGTAACATTTATTACATTGGAAAAAGAAACCAACGAAAACCAAAAGTACGAATCCTCAAACTAAAAGTAAATTACAAGGTTCTCAGCAACCTCTAAGTCTAAGAAATAAATAAAACATAAATAATGAACCTCTAAGTCTCAGCAACCTCTTAAACGTCGTCATCGAAGTCCTCCTCGAACTCTGAATTTACTGTTTGATTTTCTCTCCCCAAACACATCAATAAACATGCATTTGAGGTAAGTACATTGTACAAAGTAAGAAGTAGAAGCTACAATATAACTAAGGTTTATTATTAAATTTTAATAAAAGAATTATCTTTGTAAGACCGACTCAATCTAGGGTTCATTTCATGCCCATCGACACGTCATGACTATACGTTTCTATCTTAGCTTATTATGGTTACATCATTACTCAAGGACACTATGCATAATGAAAATTCCACCACGAAATATGTTAGGAAATCACTAGTTTAACGCAGCGGAATTTAAAATTTTGATTTCCTTTTCTAGATCGTTCTTCGTTTAATGCAATAAACATGTTAAGTAGTTTGACGGTTATACCTTAGATGATCTACAAGATCGTCGCTTTGACCGCCAACGGAGAGTAGTTCAATCGCAAGCCGCCCACGCGTCCGGCCTCTATCGCTAATCCACACGAACCCCTCGCCGAATCCTCCTGGATTGCTATCGGAAAACTCCGGTCGCTGATCGGACCTTTTCTTCCTCACAAACTCACTATGGAGAGCTCTCTATTTTACACAAGAATTATGAACTCTTGCAATTGTGTTGTACAAAAGAGCTTGACACCCACTTCCTTTTATAGAGCAAGTGGCGCCCATATGTAGTGTGGAGGAGAAGAAACATTTTTCCAATAAAATAAGGAAAATCAATTAGATTGATTTATCTCTTTAATTATAATATTTTGTCAATATCATATATTGATTATAATTATCTTATTACCATAAATCTATTTTTCCAAAATCAATTAATATCCTATATTAATATTATGGCAATATTTATTAATTAAAGTGCACAATCCAAGTGTATCTCATACACTCAAAAGTGGCGCCCTTTAGTCAATAAATTGACTTCCGAATATTCTTTAATTAATATAATTTATATATAATTAATATCTTGTATTTTATTTATTCATAATAAATAAATACCACCATATTAATTTACCACTATAACCTTTATAGTACTGAGATAAACTTTCCTTATTTGGTTATCAACTATAACCGCATTTTAATCCGACTCGATGTTCATATGTGTGTGACCCGATAGGCTTCCGAATATGTTGGCCGTAGACACAAAGTGCAATTTACCAAAATGCCCTTTATACCTAACGATCACGGGATAGCGTCAGCAACAACACACGTGACCCCCAATTATCGGAAGAGTCAAAAGCAATGACTACTACCTTTCATGTGAAGCAGTTACCGTGTAACTTACAATCCTATCGCTATAATAATATCCATACGATCGTATCTCGAGTGTCAATACATTGACGATCGTATCTTATAATCTGGATATCATGCTCTCTCGGAATAACACATTTACTCCCACTTTGCAAAGATTCTCGAGAGCTAGACATTCCTTATAAGAAGGCCATTTCGGATATTCAATCCCAATCATAGGATACGCGATTCCCGGACGACCAATCATGTATACTCCGCGATGCTTCAATATCATACCCAATCACTACCGCATGATCGCCCGTGGTTAGGAGAAATCTCAATAGTGTCAAAGCATGACAATCCACACCGTGATGCCATGAAGACTCGGTCAAAGGATAATTACACAACCGCCACATAGTGTGACACTTAATGTAAGTGGGTCGATCTAACGTCGCATTCTCTAATACACGCCCACGCATACCCAAGTGTCCCTACACTTCGATGAAGCGAGATCTATCCCTACCTTCTAAAAGATAGAAGACATCCAATACGTGCTAGTCCGATTATATCATCAATGTCCCATTTGATAATATGTAAGACTAGAGACATTTAAGTACCAACCTTGTTATAGTGATTAGAGATCTCATCAACCATAATCACTATCATGGTTTCTCTATCACAGATCGATACTAGGGGACGTTACTATATATATACAACAAATAATATGAAGACAAACAATATATAATAACATAAGTGCTTTTATTAATCATAATAAAGTTATTACATGAACTAAATAGATCAGAATGACCCGACCCGGTCGGATCCGGTCCGACCGATTGGGTTTAGGACACCTTTCCAACAATCTCCCACTTGGCCTAAAGCCAATCACCCATATGCCTAAGCCCTCGCAAGTGAACATGTTTCTCATGCTTAGCTTGAGACAATGCCTTGGTTAACGGATCACCTATGTTATCATCCGTGTGGACTTTCTCTCTCTTACATCTCCTCTATCTACTATCTCTAATCAAGTGATAGCGCCAGTAGCACATGTTTGGACTTCGATGAGACCTTGGTTCCTTTGATCGAGATATCGCTCCATTATTATCACAAAGATGCAGGCACTGGACCTTCAATGGAGGGAACCACACCAAGTTCGATGAATGAACTTCTTCATCCAAATCGCTTTTTTGCCGCCTCCGAGGTCAACTATGTATTCGGCTTCCGTTGTAGAGTCCGCAGTAGTCTCCTCGCTTGGAACTCTTCCACCACCGCTCCGCCAAGTAAGCGTGAAAACAAATCCAGTTGCGACTTAAAATCGCCCTTGTCGGTTTGGAAACCGGCATCCGTGTAACTCGTAATACTAAATCATCGTTCCTTAAAACCAGAACATATCCTCAGTACGCCTCAAGTACTTAAGGATATTCTTGACAAAGAATCCAGTGACCATCACCTGGATTGGACTGGTACCTACTAGTCATACTAAGAGGGTACGAGACGTCCGGTCTTGTGCATAACATGGCATACATGATGGACCCGATTGCCGAAGCATAAGGGACTTTACTCATTTGTGCCCTTTTTCCTCCTCTGTCTTAGGACTCATTCCCTTTGTGAGTAGACCCATGTGACATGGGCAGCAATCCTTTCTTGGACTGCTCCATGCTGAATCTCTTCAGCATCTTGTCTATGTAGGTGGATTGTGACAGACCAAGCAACCTTTTAGATCTATCTCTATAGATCTTTATTCCCAGAATATAAAGCCGCCTCACCCAAGACCTTCATTGAGAAGTTCTTGGATAACCAAGCTTTGACTGATTGTAACATAGGCACATCATTCCCTATGAGCGTATGTCATCCACATAAAGCACTAAGAACACAATGGCACTCCCACTAACCTTCTTGTAAACAGGGCTCATCTTCGTTCTTGATGAAATCAAACTGCTTGATTATCTCATCAAAGCGAAGATTCCAACTCCGAGAAGCTTGCTTTAATCCATAAATGGATCTTTGCGCTTTACACACCATCCTGGCGTCATTGGTTGTGAAACCCTCAGTCGTGTCATATACACTTCCTCGCATGACGAGTTCCCGTTAAGGAAAGCTTGTTTTCACATCCATCTGCCGATTTAAATCATGGTATCTTTTGCAATAGCAAGCAAAATTCTAATGGATTTTAACATGGCAACAAAGCGAAGGTTTCATCATAGTCAACTCCTTGTCTTTGCTTATAACCTTTTTTGCCACCAACCTAGCCTTGTAGGTGGTCACATTACCAAATCCATGTCGGTCTTTCTCTTAAAGACCCATTTACACCCTATGGGAACTATTCCTTCGGGCGGATCAACTAAGTTCCAAACTTGGTTGTCTTTCATGGATTCCATTTCAGAATTCATGGCTTCTAGCCATTTCTCTTTGTCATGCCTTAATAGCACTTCCTCATAAGTTCTAGGGTCCTCATCTTCCATGAGATACACGCCAAAGGTACCTTTCGGGTTCACGGCGTTCCTGTGGATCTTCGAGGTGCTAGTGTGTCCACGGTAGGCCGGTGTCACATCCGTGTGTGGCAAGTCCTCTACTTCCATCAACCGACTATTATCCGTAAGTGGTTCTCGAATTTCTTCAAGATCAATTTTACTCCCACCGACCCTATCCGAATAAACTCTTTCTCCGAGAAGTGGCCGATCCGCAACAAACACCTTTTGTTCCTCGTGATGGTAAAATTGGTACCTTTGGTTTCCTAGGATATCCCACAAATAGACATTTGTCGACTGGGGCTCTAATTTGTCGCATCATCCGCTTCACGTAAGTCGGACAACCCCAAGGTTTTAGATGACCTAGGCTCGGTTTTCTCTTAGTCCATACCTCGTATGGCGTAGAGTCAACCGCCTTTGATGGAACTCGGTTCGGTGTATAGGATGCGGTTTCTGAGCATACCCCAAAATGAGTTTGGAAGAATGCGTGGCTCATCATGGATCGCACCATGTCCAACAAGGTGCGGTTCCTCCTCTCAGACACGCCATTCATCTGTGGCGTTCCGGGAGGAGTCCATTCAGGTAGAATCCCATTCTCCTTCAAATAATCTTGAAACTCTCCATCTAGGTATTCTCCGCCTCGATCGGATCGAAGTGTTTTGATTTCTTTACCTAGTTGTTTCTCCACCTCACTTCTGAATTCCTTGAACTTTTCGAAGGCTTCAGATTTAAACTTCATTAAGTATATATAACCATAGCGAGAATGGTCATCAGTGAAGGTGATAAAATAAGAGTATCCTCCTTTGGCTTGAATTGACATTGGGCCACACACATCAGTATGTATGAGCTCAAGCAATTCATTGGATCTTATCCCTTTGCCCTTTGAAAGGTGACTTTGTCATCTTGCCAAGTAAACAAGCTTCGCATGTATCAAGCGATTCAGAATCGAATTGATCCAACATTCCATCTTTATGGAGTTTGGAAATGCGATTCTTATTTATATGGCCAAGTCTACAATGCCATAAGTAGGATTCATTCAAGTCATTTGTTTTGGCTTTCTTGTTATTTATATTAAGAACGTCAACATTCATATCTAATATATAGAGACCATTGCTAAGTATGCCAAGATTACCATAAAAGATTCCATCACGTGAAAAAGAACAACATTTATTCTCAAACGTAAAAGAAAATCCATCAACATCTAATGCGAGAAATAGAAATAATGCTCTTCGTAAGAGCGGGAACAAAATAACGCTTATTAAGTTCTAGTACTTAGCCCACTGGGCAATGAAAGAAAATAAACTCCTACGCCGGTAAGCAAAGAACACTTGCTCCATTTCCAACGCGTGGGGTCCACCTCTCCTTTCCTCGGATCTCTAGTTCTTCTTAGTGCCTGCATATTCGTGATACAAATATGAGAACCACAACCATGATCTAATACCCAAAGTGGTTAGACTTAGAAGAAGTAATGTTGATCTCAATCATAAATATACCTGAAGTCGAAGCATCGTAATGCTTCTTCTTGGTACTCAAGAAGCCCTTGCGCTTTCTCCTCCAATGTCCGGTCTCACCGCAATGGAAGCAAGCATCCTTGGATTTGTCTTTTGCTATCTTAGGCGTTGGCTTAGGTGCGACCTTCGCCTTCTTGGACTTTTTCCGGGCTTTTGCCTTGCCCTTGCTTGAAGTGACCAAAGAACACTTGCTTTCCCTTCCCTACAAGGCCTTCAAGTAGATTTTCAACATGTTCAATAACTCCGCTAGGAGCAATCTATCTTGTTCATGTGATAGTTCATCACAAATCTGCGAGAATGAGTCGGTAGAGATTGCGAAATCAAGTCAATACTCAACTCGCTCCAACTTGTGGCCCAGCTTTCCCAAGCCTCTCTATGTACCCGATCATTTTAAGCACGTGTGACCCCACAAAGAGTCCCAGATGCCATCTTACAACTAAACAGGGCCTTGAGACCTCGTACTCTCAAGACGAGACCGAGAAGCATAAAGCTCCTTCAGGTGGACCATGATAGAGTAGGCGTCCATGGACTCATGTCAAGTTTCTGCGCTTCAGTGTCATAGAAGCAAGCATGATACATGTAGCATCATCGATCTTGTCGAATCAGTTAGCTTGTTGTACTTCTCGACAACATCTGCGGCCCGAACCTCGGCGGGCTTTTACGGTAGGGGGCCTCGTCCAAGACATAGCCAATCTTCTCGTGCCTCAAAAAGATTTTGAGGTTTCTTTCCCAATCGAGAAAATTAGTTTCGTCAAGCTTGTTATCGATGATAAAACGAAGGTTCAATTTGTTTGACATTTTCTACAACAATAAATAAAAGATAGAATAAGTAAAAGCTCGTGTATAAAAACCCTAAATTTGCACTTAATGAATCTATAAGGTTTTACTCCCACTAGCCAACTATTCCCTATTGGCTTTCAAGAAAATAATTCCTTTAGTGGGCAAGATCCCATCGAACTACCCCGACCCCAACTTTGGTCGATGGGCGAAAATAATTAAACAGTTGGACAACGATTTGTCGATCGTATCTTATACGATTCTTGTTGTTTGACCAAATCAACTCTTTGACAATATTTCATCTTATGAAATTAGCCAAACCCTTGCCTCTAAAATCCAAACGACCCCGCTTTGGTGGTGGCGAGAGAATTCTTAGTCGAGTCTTAACCCCCAATATTCATGAGATCTCTTTCGATCATATCTCAATAACGACGATATACCCGAGGTAGGTCAACCCCGCTTTGGGTGGTGAGTTGGGTCCGAACAAGGGCTCTTCACCGTCGTTATAATATGGGAGGCAATTCCGACTTGATTTTTGATGTGGGAATAATTTTAAATTAATTCACTTAATTAATTTGGTTTAATTATGGTCTCATCTACTATGTGCATATTACTACGATATCATATAAAGTAAAACATACACAACATTCCGCGCATAAAATAACCGGTATGATCATGGACTTTTCTAGTGCGGTTTGAATACAAACCGATTTAAAACCGCGGGTCACAAACTAAGGGTATCTGCAACCGCCAATAGGATCTTTATTCTTTGTGCGCCAATGGGTTCTTTATCTCTCCTTGGTCTTGAACTTCTTGCTCCATTCTTGTTACATAATAAATAATTACACCCGCCGCATTTTGGGGGGGACTCGAGAATGGGATAAATGCAAAAAGTAAACTAGGTCACGTTCTTCATAACGGCTAGGACAATTTTTCAAAAACCAACATAAAGAAAACATTCCCATCTATCCTATTTGGTGAGTCCATGATCAATCAGGTCCATATAATCACATTATATCTACACATCTAATCCATACAATTTTATCTTATGAAAAGATTAAATTCTAATTTTAACTACTACTACTCATGCGCTTTTATTTTATCACATCAAGTAATTAAATAACTTTTAATTAATTATATGATTTAACCAAAATTAAAATTAACATTTAATTTTAAATCGATTTCAATTTTAATTAAATTTGAACTATTCAAAATAAAATTAAAATTATAAAGTCTCCTATTTGTTTCATTTCCAAAACTAAATTTAGCTTAGGCTCGCCACTTTCCAAAATCAAAATTTTTGGAAGTGGCACAAGCTAAGCTATTCCAAATCAAATATTTGGAAGCGCCAGCCTACTCCAAATCAAATATTTGGAAAGGCCAAATTATTTTAGTCAAGCGCAGCCACTTTCCAAAATCAAAATTTTGGAAGTGGCTGAAACCTAGCCTATTCCAAATCAAATATTTGGAAAGGGCTTCAGCTTATTCCAAATCAAATATTTGGAAAGGCCAAATAATTTTAGTTTAGGCACAGCCACTTTCCAAAATCAAAATTTTGGAAGTGGCAGGCTGAAACCTATTCCAAATCAAATATTTGGAAAGGGCTGCAGCCTATTCCAAATCAAAATTTGGAAAGGCCAATGTCCCATATGGTTTCCCAATGGTCCAAACTATTTGAACCATTGGTTGGCCATATACGACACAACTAAACAAACGAGATATCTATGCACAATAAAATATCACAAAACGAAAAGGGTTGATCTCCCCAAAGGAAGAGGAGAGGCGACGACGACACCGAAGGCCACCGCCGCCGCCGCCGCCGCCGCCGAGGATGGGGCGCCGCCGATCGGCCGACCCCCATGAACCCTATATTTTTTTTTTTTTGTTTTAACGTTTATGATTTAAATCTTGCATCTATCGATTAAATACTACGCATTTAAATTATGCTTATTGCTTAAGCTCAAGTCCGCTCTGCTACCACCGTTAGAAATCACTAGTTTAACGCAAATGAATTTAAAATTTTGATTTCCTTTTAGATCGTTCTTCGCTTTAATGCAATAAACATGTTAAGTAGTTTGACGGTTATACCTTAGATGATCTACAAGATCGCCGCTTTGACCGCCAACGGAGAGTAGTTCAATCATAAAGCCGTCCACGCGTCCGGCCTCTATCGCTAATCCACACGAACCACGATGTATTATTTTTATATGATTAAAAATATGTTATATTATTATGTTTTATCAACGAATTCTATATAAAATATATGAAATTATGGTATAAAGTGTTAGTCTTTATAATTTAGAGTGTTTAGTAATAATAATAATAAAAGTTGTAATTTTGTACCGATTTTAGTAAATCGGAGTAAATGTCGATTTACGTGGGTATTTGTGATGTTTTATTGCATTTATAAACCAAGACCCGAGAATCGACATTTTGAAGTTTAATCATATCTACCGGAATGATTTAGAGAGTGCCACGAGTTTAAATGGTCAATTGAATAGCTTAAGTGGACAAGTAGCCAATCAATCTGGATAAGTAATAATAGAGAAATATCTTCGACAAATGAATGGCTCATCAAAATGATATTTTCAAAAAAAGTGTTCTTCACAAAAGTTGTAGATTTTTCCGAGAGTGTTCCAATGCAATTTAAATTATGAAGATTGGAGGTCTAGAACTTAAACAGTGATCAAGTGGCTAATCGACTTGGATTAAGAAAAAATCCCGTAAAAGCTTCGGAGGAACACGAGGTCATCAAAAAAGCGTTATCTGGAGAAGAGTCCTTCATGAAAGTTGTAGAGTTTCTCGAGATCTTAATTTTGGCATTTCGTTTGCAATTTTTGGAGGTCCAGAACTCGAGATATGAATTTTAGAAGTTTAATAATTATATATAAAAATAATATCTCCTACGCACATGCTTTGGAATGATCAAGTTAGTGGGGATCATCATTAGTCCGGACCGATCCGGCCTAATACGGACCGTCCGGCCTTGGAAGTTTTTTCTATATAAAGGAGCTCATTTGCGCAGCGTAGGATGTACCAAAATTTATATATATAACGATCTATATATATATATCTCCTTCTTCTTTTCTTTTTTAGTAGTAGTAAATAAGGCCTTACGCCGTAATAATGTAGTATCGTTGTAATGCTCGAGAAAATCTCGGAAGTCGATTTTGCTAAAGAAGTTGTAATGTCCTGAAAATACGATTTCAATCAACTCGTATTCGGGTAACTTTTCTTAAGTATTTATGTTTGTTTTTGTATTTTTCGTTGTTATAATGTTTTTAGGCTAAATATAATCTTGGCCAAAACTATGTAATCGGTTTTATTTCGATCTTTTAGTTAAAGAAATGTTGTTAAGTTAAAATGACTAAAATTGAGTTAATTGAATCTTTTTCTATTTTGATCATATTCGTATTGACATATTTAATAGATCTCGAGGAATTCATAATCTAATTATGAATTGACGCCGTAGTCGAGGATTTGAAATAAAAGATAGAAAAACCGGAGGGTAAAATTGGCCGTGTGAACAACGTGATAACGGAATCCGATTTCTAACCGGGGTAAATTTGTTTTGGGAGAAATGAATTTTATTATAATTTGTACTCGAGATCGTAATAATGTTAAATCATCAGTTTAATTGAAACTTAAACCGGAAAGTTGAATCGCATGCGGCTTTGACAACCGGAGCCTTTAAAATAAAATTGACCGTTTGACGAACGGAATGACTCCTTTTATCTAAAGGTAGATTTGTACTCGGGACCTGTTTAGATTAATTAGTTTACCGTAATAGTTTGTGGATCTTGGGTGATGACAATGGACATATGACAATTTCATACACTCGTGTGAGGAGGAATTGTTTACCTCGAGTGCACCGCTTTCACTTACTCAATTGGACCTAAAATAAAAGGAGAGATCGAACACATTTCAATTAATCGAAAAGATCGTATAAACCAATTATATAAGTTTTGGCCGATTCTAAAATTATCTATTAATATCTTGGTACCTATATATTTATATCTATATATATATTTTGCAATTTATGTACATCTATATATATTTATATATCTATATATATTATATTAGAATAACTATTAAATTACATATTTATTTTATGTTAACTAGAATAGTAGTGATTTGTGTGATAAAATTGCGATTTAGATCGAGTTAATAATGACTCTTTGGTGTTTAACCACACGTAAAATAAATTACCAAGTTCCCCGAGGATTCGACACCTGACTCACCGCACTAGAACTACGATTTGACCCGGTACATCGCCGGTTAGGATCAGATAGCCTAGAAAAGGTCCGTCAACACAATTTTAGGCGCCGTTGCCGGGAACGTCGCTAATTTCTTTTATGTGTCTATGGTTACTACTTGTATTAGCTTAAAACTCTAGAGAATAAGTCAACACTTTTCTTATCTCATTTCTATTTTATTTTTTTCGTTGGTTGTTACCTTTTAGGAAAATTACCAATTTTACTACTATCAATTTCGTGTTATTTTCTATTTTCGTTAGTTGATGACCGTAGTGGTAAGGCCCTCTCGTTCCTTATAAGCCTGACATAAACACTTACGAAAAGCGCGATTAAGAGTAGAGAGTAAACGCGGTCATACTAGTCGTGAAATCGACCAAGAATCATCTTCAAACAAATACGAAATGGTTTAAATCGGTGATGAAACACCGAACAAGTGGTGGAACATGCTCAGGGCATGGACAAAACCCATTAACCCTAATAATAATAATAGAAATAATCAAAATCGGAACGAGAATAATCGTAATAATCCACCAAACCCGAGACCTATATGTGACCAAACAAGAAGAAGAAACCGGACTAATAATCCCATACTTTTACCTAATGAAGGAGCGAATAATTTGAAATTAAGTCTCATCTTTTGGTTTAATTGACGCAAGAGCTCAATTCTAGGAGAGGATGATGAAGATCCACATCATCATCTCTATCTTTTGAAGAATCAGTGCAATACACCAAAAGTCAAGGTGCTCATAAGGAATTAACGAGAATGACTATGTTTCTTTTTTCTTTAAAAGGGCGAGCCCGAGATTGGTTTATGTCTCTTCCACATCATTCACTTACTAGTTGGGAGGAGATTCAAATGAATTTCTAAAACAATATTTCACTCTGACGAAATTTGGAATTAAAAGTCGAGGTTGCTAACTTTAGACAAAGGAACCGAGGAAACTCTTGGGAATGCATGGGAAAGGTTTAAAAATTGTTAAGAGCATGTCCCGATCATGGTTATTCCTTAGATATGCAAATTCAACTCTTCGTCAGTAAATTGAGAAAAGACTCACGTATGCGGATGTAGATCATGCATGTGGTGGTTAAATTAATGATGAGTGAAGCTCAAGCGATTCTGATGCTATAGAAAAGATTTCCAAAAATAACGAGAATGTGGAAACCGGTTCTAGCACCGGAAAAGTAGCTTTGCAGGAGAATGTACGCCTAATACGGAAGTTCTAGCACACTTGGAGAATTTGAGTAGGAAATTTGATGGTTTACAAATGAGAATAAGAACCAAAATTCGTAAAATAGTACACCAAATGAATACTCAAGTCATGATAATGTGGCATTAGGGAGTGAAGAACCAACAGGATATTCGAGGGAGGAGGTGAGTTTTCTTCAAAGAAGATAGAATTTGAACAATGCATACTCAAACTCATTCAATGCTATTAGAAGAGATCATCCTACTTATCGATGGTCCGAAAACCCTAGTAAGCCGGGACAACCGCCATATCCAAATTCCGTATAGGAATAATAACCAAGTTTATCAAGAAAGTACATCTAATCGAAATTTACAATCATTACCAAGATCCTATCCTCAACATACCACTCAAAGTATACCATTAACTCGAGTTCAACTCAACTGCGAAAGGAGTTGAAAAATGGGAAAAACTAATGGAAAATATGATGGGTGTGGTATCTACTCAAGCTAAGAATATGGAAACGATGATGACTTCTATTGGTACAATCACTAAAGATATGAGTACAATAAAAACATCTATGAGTGGACATGATACGAGAATGAGAACAATAGAAGCCTCGTTAAGGAATATGGAAGATCATTTGAGTAGGGAAGGTGAGCGTAACAACAAGAGACCCCAAGGAGGATTACCAAGCAACACCGATGAAACCCAAGAGAGGTAAATGTTGTGGTTACGAGAAGTAGGAAGCTTAGTGGAAGCAATGGAGTAGAAAACTTTGGGAATAATGAAGTAGAAAATGATTTAGATGGAAAGAATGATGAAACTAAAGATAAAGATGAATTCATCGACGAGGAAGAAGAAATTATAGATAATTTCTTGAAAAGGAATAGAAGTTTGGAACACAAAATGAAGGTGAAAATTGGGTAAAAATCCTAGGATTTTGAAAGACCCTATGGATAAAGATTTAAGGAATTTATTCAAGGAACATGTTAGAATAAATGAGAAGCAGTGAATCGAAAAATCAAGGCGAGATTGATTCGGGGAACAATTTAAAGGAAAAATTCAAGAACACAAACATGGCGACTAAGTAATACTCAAAGGTTTAAGGAAAAGGAAAAGAGAAATTGACTAAGGAGCCAAAGGTTATAGATTTAGAATCTTTACCCTACCTCCTAAAGATCAAATCAAAAGGCAAAAGCGATAAGAAGTATGCTCGTTTCCTTGATACCTTTAGTCATCTTCATGTTAATATCCCATTATTGAAGCTCTGATTAATATACACCTATGGAAAGTTTACGAAAGATATACTATCAAATAAGAAAAAATTAGAGGAATACGAGAATATATGCCTAAATGAAGAATGTTACGCAGTGCTGCGATAAGTTACCACCTAAAGCCGAAAGATCCTGGAAGTTTTACGATTCCATGTGAAATTGGAGGATTTCTTTTAAGAAAGTCTTATGTGATCTTGGAGCTAGTATAAATCTCATGTCTTATGAGGATTATAAAAAGCTAGGCATAGGAAAGCTTACTAAGATCGAAATGACTCTCGCAAATGGCGAGATAGATCGATTAAGTACCCTAAAGGAATGATTAAGGATGTCTTGGTTAAAGTAGACAAATTCTATTTTCCAAAGAGATTTTGTAGTTATGGAAATGGAAGAAGGATATTCGGCGCCTCTTATTCTAGGGCGTCCATTTCTAGCTACAGGAAGAACTTTGTCGATGTTCATAAAGGAGAGTTAATTTTGAGAGTCAATGAAGATGAAGTTGCTTTCAATATTTTTAAAGCTATGAACCATCCATATACATCACGAGAATCATGTTCTTTTATAGAAGATATTCATTACATCTATGATAATCAGTTACCAACTTTTGAAGACGAGGTTAGAAGAATGCTTAACTCACCTGTCTATCTATAAAGAAGATGAGGAAGACATTGAAATGAAAGAGATAATCCTTTCTCTAGATAAAGGAAGCTTTACTTTTAAGCCACCATGGCATAAGTATTTGGAGTTAGAACTAGAAGGACCGAGTTCTCAAATCATCAAAAGAAGATCCGCCAAAGAATCTGGAATTGAAACCGTTACCTTTAAATCGAAAAATGTTTTTCTAGAAACCTGATAATCTATTACCGATTATTATACCATCTACTTTAACTGAGCAGCAAGAAGATCAATTAATAAGAATGTTAAGAAAGCATAAGAAAGCTTTTGGATGGATGATTGCCGATATTAAAGGTATTAGCCCCGAGATTTGTGTTCATAAGATAATTACGAAAGAGGATGCTAAACCTTGTATTCAACATAACGCCGCCTCAACCCGAATTTACAGTTAATCGTCAAGAAAGAGGTCATTAAGCTATTAGAAATGGGAATAATCTTTCCTATATCAGATAGTGAATGGGTTAGTCCAACTCAAGTTGTACCAAAGAAAGGAGGTTTCACAGTGAAAGAGAATGATAAGAATGAATGGATTCCAACAAGGGAAATTACAGGATATCGAATGTGCATTGATTTTAGAAAACTAAATGATCATACTAAGAAAGATCATCATCCACTTCCATTTATAGTTCAAATGTTGGAACGTTTAAGTGGTCATAAGTATTACTGTTTCTTAGATGGTTATTCAGGTTATTTGAGATCTTCATTCTGGGGAGATAGAGAAAAGACTACTTTCACATGTCCTTATGGAACTTTCGCGTATAAAAGAATGCCGTTTGGTTTATGTAATGCTCTGCTCGTTTCAAAGATGTATGATGTCTATATTTTTACGATATGGTTGAGAAATTCTTAGAAATTTTTATGGACGACTTTAGTGTTTATGGAGATTCTTTTGGTAAGTGTTTGTCGCACTTAGAAAGAGTTTTACAACGTTGTGAGGATACCAATTTAGTTCTAAAGCCCAGGAAAAATGTCATTTAATGGTATCGGAAGGAATTGTTTTAGGTCATAGAATCTCACGAAATAGGAATTGAAGTTGATAAAGCTAAAGTCGAGGTGATTGAAAAATTACCGCCACCGTTAATCTAAGGACTCTAAGAGGATTTCTTGGACATGCAGGATTTTATAGGAGATTTATTGCAGATTTTTCAAAGATAGCAAAGCCGTTAAGTCATTTGCTTGAAAAAGAAGTATCTTTTAACTTTGATAGTAAATGTATGGAGCGTTTAAGACCACAAAAGCGAAGTTGGTTCTTGCACCGCTTTGGTAGCACCAGGATGGAATTTACCTTTTGAAATTATGTGTGATGCTAGTGATTTAGCGTAGTAGGAGTGTTTTTAGGTCAAAGGTACAATAGAATTCTCAAAGCTATTTACTATGCATCCCACACATTAAACGCAACTCAACTAAATTATGCAACTCTGAAAAGGAACCGTTGGTGTGATTTTGCCTTAGATAAGTTTAGATCGTATATTGTCGGTTCTAAGGTGATAGTCTACCACAGACCATTCTCACCAAGTATTTCTTGAGTAAGAAGGATGCGAAACCACGTCTTCTTAGATGGATTCTCCTACTACAAGAATTTGATATTGAAATTAAAGATAAAAAAGGAAGTGAAAACGTAGTGTGAGATCACCTAAGTAGAATGGAGGCGAGGAAGAGATAGGGGAATGAAATTAAAGATTCATTTCACGATGAACAACTATTTAGAATAGATACTCCTTCAACCATGCAATTATTAAAAATAGGATTCCCTAAGAAATCTCACCTTGGTTTGGAGATATCATTAATTACTTAACCTTTGTGATTATATTCCGTCTCATTGGACTTGGCAATGCGAAAAGAAATTCTTTTATGACTTAAAATTTTATTCTTTGGGAGGACCGGACCTTTTCCGTAAATGTTACGATGGGATAATCGGAAAATGTGTGCTGATAATGAAACTTTAAGTATTTTATCATTTTGTCATGATCGTGAGGCGAGAGGACATCATGGAGGATGGAAAAGCGCTTTTAAAGTTTTACAATGTGGTTTTATTGGCCTACATTATATAAAGATGCTTATAAATACGTTAAATCTTGTGAATCTTGTCAAAAATGGGAAATGTATCTAAAAAACATGAAATGCCTATGCAACCTATTTTAGAATGTGAGTTATTTGATGTTTGGGGTATAGATTTCATGGGACCTTTTCTATATCGTTTGGAAAAGATTTATTCTTGTAATGGTAGATTATGTTTCAAAATGGGTAGAAAATGAAGCTCTTCCCACTAATGATACCAAGGTTGTCATACGATTCCTTAAAAGAACATATTCACTAGATATGGCATTCCGAGGGCAATCATTAATGATAGAGGTTCACACTTTTGTAATAGACCATTTACTAAGTTAGTTGAGAAATATGGTGTAACACATAAACTAGAAGGCATACATCATCCGCCAAACCGGTGGTCGAGGTAGAGGTGTCAAATAGAGAAATCAAAAGAATCGTGGAAAAAGCAGGTTGATTCAAATCGTAAAAAAGCTGGGCAATTAAATTAGATGATGCGTTGTGGGCGTCTGAGCGACTTTTAAAACACCAATAGGTTGTTCTCCTATAAGCTAGTCTTTGGTAAGTCTTGTCATCTCCCGGTTGAGTTAGAACACCGAGCCTTACAGGCTATTAGATTTCTAAATTTCGATCCTAAGGTTTGTCGGTGATCATAGATTGCTTCAATTGACGAACTAGAAGAATTTCGTCTCGATTCTTATGAAAACGCTCGAATGCACAAGGCATGACAAGTCCTTCCATGATAAGAGAATCTTTAAAAGCGTGAGTTCCATGTAGGTGATCGAGTGCTTTTGTACAATTCACGTTTAAAGTTGTTTCCGGGTAAGCTTAAATCAAGATGGGCGAGTCCATTTAAAGTAACACGGGTTTACAAAGCTGGGCCGTTGGACTAAGCGATGGAAATACAACTTTTATAGCCAATGGCCACAGAGTAAAGTTATTTGTAGAGGAGAAGGAATCACACCGAAAGAAGAAATAATGCTCTTGATTGATCCCCTCGACAAACCGAAAAGCAGAGGAAAATGAAAAAGCGAAAAGCAGAGAAACTGGAATCGGCCAAATACAGTGCTATCTATCTTTACTCTACTTTTCTTAATAATTTTAATTATGTTTAAACTCTTTTCGTCTTTTACCGGATAGGCGTAAAAGAACTGGATGTCTTTTTTAGATAGAATAGGAGTTTTATTTTACTTTTGAAATTAGGCCTTGATAAAGATGTCGTTTTCTATAGAAGCTTTAGTTTTTGAACAAAACAAGAAATTGTTGAGAGAGATTAGATTAAGAGAAGTATGTAATGGAATATCAAGAAGTGCGATAAAAAAGAAGGGCAAAGTTTCTAATGAGATCGAGAATACATGGAAAAAGTGAACATGTTGGACGCCATGGGAAAAACACAACCAAATCCCGGATGAGTGTTTGAATATTGTTAGGAAGGAACGATTAGGTGGTTATCCGAAAATCCCGATGGAATTCCGAGAGATAATTCAAATGCCTCGTTTTTAGGAGTTAGGTTGATTGAGCGTTATATCAGAACTTTGGAGGATTTAGAAATCGAAGAATCAGGAACCCCTTAAGTTCGAGTCTTTTATTTTATTTTATAAAATTTTCGCATAACTTCTGAGAATTTCATAAAATTGGATCTTTATAAAATTTGAGGAGTTTTATAAAAGTTTTATAAAAGTTTTTTTTTTTTATAAGAGTTGATATAAATTTATTAAATTTTTATAAGCTTTTTATTAAAGTGTTATAAGGATTTTATTAAATTTTTATAAATTGTTATGAAATTATAAAAGTTCCTTCAAATTTTATTTTAAGAAAATTTTATAAACTTATTTTTAAGACTTTAATTAAGTTTTATTAGAATTTGTATAAGTTTTATTCAAAAATCATAAAAAAATCGAAAAGCAGAAAAAATTGTTCACGGACCGATCCGGCCTAATACCGGACCGTCCGAAATCTAAAAAACATAAAACAGACGGGACCCTTCTTTTCTTCTTCTTCTTCCCTAATTTTTTCTAATTTTTTTGACTTTTACACCAAACCCCACCTTACGAATTTTTTACTTTTCTTCCACAAAATTCATCTCACACTACACCACTACTTGATTTCTTCTCATTTATCATCTCCTCTCTTCAACACAAAGTGGAAAATTCAAAAAGGGTCAAGAACAAGCTCCATTCATTCCGGCAACTTTAACACTTTTCCGGCCTACTTTTCAACGTTTTTTACACTATAAGGTATAATCTAGTTTATTTAGTTGTTAATTTAAGTATTTTTCATAATTTTTAGATTAATTTCAACTGTTTTGATTTTTGAATGTGTTGTGACATTATTATTTTTTGTTTGTTTTTGTTGTTGTTTTTGTTGATTGGCATTACCAATATCGTAGAATGGGTGAATCAGTACTGTAGTCTACAAAGAGAAAATCAAAATTCCAATTTCAACTCTGTCGTGAGCATGATAATTTTATCACTGAAGAGGAAGTCGTAAGTTTTGAAAGAACCGCATCACCGAGGCTAAGAAAGCGTATACAAAATTTATAGTAAGTGTGATGTTACGGTTGAAAAGGTTTAGATTTGGATGACTTAGGTGATGAAGTCAAAAATATCTTTAGAAAGCGTCGGTGGTTAGATTTAAGCAGCCGAGAAGGAAGGTGAGATTAACACGACTATAGTGGCCCGAGTTTTATTCGGTTTTATCTACTATGTCGGAAGAACGACTTACTCGATCCGAAGCTGTACACTTTACGAGCCGAAAATATTCCTTTTAACCTGCCGTCATTAATGCAATTTTAGGAGTTGAGGTTTTTCTACGATGAGGAGGATTACGGGGGTAGTCTATAATTTAGATGATCCTGCTAGTTTTGAGCGGATATACGAGAGCCAGTGATTGTTTTGACCCGACCACGGTGTGGGTTGAAAATCGGTTTAATTACGGAACTGCTTTTAGAGGTTTAAGGGCAATTAAAAGATTTATTAGCCATAATCTCTATCCTTCTCGTAAACACAATTGCTTTTGGAAAGGAAGATGTTTGTATTGCACGGCTATGGTAAATGATGTTAGAGTGGATGTTGGAAAGGTCATGTTTAAGAGGATTTTTGAGAGTATTGTCATCGCTGCACTGTGGAGTCATCTTTACTTCCTTTGTTTTATCTCTCGATTTATGTCGTAGGTTGGGAGTACCATTCTTCGCCTAATGACAAGTTATCTCCGCCGATGGAAATCTGATTGGACCTGGTTTGACTAGTCTTCGGATGGAAGTATTAGCTCTTTGCTTAGAAGGCGTCAAACTCACCCGACTCCACCGCTTTTACATCTTCTTCTTTTCCATCTTTTTCTAGTCGAAGCCTCAACAAACTCCTTTCTCCAACACTATCACATATGACATGTTTCAATCCTTAGTGACGGATGTTGCGCGTGGTCAAGCCAATGTGGCTTTATTCATTGAAAGTACTGAAGCGTTGGTGTGATGATATTCGTAGAGGTTTAAGAAGGAACGGCGGTTTAGCCCAGTAATCCTACTTTTTGATGATCCCCGCTATCCACCTTGTCGATCGATCCATA
Source organism: Gentiana macrophylla (assembly GCA_026214975.1). NCBI lineage: Eukaryota > Viridiplantae > Streptophyta > Magnoliopsida > Gentianales > Gentianaceae > Gentiana > Gentiana macrophylla. The sequence goes on along the minus strand of CM047809.1, from coordinate 21,429,019 downwards.
TACCTTACCACGTTGAGAAACACCTATTCCACCACGATCGAGCTTTCATCCATCGTCATATCCTTTTGGAAGCCAATCTAGTGGGCGGTGTATTTTCGACGGTGTTCGAGACCAAACGATGTCGAGTTGGGAGGATTCACTGAGTATGCACATGTCACGTCTGCATGAGTTCGATGGGTCTTGATAGTTCGATCGGGACCACGACTTGACTTCATCCATCGAAACTTCTCGATCGTTTCCAAGTTCGAGTTTTCAAGTTGATCCGGAGGAAGATTATGATGAAGATTGAATTTTAATGATTGATTAAACATGTTTACTACACATTTATTGCATTCGACTTTTGTCATTTAACTATTGGTTTATTTTCAATTTTAAATTACAATAGATTTTATAAAATTTTGGTTTGCATTTTAAATCGGTTTAGTTTTTATAAAAACTATAAAGAAAAAAAACCAAAAATAATTTTAGATATAATTACTAAATCATTTTATAAAATATAATGTAATCGTTTTATCCGTTAGACAAGTTAAATTAACTTTACAATGTATCTTCGAGGAAAGAGTTAGTAATAGGCACGTGAAGTAAATAGCCAAAAATCAAATTGACTTTCACCTCTGTCCCTCGTAAAGCGAGATGAGGCCGGACCGTCCGGCTATACTCGCCCGATCCGTGAAGGAAACAACATGACTCATTTTTTGAGTGCTGTCTCGTTCATCCACGTATGTATTACTTTCTATCTATAAGCGAGGCGGGGAATGAGGAAAGGATACAAATTTCTTTCAACGCCTATCTACTTCCAAGCTGTAATTTTATTTTTTTATCAAGTTTTAAAAATGTCGAACCACTCCTCACCATCTCAGAAAATTCTTGAGCCTAATACACCGGATCATCCGAATCGCAAGCCTCTAATGAAAGTATAAATTTACACCTCGTTTTGCTAATTCTCCAATCTATTGGAGAAAGGTTTGAATTTTGATAAAATTGATCATTGAGGTAAAACTCTCATTAGGAGTTTCGGTTGAAAAAAATTTGTAAGTACACCACGAGGGCGAATTAATATTACGGTTGTAAGGGAATTTTATTACACCCTACTTTCAACATTCGCGATAGAGTCTACCTGATTGTTACAGTAAGAGGAGTGGTTCATTCCTTCTCTTCATCTATTATCAACCAAATTTTTGAAATTCCACCAGTTTCTATGCCACATTTTTGAATTGCAATGGGGACTACAAAATCCCTCTAATCATTTGAATAAAGTACACACTAGTCTTTCCAATGTCTGCTCCGCTTTTTGATACAAATCACGACATGTCTACGAGCTTTACTTCCACATCTAGGCGTGGAAGCATTTTATAAATTCTCGAGTTTATCCCACCTGATTTTGGAAGTTTAACTGAGAATGAAATGCTTCTACTTTTGCTTTGGCATTCGGTGTATTTGTTGATTGGGGTATATTGATTCAAAGGGCGGTGTCGGACTTTGCAATAGCCAGCAGGTAGTAAGGAGAAACCTATGCCTAATTCTTGGTTGATATCACGTTTGTGTATTCTTCTCAATGGAGTAGAAGAAGTGGAGACGGATGAAATTTTTCCGCTCTGAGATAGTCGGTTTGATTACTGCCGGTTGATACACCCGGGTTGTTCGTCTACTATCTAGAGAGTTGTTAGTAGTTTGTTAGTAATATTTAAGTTTTAATAAGTTAATTTAAGTTAAGTTTGCAGTCCTTTAGTTAAGTTTGTAATAATGTATCTTGTTTAATATATATGTCTTAGTTTTTTAAGTTGTTTGTTTTTATTTAATGATATAATTAGTATCGCTAAAAAAAAAAAAAAAAAAAAAAAAATCGGAAAAATAACGTTGATAGATAATTTTAATTTTATTTTCGAACCTACTTAACACTACTTATTGAGCATCGAGGGCGATCTTGCCACTTCGTAAGTGGGAGTAGAGTTAGATTAGAAAATTCATTAAAATTTCGAAAAAAAAAAAAAAAAAAAAATTTTTTAAATATAAAATAAATATAATTATATGTCTAATTTAGATTTTAAGAAGATTTTAAGTTTATATAATGGAGTAATTAATATTAGATATTGTTTTATAAAATTATATAAGTATGATTGATATTTATAAGTAAAATTTTTAGAATCATTTTCAATACGAATTATGAATTTGGAATTGGATTAAGTTTATTGATTTTTAGCTACCAACAAAAATATAACTATAAGCGAAATAACCTACCGGCTTGATTAGAGTGATCGAAGACCTCACTCGAAATTGTCAATTATGATTAAATAACCGAGCTTTTAGCTATTTTGGTCTACATTTCCTTGAAATACCGCAAGTTTATGCGTCTTATAAAAGAGATGGTGACGTAAAAGCTAAATTTTGGTATATCTTTGAGATTGGAAAAATTAGATAAGTAGTAGTATATTCGATCTTACCTCATGACACTTTGCAACATAGCCGATTTTGGTAATAAGTTCGGATATATTAATTAAAACGAAAGCACCATATTTACAAATTAATCAAATGTCGTTATCTTCCTTATCTCGTGATTAACAACTTAAAATAAAAGAACAAATCGGATGTAGCTACTGAAATGATTGGAGTGAGTAGGGTATTATCACGAAATGTCCCTATATCATTGTGAGGTAATTAAGCTCCGATTGCTGATGATAGTAGTCAAATTTGAGGTATTATCACGAAAATGTCCTATTCTTTGGGAATGAAGGCACAAGATAAATTGAAAAAGGAAAAGTTGAATCATAAGATCTCAGGGAATTATTACAAGTTTAAGGAAACCGGACTTGTAATTTTCGATCGAAAGAGTAATACTCCGATCAATCTTGATGAAGCAATGCACCGTAAGTTTGATTTCTCACACACTCACGCGCTTTTAGTTCTTAATCTAAAAAAAAAAAAAAAAAAAAAAAAAAAAAAAAAAAAAAAAAATCAAAAAAGATGCTAAGAATATGTTTTTTTCAAAATATGAAGATGTAAGATGCATCGCGATTTGCACTCTTTCTCTTTTTGATTTATTTTCGATTAACCAACATCTTGAACACCAAGCTCTATAAGCTATTTTTGTCAATTACATGCGAAATTTCCGATTCAATTTAGTAATAGTTGCGATTAAAAAATAATTACGATATTTTATTTATACTTCTAAGTATTACATATATAATTTTATCTAAATAATATTTAATGTTTAAGTTATTTCGGTTATATCTTTTTTCTGCACTTCTTAAGATTTTAAATTAAGATAGATAATATATTTATAATATTGACAAAATATATTATAATCTCGAAAATTATACTATCTTTTTATTACCAGCTTTATTTTTCTTCAAAGACGATCAAAAGCTAAGTGGGAGTAATTGATGTATTATTTTTATATGATTAAAAATATGTTATATTATTATGTTTATCAACGAATTCTATATAAAATATATGAAATTATGGTATAAAGTGTTAGTCTTTATAATTTAGAGTGTTTAGTAATAATAATAATAAAAAGTTGTAATTTTATACGATTTTAGTAAATCGGAGTGTAGATGTCGATTTACGTAGGTATTTGTGATGTTTTATTGCGGATTTATAAACCAAGACCAGGAGAATCGACATTTTGAAGTTTAATCATATCTCCGGAATGATTTAGAAAGTGCCACTGAGTTTAAATGGTCATTGAATAGGCAGAAGTGAATGAGTAAGCCAATCAATCCTGGATAAGTAATAATAGAGAAATATCTTCGACGAATGAATGGCTCATCAAAATGATATTTTCAAAAAAGTGTTCTTCTACAAAAGTTGTAGATTTTCCGAGAGTGTTCCAATGCAATTTAAATTATGAAGATTGGAGGTCTAGAACTTAAACAGTGATCGAGTAATTAATCGGCTTGGATTAAGAAAAAATCCGTAAAAGCTTCGGAGGAACACGAGGTCATCAAAAGCGTTATCTGGAGAAGAGTCCTTCATGAAAGTTGTAGAGTTTCTCGAGATCTTAATTTTGGCATTTCGTTTGCAATTTTGGAGGTCCGGAACTCGAGATATGAATTTTAGAAGTTTAATAATTATATATAAAAATAATATCTCCTCACGCATCGCCGGAATGATCAAGTTAGTGGGGATCATCATTAGTCCGGACGATCCGGCCTAATACGGACCGATCGGCCTTGAAGATTTTTCTATATAAAGGAGCTCATTTGCGGCGGCGTAGGATGTCTAAAATTTATATATATAACGATTCTATATATATATCTCCTTCTTCTTTTCTTTTTTTAGTAGTAGTAAATAAGGCCTTACGCCGTAATAATGTAGCTGTCGTTGTAATGCTCAGAAAATCTCGGAAGTGTTTTTGCTAAAAGTTGTAATGTCCGGAAAATACGATTTGAATCAATTGCCAGTATTAGTAATCTTTTCTTAAGTATTTATGTTTGTTTTTGTATTTTTCGTTGTTATAATGTTTTAGGCTAAATATAATCT
>CM047809.1:21087498-21424437 GCA_026214975.1 Gentiana macrophylla | reverse complement strand
TTTGGTGTTCGCTCTTTCTTGGGGTTTTTCAATGTATCGTTCGAAGGAGGCGCCAATCTATTCATAAATCGTCTAACCGGCCAAGTGGAAGATTTATCAGGGTGGGAAGTATCATCGAGGATTGTAAAGCTCTCCTCCCGGCGTTTATCGCAGTTTCCTTTTCCTTCATAAAGCGTCAAGGAAATATTTCTCGCGCATTTACTTAGGTAGAGAAGGTCTTCATCTTGTTGGATGTATGGAATGGCACTTCCCCTTCTCATGTATTCTTTGCTTGTATCGCGGATGTTGATTAATAATATTGCTTTTGCCCCTCAAAAAAAAATGTAGGAAATTTTTTCTGAAAAGAAAAGTGTACGAAATAATGAAAACTAAAATAAAAGTTGCATAAAATAATAAAGACCAAAAGCATGATTATCCAACTTTCGACTGGTATGTATAAAAAAAAAAAAGCAGTTAAACACTGCTTAGTGAAAGCGGCTCTCGCTTACGATCCCACGAAATACGATGATAGGTTAATCATAGGATCTCAGAAATTTCATGAATGGCGCTTTGTATTAGATATCTCTTAAGTCTTATCAAAGGGCCGACCTTTCTGTGACTCGAACCCCCACCCTCCGGCTTTTAGATATATGCAAGTACTACATCACCTCACCCGCCACCACTAAACCATATCCAGGAGGATACTTGTATGTATTTCGAAATTTTAAAGAAGCTCAGTAGTTATTGTGAAATGACTTCGTTGTCTTGTTGTAGTACTACCTCCGTCCCAAAATGTAAGTTCTTTTAGGGTATTTCACACAGATTAAGAAAGTTGGTTAAATTAGTTATGTGTCATTAATTTTGATGGAAAAATCTAAAATAACCTTTGACTATTATTAATATAGAGTAGGAAAAATTGGGTGAATAGATAATAAATGAGGGGTAAAAATAGAAAAATGTAATAAATGCTTCATTGGTTATTTAAATAGAATTATATTATGGGACAAAACAAAAAAATTAAAAAAAAACTTACATTTTAAGACGGATATAGTATTTATTACCGGTAGCAGTAAAGTGGATGTGTGGGAATATTAGGCCACATGTATGTACTGTACCCTTTTCTTTGTTTTTTGTATTCCCCAGTGTGGGGTGTCTCATATCAGTTTCTGCTTTGTCATAGAAAAAGCGAAGGGATTGGGACTCCGTCTGGGTGGTGTGGGGACTATGTTTCAAGGGAAATCGTTAAAGATCAAGTGTTTACCGTTATATTAAAATCAATTAGTGTTAGTAAAATCGTAACTTTATTTTTATTGTAACTTTATTTTTATTATTTAAGAGAAACAAGCGATATATCGATCAACATCCTCAAGTGTTGTGATCATTCAACACTTGACAAATTTTTTTTAAAGACCAGGCAATCTATCCCAACATTTTTTATTTATTTTTTAAATAATGTTCCAACCAGGGTTCGATCTCGTGACATCTGTCTCTGATACCATGTTAAGATAAAGCGTTTACCGTTATACTAAAACCAATTTGTGTTAGTAAATGCACAACTTTATTTCTTTATCATTTAAGAGTGTAGGAAATATGTCCCAACAGAAATACTTGTGTGGAGAGAGAATTTTGGGATAAAGTAACGGGTGAAACGATCAGAACCACACAGTTTAAATATATGATGAAACTGTGTGGTTGTGGTGTCTCTCCACACGGTGTCTCCACACGTGTGGAGACACCACACAAGTATCTCCCATGTCTCAATGTCCACTGGGGAAGGGAAAATCAAAGTGATGATGATATGTCGGTTCACATGGTTCTTTTAAGCCCCGTTACCCAAAGGGTATAACCGACGTTGATCCTGTGGTTTTGCTGTTTTATGATAAACTCATGAATTGTATTTCAAATAAACCCTCCGGGTCAACGGTTCTGGTCCAAATCATGAATTTGTAAATAAAGGTTGAAATACGAATTATATAGGGTTTAACCGACGTTAATAATATATAATAAATATTGTAAAGAGGGGTTGAATCACGAATTGTATAGGATATTAAAATATTAAAATGAGTAGAGAATCTAAATCAAGAATTTTTAAAATGCGGGCCACCATTACATTAGTGGCGGTGACCTTTAAATTTTAGTAACAACAACATAAAAGTTAAACACATGAGTAATAACAGTTAATTCTATCTTTTCAGACGTTTAACATCGCTTTACGGCCTCTTAAAGCACCTTTACACTTCATTCTTCATCGATTTTGGTGAGCTTGACTCTAAAGCGATAAATAATCAGTGGAACAAATATGAAATCAAGACTGCGAATGATGGTCGGTTCGGTTAAATGTATGCAGTTATGTGAAAGTCAGTTTGATGAAGTGCAACTGAGTTTCTTTCGAAGTCAACAATCGCTTCGTCTCATTGAGTTTTTTGAGTATAGCCGTGAGTTCTACATCGGCGATTGATTACAAGTCCGAAGAGTCGATTTTGAACTAAGTTTACATTAGGTGTGATAGAAAGACAATTTTTGTAATTGTTTTATTTAATAAATGAATTGGCGTTATTATTCATATTTATTATTCTCATAATCACCGATGTGACAATAGTATTTACACTACTGAAAACCCTAAGTATATCGTTTATGTAATCACTTAACTCGGTGTATGGTATATACGGGAGGATTGAGTTAGTGAAGATGTACTTAAAATACAATTAGCCCGTAGTGAAGTTAATCGAGAGTATCGGGTCTCTCCTTTAACGTGCTATTAATGCGCCCAGAACACAGTTGGTGTGATTGTCTTATCCGGACTTTCGGTTAAGAGAACCTAATAGGGCATTTATATATGATAGATATATCATATAGAAATTTGGACCGATTTGATTAGAGTTCACGATATAATTCCGTAATCGAGAAGTCTTATCGAATCAATGGATGATCATATTTATGGATATATCTTAATCCTGAGGTGATCACGGTCAACTGCTTGAATCAGTATGAAGTTTGACTTGACGGTTAAGGATTACAGCGAGTCGTGGTGCGAATTACCCCATCTTGGCATTGTCTTTGGATTGAGTGAGTAGTACGTGTTATCACAATCACGGAATCCATTCCTTCCATTTATGGAAGTAGATAGACGATTCCTTTATTTGTTAATCCTAGAAAGCGATCGATCGCGCGAGTTCATATTACACCGATTAGCTACCGAGTGAGTTGTATGAATTAATTGATCACCAGGGGTTAATGGTAAATAAGGATAAGAGGTTCTAAAAAGGGTTAACGGTAACTTCCCGATTTAGAATGAAGCGATCTATGGAGGATTAATCCATATGTAATGATTATATCAATGGACGCTTATTATTATTCTCGTGAGGAGATAAATATAATCTTATAATCGGAGGAGTGCGATCGGGATTATGGTGGCATATTCGCATGATCGATTTATCGAATATAATTATTCTATAATTATTTATTTGATTTATCGAGTCGCGTGATTATTAGTCAGTACCCCCGACGTCTTTCCTCAATATAAGATATTTATTCTCGGACGTCGAATCACAATAATATTAATTTAGTTCTTGTTGGACTTTATTAAAGCGATATGTGAATTAATTGTTTAGTGAATGATTATTAAATTAGTTAAATTTAAATAATTAAATACACTAAAAGAGCATTTTTAAGTGACTTACTTACAAATTAGTGTGTTGACCTTTTTTGATCTAATTGGTCAAAATATGGTTGGTGCGTGTGACCCTTTTTGATTAAAAGGTGGCGCCACTTTTTGTGTTATTTAATTATTAAGAAATTTGTTTCTTGGATAATTATTTAATGTGTGATTTATCTTTTATTTGTTAAATGATAAATCATGGAATATTAGATAATAATATGATTTATCCTAATTTGTTTGGGATAATTATTTTATTTATCTTTTATTTGGAAAAAGGATTAATGTAATAATTATCTCTTAATTATTTAATCCTTGATGACGAGATTACTCTCCTCATATAAAAGGGAGTTCTCTAAGCCTTAATACACACAAAATTTCGACTTCACCTCTTAGAGAGAGAAGGAAAATTTCGCCAAGGAGTCAAGGGAAAATCTTGAGATTTTTAAGGGTAAAGATATCGGAAGGGTTCGAAGTGAGAATTTCCTTCCGGGAGTTCTTGGATCACACGTCACGGAAGATCGTGGTGCTCTTCACGCTTTCCTTCGTTCATCCTATTGCGGTTCTTCAACTTGGATTTTGAGATCCAAGAGGTATGATCTACAACCCCTCAGATATAGATCTCAGTTATTTTATTACGTGTAGTTTATAGATCTAGATCCATAAATCGTTTCGCCATGGATGGTATTACTAACATGATGGTATCGATCGCCATGGGGATCTATATTTATACGTATAAAATATTAGATCTGGTGAGTGGTAAACATGTAGATTTTTGTCCCAATTTTTTAAATGGGGCGCATGCATGATTATTTTTATGCTTATGAATGTCGTGGTTGAAGAGATGGATTGGGGTTGGTGATTGTTTACCCGTTAGATCTATCAGAAACCCATATAAGCGATGAAAATTCGTCCATATGAGTATAGGAAATTATGTAATTTTTTTTTTATTGCAATTTTAATTTCCAGGAAAATAGATCTGTTTAGTAGCTGTTTAGTTATTTCGTGTTTCCGTTGATCGAACCGTTGAAACGAAGATCCCTCCGGTCAGAATCAAGATTAGAAGATGATGATCAACTCCAAAAATTTTGGCGTCGATCAGAGTCCGTTTCGATATCCGTTTGATGCTGCGAAGAGGCTGCTGTAACAGAAAAACGCAGGATTCACAGAAACACTATCTGTGACTTCCTCGATTTTCTGGGAGAGTTTGGACCGTTGAAAATCAAATCCGACCGTTCAGATTGCTCAACTTGGAGTTTTGGACGTACCATAAAAATTTTAGGTCGATCGGGATTCATCTCTATTCCCGATCTGCCTCAGGAAGTCCTTGATGCAGTGCAGTCAAAGTCAGATTCAGCAGCTAGTTTGGCGGTTTACTGGAGAAAATTGGTAAGTCAAAGCACCGATCCAACCGTCCATATTGAAGTTCAAGGAGTGAAGATAAGATCTGGAAGGTTTCGTCCCGATCCGAGTTCGTTTAGTATGCCGATCGTCAAAGAGTTCGAACAGCTGCAGATTTAGTTAGAAAGTAGTAAACCCTAGTTAGGGTTTTGGTTTTATTTTCTAATAGATTAGATGCGAAGTGCCAACGATCCATCTCGGTGTTTAAATTTTCCGCAATTTATTTTTATGTGTTTGATCATAAAATAGATATAAAATCGAATTGCCATGACATGCATCATATCATAAATCCACTCCATGCATACATGTAGAATTTTAATTTTGGTAATTAAAATAGGCATGTATACAAACTCGTGTAATTAGTTGAAATTTAATTAATACGTGGTAATTAATTAATTTAGTAACTAATTAAAGATCCGAGGACGGTTATGAAATCGTTAGCCTTTCGGTGTGTGTTCTCGGTGAACCGCCTTAAAGGCGAAAGCGAGACCACGTTTTCAATTCGTAGTGTCTACGAGATTGAATGATGGTAAAAGAACAATAAATCTTGGATAAAAACGGTTCGCCTTTAGGTTGGGTGGTCAACTGAGCTTCGCTCAAACGACTTAACCCTCCTAGTGTGATGTATGCACGGGAGTCCGGCAAGACTAAGCCAAACCGAGAGCGGAGGGGTGATTCCTTCTAATCTCAATAGGGCTCTCTTGACCCGATTTCGTCCGACTGTCACATATGTTCCAACGAATAGGACGGGTAGGCTTGCCTCACGTTACCGACACCATTCGAATCCTTGATTTGATGTGCTTTTATGTTAACATCAAAAGAGCGTGGTTAGTTAACCTACCACCACTTCCAAAATATTGAGTGGGAGCGGGGGAGGCGACAGCCAACCCCACGGCCTCTACTATAGATACAAGTAAGTGAGAGAAGGGTGACGCCTCGAGGCGCTTTGATTTCGTCCCCCTAAGGATGGTGTTCGCCCCTATCAACATTCATGGCTTGGTCTCCGAAAGGATAGGATTTCCGGGTACTCGTCGGGTCACTGACCTATCCTAAGACGGCATACTCGGGGCGTACCTAAGAGATCCGATATAGTAGGTCACACTCATCATGGGTATTTTTGGAAATATCTAGGTTTGAAAAGGAAGGTAGTCAATGAATAAAGGGATGTTCGATTCTCGTGGGATGTCCGATTCTCACAAGTTATTCATTGATGAGATTGTCTCGATTTAACCGTCATCTCTTTGACCTACCCTAGGCGGCTGCACTCGAGATGCGAGGTTAAAACCTTGGAATGGTAGAGTAGACTTAATTTTAGTTTACAATTCCTAAAATAAAATATAGTAGTGTTAAACTTGAATTAATACATGTCATTTTATTTACTGACATTATATCCCTTACTAAATTGCTTAAAATTTAATTGACTAGTAATGACTTTGTTAAAAGTGGAAAGTAACTAGGACGTTGAACTAGTTAATCGATAATGCAATTATTTTTTGAAAGAGATATTTTCTCTTAAGCCTTTTAAAAACCAGAGTGACATATAGGTATGTCACTTAGTGTCATTCGTGTCAAGCGGAAGACAAACTTAGTTTGACCAAAGGTGATTTCGGACTTGAAATTCTTCTAGTGAATTTTGAGTATGTAGTAATTACACGAGTAATTTTCTAATTGAAAAATTGGAAAATCATGAAGTGTTACTAGTTGGACGATATTTGGAATCGATGAACTAAGTGGGAACTTTATGATTTGTTGTTTTTCTAGAACATTAGAAAAGTGTAATCGACTACACACGTAATCGTTCTAATTGAAAAAAAAACCGGAAAGTCATGAAATGTTGCTAGTTAGGCGATATTTGGAATCGATGAACTAGTGGGAGTTTTATAATTTGTATTTTTTGGAAACATTAGAATTGTGTAAGTGTTTACACGAGAGATTTTCAAATTGAAAATTGGAAAATCATAAAATTAAAAGCATTCTTTGGTTAGACGGTATTTGGAACCGATAAACTAGTGGGAGCTTTAATGTTATGATTTGTTATTTTTCTAGTATATTAGAAAATCCGAGAAGTCCCGACAAGTAACACTCGAAATAGACATCCCACGGTTCAAGAGTAGTGTCTACTCACACGGCGCTAGTTCAAAAGCTGTTTCCATTTACGGAAAGTCAAGAATGGGAGAGTATGTCTAAGAGTGTTAGTCATCTAAAAGCGAGTTGATTTTAAGGCTAAACCGAAAATTAATAAACTGAAAATCATAGGATAAGGATAGTGATTTCGGATCACCAACCTATGAATCCTTGGCGATTTTCTTGAGCTAAGTTCTTTGGAAGAACAAGGCAGCAGTGCATTTAACGATTAAAAAGAGAAAACAACGGGCAGTTAATTTTAGCTAGAATAGTGGGAGTGATATGAGGAAATGAATCTCGGATTCAATCCTTGGATATCGCAGAAGATTTATTTTTATGTTTAAGATTCGTTGGAACGAATGGATTTACCTTCTATTCGATAATTTGTTTGTCGTATAGAAAGTGAATATACCATTTGTAGTACGAATCCAAGACTCGGACTTTTGTTTGATAAAGTCAAAACCACTTACAACTGCTGAAATATGTATATAAAACACATCTTAAAGAACCATTAAAAGCAATTGGTTTCTATATTTAGATAAACGCTTCTTCATATTCCATAGTTAGTGCATAGTCCCTAAAAGACAAGACCTGAAGACTGGCTCAGGGTGATTCCTTTCTCCCAGTCTGGTTATATTGTCTCAAAGGTTCAATGACTAAGTTTCCTTTCAATCGGGAAAGGATAATGGTTATAAAGAAGTAACATAGCTTGTTTATGGCGACCTTGAGTCGATGAAAGATACAAGCTAGTAGGAGCTTCAGTAGTGACTTCTTGTCCGATAACTATTCAAACACTCCGGTAAGTTTATCCAAAATATTTTGAGGTTTCTCTGCTTTCAATGAGAGATAGAGTATTCTATACTACTAAATGGGCCATCACATAGTCCTAGGGATGATGCTCGGCCCGCCTCATAGTGAAATGTTTTCACTAAGTGAGAAACTTGATTAAATTGCCTTATATAGTTTTTTTAGGCGACGTGCTACAATACAATCGCTTAACTCAATAAAGATATTGGAAGTGAAATAACGGTTTCTGAGTGAAATGTAAGACCGAGAAGTCTACCTAGAATATGCTTTGGAATTTACGGATAAGGTGTGGACTCGGTTCACCCCACTTCCGTAAATATAAGCATTTAGCACACGGTGCTTGAAGGTAGGTCGGAAATTTCGCGACCACGTTCGGTCGATGACCAATCGTTTCATATCTTGTAGCATTGAGAAAAAGGTTTGTTATAAGATTCTTGAAATCGGGAAGGGACGATATATCTTATTGCGTCCTTTCGATAAGTCTATGAACAGTAAAACCTTAAACCTTGAAAGCACGTTTACTCAAGGTAGTTACTAAGCGATTAAAATCGACCACGCCCAACATCGGTTGTTGGTGATAACACTAAATACTACTAAACTAGATCAGAATTTCGATCCACCCAGAATGTAGTGGGAGTATGGTTTATCCATTACCCGTTACGGGTTCTGCAGACTTTGTAGTCTAAGGATCGATCGATGACCTATGGCTCTTTTGTGAGCAGTATAGGATTCTGATAATAGAGGTTGGTTTTCAAGCCATAACCCTGTGAATGGAGTTTGGTACTCCAGAGCTGTTCATACTCTTGTAGAACCACCTGAGTGTCTCAGGCCCAGTGGGAGTAATTGGATCTACATGGAAAAGAGTAGAATGAGTTCGGTATTGCATGATTTCGTTCAAAAGCAGAAAATAGGGGTGATTCCCTGAGACTTTCTTGCCAAACAAACGGAGTCTGGATTCATTCGAAACAGAAGGGTATTGACTTATGAACTTCCGGCGGGATATTTATCAAGGCTTATGTCTTTTGTGGATAAAAAGCAAACCTCTCGGTCATTGGAAGTCATATATTTCTACAATATGTGGATTTGACGAGAATATTGATAAGTCTTTTGTAGACTGGATATCAATTTTAGTCTGAAGAGTGAATATATAAATTAGTGTTTGTGAAGGCTAACACTGCACCAGTTGGAATCAACATGGGTGTGTTATCTGAAGTCAGAATCTGACAATGCCACAATTCTCTGCAATAGAGATTTGGACAACATTCTTAAGAGTTTGACTCGGTCGAATTCATTAGAATCAGTCACTGGTTTCCCATCCATCTTATTGGTTAAGATGATGCATCTGTGTATGCAACATTCAACGAGGAAGTTCTACCCTATGCCTCAAGAATGACTCTCCAAATCTTCGGATCAAGAGAAATGGGATAGATTCTCTTTCTAGTAAGAGATGGTCAGGTTATAGAACGTCAACTTTGATCGAATCTTAGATTCGGCGGTTAACAAAGCAAGTTTAGTATGTCCTTTAGTATCTTGAAGAGAACGAGGAACAATATGCGGACATATTCATGTGTGAACTTGGATATGTGTGATACACTGGATTTGACTTTAAGTCAGATTGAGGATGATCGTTAAATCGATCTCGGGCTCAGTGTTTACTCGGTACCACATGATTTGATGGACCGGTGGCGTTTGATTCTACGGATCGTCTCGAGCCGACAACTGACTAATCATTAAGACCCATGACATTTAGATGTAGGTACTCACCGAGTCACTGACCTATCCTACGACGGCATACTCGGAGTGTACTTTGGAATCTGAAATGGTTATGATATGCTTAATGGGTACTAGAATACGGGATGAGTCTCCATTGCTTTAGAGCAAGTGGGAGATGTAGTTTGTTGTAGTTTAAATAATAGGGTGTGCTCTAAAACAATTAATCACATGCTTTTCGTGCAAGTGGGAGATTGTTAGGTGTGATGCCCGAAAGACAATTTTGTAATTGTTTTATTTAATAAATGAATTGACGTTATTATTCATATTTATTATTCTCATAATCACCGATGTGACAATGGTATTTACACTACGTAAAACCCTAAGTATATCGTTTATGTAATCACTTAACTCGGTGTATGGTATATACACGGGAGGATTGAGTTAGTGAAGATGTACTTAAAATACAATTAGCCCGTAGTGAAGTTAATCGAAGTATCGGGTCTCTCCTTTAACGTGCTATTAATGCGCCCGAACACGGTTGGTGTGATTGTCTTATCCGGACTTTCGGTTAAGAGAACCTAATGGGGCATTTATATATGATAGATATATCATATAAATTTGGACCGATTTGATTAGAGTTCACGATATAATTCCGTAATCGAGAAGTCTTATCGAATCAATGGATGATCATATTTATGGATATATCTTAATCTCGAGGTGATCACAATCAACTACTTGAATCGATTATGAAGTTTGACTTGACGGTTAAGGATTACACCGAGTCTGTGGTCCGAATTACCCCATCTTGGCATTGTATCTTTGGATTGAGTGAGTAGTCCGTGTTATCACAGATACGGAATCCATTCCTTCCATTTATGGAAGTAGATAGACGATTCCACTTATTTGTTAATCCTAGAAACGATCGATCGATCGCGCGAGTTCATATTACAATCGATTAGCTACCGGTGAGTTGTATGAATTAATTGATCACTAGGGGTTAATGGTAAATAAGGATAAGAGGTTCTAAAAAGGGTTAACGGTAACTTCCCGATTTAGAATGAAGCGATCTATGGAGGATTAATCCATATGTAATGATTATATCAATGGACGCTTATTATTATTCTCGTGAGGAGATAAATATAATCTTATAATCGGAGGAGTGCGATCACGGGATTATGGTGGCATATTCTGTGATCGATTTATCGAATATAATTATTCTATAATTATTTATTTGATTTATCGGAGCCGCTGATTATTAGTCCATGGTCCCCGACGTGCCTCCTAATATAGCATAGCTATTCTCGGACGTCGAATCCTAATAATATTAATTTAGTTCTTGTTGGACTTTATTAAAACGATATGTGAATTAATTGTTTAGTGGACTATTAAATTAGTTGGGCTAAATAATTAAATACACGCGAAAAGACATTTTTAAGTGAGCACTTCAAATTAGTGTGTTGACCTTTTTTGATCTAATTGGTCAAAATATGGTTAGTGCGTGTGACCCTTTTTTGATTAAAAGGTGGCGCCACTTTTGTGTTATTTAATTATTAAGAAATTTGTTTTCTTGGATAATTATTTAATGTGTGATTTATCTTTTATTTGTTAAATGATAAATCATGGAATATTAGATAATAATATGATTTATCCTAATTTGTTTGGGATAATTATTTTATTTATCTTTTATTTGGAAAAAGGATTAATGTAATAATTATCTCTTAATTATTTAATCCTTGGAGGACAAGGATTACTCTCCTATAAAAAGGGAGTTCTCCTAAGCCTTAATACACACAAAATTTCGACTTCACCTCTTGAGAGAGAAGGAAAATTTCGCCAAAGGAGTCAAGGGGAAATCTTGGAGATTTTTCCGGGTAGCATATCGGAAGGGTTCGAGTCGAGAATTTCCTTCCACCGGGAGTTGCTTGGATCACACGTTACGGAAGATCGTGGTGCTCTTCACGCTTTCCTTCGTTCATCCTATTGCGGTTCTTCAACTTGGATTTTGAGATCCAAGAGGTATGATCTACAACCCCCTTGTAGATATAGATCTAGTTATTTTATTACGTGTAGTTTATAGATCTAGATCCATAAATCGTTTCCGCTGCGGATGGTATTACTAACAGTTTCGTCTGTTGGATTACAGTTGGAGATGGGGTCCACATCTAGGGTATGTATGGCAGTTCCGACAAAGATCTTTGGCGGTTAGGGTTTGGGACTTGTGTCTATAAATACCAATGTTGCAATCAATGCAAGAGTGTGTCTTTCAAAGTGTTATTCGCACACTTGTGAAAACCTTGTAATTCTGTGCATAATAAATATCTCTTTTTCTATCGTGTGGAGTAGTCGGCACAACGCCGGAAACCACATTAAATCTTTGTGTTCTTCTTGTTTCGTGTTTATCAATTCCGCCATTCTTTACATTTGCATTGCTTCGTGTTTGTTTCTTTCTTAAAGCGCAAGCTTTCGCATGCGTGTTTATAACAAGCGGTATCGGAGAGCGACATGTTCAAGATTCGAGGGAGTTGCAGGTGAATGGAGTTGATCTTCACCAAGACCGGTGACCGAGTGCTAGGATTTTGTGATCAAAGGTTTGTTCTTTAATTAGAAGGATGTCGGCAATGAACGTGAAGATTGATAAATTTACGAGGAGGAGCAGTTTGATCTATGGAAAATCAATACGCGGGCCTTGTTAAAGCAACAAGGATTGTGGACTCATTTATCGGTAGAGGATGCCGGTTCGCAGATTATGCCCGTCTGGAGAGAAAGCACATTCAACCATCATGTTGTGCTTGTCGATGATGTTATCACGAAGTTTCGAGGAAGAAACCGCTGCCAAGTTATGGTTGAAGCTTGAAAGCCTGTATATGACTAAGCCATTGACCAACAAGTTGCTGTTGAAGCAGAGGCTGTTCAGCCTGAGGATGCGTGAGGGGGTTCAGTTGAGAGATCATCTTGATCAGCTGAACACAATATTACTTGATCTCAGGAATATTGATGTTAAGATTGAGGATGAAGATATCGCTTTCATTTTTTTGGTTTCATTGGCTTCCTATGAGAACTTTGTGCGATCCTTCATAGTTGGGAATGATCTGATTGCTTTAGAGGATGTAAGGTCGACTTTACATGCCAGGAGCCGATCGAGACATAAGGCAAGCTGGAGGCGAGGCAGATCAGCTGCAGGATGATAGTCGATAAGAGTGAGTGGAAAAGAGCATGATCAGTCTAGGAAGAAAGTTCTAAGAAGACAAAGTCCAAAGTCCCTAAATCCACAAATGTTTGCAATTACTGTAAGGAGCAGGGACACTGGAAGTCCAATTGTCCAAAGATGAAGAAATAGCAAGAGAGTTCAAGCTGCACATTTCTTATAAGCTTGGTGAGCATGATTCAAATGAGGACATGGTCCTAGTGGCAGGAGAGTCAGCACATCAAACTGATGTGTGGATTCTAGACTCTAGGGCATCCTATCATATTTGCCCTCACAGAGAGTGGTTCTCAAGTTATCAGCAGATAGATAGTGGTCATATATCTATGGCAAACAACAAGGTCTGCAAGGTAGTTGGGATTGGCTCAGTTCAATTGAGGACGGAGGATGGAAGATTCTATAAACTGAGTGAAGTTAGACATGTTCCACAAATGTCCAAAAACTTGGCATCTCTCAGTTCTTTGGACAACAGGGGATTCAGTTTTAAGGGGGAAAGTGGTGTGCTGAGTGTCTATAGAAACTCAGTTGAGGTTCTCAAATGAGTCAAGAAAGGGACTCTTTATATATTACAAGTGGTCGCTTGTTTTTGGGTTCGCTGGCTTTGTGGCATCATTTGAGATTCATCGATCCTGACTTATAAAAGCTGTGGGCACATGAGACTGGGCCACATGGGTGAAAAAGGGATGCAGGTTCTTTCTCGGAAAGATCTTCTTGGGGGATGTAAGGTCAAGAAACTGGACTTTTGTGAGCATTGTGTGTTTGGGAATCTTCATAGGAGCATGTTCTCGAAAGGGGTACACAACACAAAGTCATCACTTTATTACATTCATTCTTATTGTTGGGGGCCATCAAAGGTGGAGTCATTGGGTGGTCACAGATATTTTGTGTCCTTTATTGATGACTATTCAAGAATTACTTGGGTGGTGCTGATGAAACACAAAAGTGAGGCATTCAAGAGCTTCATGCAATGGAAGGCTCTAGTTGAGAATCAGTTGGGGAAGAAGATCAAGAGGCTTCGATGGATAATGGTGCGGAATTTCGAGTTTGATACATTGGGCAAAAGCGAGGTATTTCCGGACATCATACTGATCAGAATACTCCTCAACCAAAATGGTGTAATTGAGATAATGAATCAAAATCTTCGGAGAGAGCGGGATGTATGCTTTCATGCTTTGGTTTATCAAGGAGATTTTGGGCAGAGGTCAGAACCACAACTTGCTACTTAATCAACAGAGTCCTCACACAGGATCAGTCTCAAAACACCATTTGAGATGTGGTTAGCAAGCACTGTAGATTATTCGATTATAAGGGTATTTGGAAGCACGGTTTACTATCATGTCAGTGAAGGGAAACTGGAACCAAGGGCTAAGAAAGGAGTGTTTATGGGGTATGGTGATGGAGTAAAGGGGTACAAACTTTGGTCATCAGTAGGAAACAAAGTTATTCTCAGCAGAGATACATTTTTCGATGAAAATTCTATACTCAGTTCATCAGTGGGGAGGATAATCAAATCGATCTTGGCGAAAAAAAAAATGATGTAAGGTGGAGCTTGGTGGAGTCGGTTTGAATGCAACAATCAAATCGATCCAAGTCGGCTTTCATCATCGATCTAGTTGTTTGAACGAGCTAAATCCAAGCACCGGTCGGGCAAATGTCAGTTGAGTGCAAACTGAGAACGTGGGTCAGCAGAGTATAGCTGTCAGCAGAGCTAGAAGATCCAATGTTATGATAGCTCCTAGAAGGTATGGGTTTGATGATATGGTTGGATACACACTTTAAGTTGCAGAAGAAGTGGACGGTTTTGAACTTTCTACTACTGGGGAACTAGTGACATGTTACGAAGCATCTCAATGGCTTCTTCGCCATGGGAGATGAAATGGAGTCATTCTTGAAGAATCGGACTTGGGATCTAGTTAAACATCCAGCTGATAGGAGATTTGTTACTTGTAAATGGATTTTCAAGAAGAAGGAAGGGATAACTGAGGCAGAAGGATTTAAGTATAAGGCACATTTGGTTGCAAGAGGGTTCAGTCAGAAAGAAAGGGTGGACTTTGATGAGATATTCTCACCAGTAGTCAGACATACTTCAATCAGAGTGTTACTAGCAATTGTGGCACAACAGGACTTAGAACTAGAGCAATTAGATGTGAAGACAGCTTTTCTACATAGTGAGGTAGACAAAGAGATATACATGACTTAGCCAGAGGGTTTCTAAGTTCCTGGTAAGGAAGATCTTATGTGTAAGTTGAAGAAGTCCTTGTATGGACTGAAGCAGGCTCCTAAATAGTAGTATAAAAGGTTTGACAGTTATATGATCCAGTTGGGTTATAGCATAAGTCCTTATGATTGTTGTGTTTACAACAGTCAGTTGGAAGATGAGTCTTACATCTATCTTGTGTTATATATGGATGACATGCTGATAGCTACAAAGAAGAAGTCAGATGTTCAGTATCTGAAAGACCTTCTCAGTGTTGAGTTTGAAATGAAGGATTTGGGTGCAGCCAAGAAAATTTTGAGGATGGAGATCTGGAGAGATAGAAGTTAGAAAAAACTATTTTTATCTCAACAGGGCTATATACAGAAGATTTTGTCAAAGTTTGGCATGTCAGCTGATAAGCCAATAGATACTCCTATGGCATGAAATGTTCATTTGTCAGTTTTTTTGCTTCACAGTCAGCAGAAGAGAAGAACTACATGTCAAGAGTTCCCTATGCTAGTGCAGTTGGCCGTCTGATGTATGCCATGGTGTGAACTAGGCCTGATCTGGCTCAGGCAGTCAGTGTTGTCAGCAGGTTTATAGCTCAACCTGGAAAGAAACACTGGAAAGCTGTGAAAAGAATGTTCAAGTACCTTAGAGATACAACTGATGTTGGTCTCATTTATGGAGGTGATACTCATAAACTGATCACATGATACTGTGATGCTGATTATGTAGGTGATGTGGACAGTAGAAAATCTATGACTGGTTATGTTTTCACATTGAGGAATTCAGTTGTCAGCTGGAAAGCAACTCTTCAGGAAACAGTGGTTTTATCAACCTCTGAAGCTGAGTATATGGCTCTTACTGAAGCAGCCAAGGAGGGTGTCTGGTTGAAAGGACTAGTCAGTGATTTGAGGCTACATCAGGTTCAAGCTGAGATTTATTGTGACAGTTTAAGTGCAATTTGTCTAGCTAAGGATCAGGTTCATCATGAGAGAACCAAGCATATTGATGTGAGGTATCATTTTCTGAGAAATGAGAAGAAGGTTGTAGTGAAGAATATCAGTACCAAGGATAATCCTGCTGATATGTTCACTAAACCAGTTCAGCAGAGCAAGTTTCAGTTGTGTCTGGACTTGCTGAATATTCAAAGCTTGTAAACTGAAATCTGGATACTCAGTTGAGGGCAGATCAACTGAGGGGATTATGAGGAGAAGTCTGGTACTGTACATCCTGGCATTGACGAATGCATCTGGTACTAGTACGTTTGATTATGCAATCTGGTGACGTTGAATGAGAGTTCAAGTCAAGGTGGAGATTTGTCAGTTTTGGTGACTTGACCTCTAAACTGATAAATAATCCGTGGAACTAACTCGAGAAATCAAGACGAGAATGATGGTCGATTTCGATTAAGTGTATCGATTCGTGAAAGTCGGTTTGATGAAGTGCAACCGAAGTTTCTTCAAGTCGTGATCGCCGTCAGTGTTGAGTTTTTTGAGTATAGCCGAGTTCTACATCCGGGCGATTGATTACAAGTCCAAGAGTCGCTTTTGACCGAGTTTCGTCTCAGTGGATAACAAACCGGAGTTGGGGTCCACATATGGGCTATTTATAGCAGTTCCGACAAAGATCTTTGGAGGTTAGGGTTTGGGACTTGTGTCTAAAATAACAATGTTGTAATCAATGCAAGAGTGTGTCTTTCAAAGTGTTATTCACACACTTGTGAAAACCTTGTAATTTCGTGCATAATAAATATCTCTTTTTCTCGTCTCGTGGAGTAGTCGGCACAATACCGAAACCACGTTAAATCACTTTGTGTTCTTCTTGTTTTTGTGTTTATCAATTCCGCCATTCTTGACGTTTGCATTGCTTCTGTGTTTGTTTCTTTCTTAAACTGCAAGCTTTATGTCTGTGTTTATAACATTCACATTATTTCATTCCTAAACACCAAGGATTGTGTCCTTAAAGGGCAGCCGCCTATCTTTGATGAAAATCAAGGTGAAACAAGTGTTCAAAAATCAAATTAAGGTGAACGATGTTAGTGAGTTATTCTAATTCAAGTTTAAGTTGATATTCCATGTTTAAGATATGTTGAGTTATTATGAATTCTTATAGAATTCTTATGGTTTATATGTGAAGGTGGATCTTGGTGTATTCGATGTCATCTTACAAAGCCTACAATCAGTATCGAAAAAGAGGTTGAAGTGGATTATAAACAAGGAATTGAAGTACTAGTGGTAAGACATCATATCTATGTTTTGAGTCATGAATTTATGTTTTTCGATCAAGATTAAGAATAAGAATTCATGGATGATTCTTATGCTCATAGGTCAAGGAGATTATCTACTTAAGAATCAGACATTTCAACAGTTCAGTAAAGCATCAAATAAGACGTAAGGAGTGCAATGTCAAGAGTTAGTTATATTCAAGTTTCATATTTCATGTACTATCGCATATTCTTATGTTTCAATTCAATGATCAATTTTAAAAGCATTTTAAGTACATAACATAAACCTTAGACATAAGTAATATCGGTTTACTATCATAATTGGTCTAGAAAGTGAAATCGATTAATCTTTGTTGTAGCAAGTGGTTCTTGACGGAGGGTCGGTGGCATGTATTTAGGAAAAAGCACATAATTTACACAGTTTGAAAATGCACAATGTTGGTTTAGGTTTCAACCATTTTATGATGGTTTTAGATGTTAAAACGAAATATTGTTTACTTTTATGCAGTTGAAGAAATTATAGAAAAAGGGTTTTGAAGATAAGAAAATATATGCCTATATGTATATAAATATAAATACAAATAAATATTATTAGAGATATATTTATATTTATCGTGTCTTATTTTATATTCCGTATTTATCTTTATTATTAAATTTTATCGCCTGCCCACCACAAGTTCTATATATTGTAATAGCTATTCTATGAATCAATAACAATGCATTATGATGTTATAATTCTGACAAATATCATATTTTCAAGAGATAAGAAAAGGTGTAGAAGATTGAATAGTATTCATACTTACTAAATTGTAAAGGAGTTCTTCATATTTATTGAACCAACAATATTTTCAAGTAAGTTTTAGAAAATGAAGACAAAACTTGTTTAAATAAGTTTAACACAAATTTCGATATATGAGACTTGTTCTTGTCAGAATCGTAGATAAATGGTGTAACAAGAAATATTTCTAGAAATACCGATTTTTACTTATACGAGCATAGTCTTATTATTATTTTCTAGAAAGACCAGACCTTCAGATAAGAAGAGAAGTTTAAAAGAATTTAATAAATGCTACGGTTCACTAGACAGCCATACATACTCTTGGGTTAGGAGGGAAATAAGAATTGAATTTAGTGCGGTGAGTTCTCGAATTTTCATGACATCAGACATTACTCTTGGGCTATAATAAGATGTACATTTTATATGTCAGAGCCGGTCAGGAAATCCAGTCTGCAATCTCGAACAGATTCTGAGCCTCTTAGAGGCACAAATTAGAAGCGTATCATTATTCCAGACTTTTCAGAAAAGTTATCGGTAAAGATTTTAATACAATATTTCTTCAACAATATAATACTTCAATATATTATTATTATTTTCAGTTAGATATTTTCAGCACATATAGCATGCTTTATTCAATACAAATGTTTTTAGTATGCATATCACACTTTTCAGACTAACCCATGAGTGAACTCTAGAGGCTTGCTCAGTGGATCCCTTAGTTTCCTCGTGATGCTTAGACATTGTTTACGGAGCATTCGTGCTCACTCCTTTAGTTTATAAGTTTTTCAGGTGGAACTCACGGTATCGGGAAAGTGGAGTAGCACATCTTGGCCCAGTACACTAGCTAGCTTTATCTGAGTATACATGTGAACTCACCTATTTCTGTAGGAGAGAGAAATGATCCATATCATATTTACATTTTCATTTCTTACTTACTTCCATTACTTACCCTACTATACTATATTGTGCATTACTATATCTTCCTTATCATACATAATTACCATATCTTCATTCACCATACCTACATTACCATAAGGGGAGTGACATACGTGAGATAATGATGTCAGATGATTCAAGGATATTACGCATTTGTATAGTAATACTTATCAATACAATATCATACTCATTAATACAATGCCAACCGGTCTGGTATTACTATATTCAGTTAGACCCATAAGTGGGCAGTCATAACCAGCCCATCCACATGTTGATTTGTACGACCTCCGACAAGAGCGCCGGTCTAATGAAGTTGATGATTCTTGAGAACTCATAGCACATTAATGAAATAACCAATACTTAACCATGACATATTTGACATTCGTAATACATATGATCCTAACATGCACCATATTGCATAAAAACCAACTATAATAATAATAATAATTTTGTATACTGAAAAATACATGCTGAGTAGACTCTACATGATCGTGTACCGTGTGCAATGCATAGACTGGAAATATGCAGCAACAATGGGCTTCAGTTTTGAAACAAATGTTGTGTATATATACCAGAATCGCAACAATACCGATTTTAATCGCTATACGTAAATTTCACATATTTTCCCAAAGAAAGTTCCAAATTACGTAATTTGGTTAATTGCAAATTCTTAAAGGCTAAAATTTAATTAAAGTAATAAAAATTATTTTAGCCCTTCAATTATATGATCCTTACTTATAATGGGTGCAAGCTACGCTGTGGATTCAAATTTGACTACCGGAACGACGATCTGCCTATTACAAAACATGGATCCAACATTAAGAATACAAACCGAAGGGTAAACACTTAAAGAAGTCTAACTACAAAATCAACAACTTAGTTATTTAGACTTAATATTTTCTCAAAAAAATAAAATTATTTAGACTTAATAAGATCACGACTTAAAAATTTAAATCTTAGGCAGTGGTGTTACTTTTTTTAAACTAACTGTGACACCTCGTTCCCGAATACACTGTCCTTTTTCGGGATTAGAATGCCCGACACATATATAATTAAAAATTAATTCAATTATATACATAAGGCTTACGTATCAATATCAGAGCTAAAGCGGAAACACGAAAAGACATGGGAACTTAACGACATACAACGTCGATTAGAATTCTAGAAACGTCAAACTTCAACTTGAACGTCACAACGTTTCAAAACCAAATTAATCAAACTAACTTATTACGACTTCAAGTCTAGTCCAAGAGATCATCGGTAAACAAAGTATAAAGTTGCAAACATGATTACAATGTTCGTCATCCTACTATAGAAAGTAAGGCTAAAGCAACTCTAGCTGTCACGAGCTCGCTTCTCGAAATAAACATCATCATCACATTCTGCATCACCTTCTCGGGGTGGGGAAACAACATATAATAAAAGATGTGAGTACATAAGCACACAGTAAAAGGTGGAATTGCCGAATCTAATCAATAAGATTAACAACAACAACAACAATATCAATAACAAGTTCAACATCAATAGCAATACCAATTACTACCAAGTATGTTTATCCCATCTACTAGTCCAACTAGCAGATTCAACCAAACAAGGGGTATGTTGCACACAAAGTTTAAAGACACTTCGCATGATGAGAATGCACCACGACATATCCTCAGCTCCTCATATGGCATGACTGCTACCTATGTGGGAGACTACCCAGTCCACGCAGCGGCTACCTTTGTGGAAGGGAAATAGTCCCAAGCCGTGAAACAAAAACACATCCCGCCAAAGACCAATGTGTTTTATCTTTTAGACTCTCAATTATGTTTAAGTGTAGTTAAACTAACCACCTATGTTAATTACACATAAAGGTTACCTATGGACTTCTAATCCTAGACTGTTCTACATTATGCTACTTAACACATTGCATAGAAAGCGTTGGCTACTAAGCACAACACCCAACATAGCTAAGAGTTGTCTTCCGATGATCCCGTGTTTCTCCCCGCAGAGGGTCTTCACACGAAATTGTGCCAAATACACCATTAACCATACTCAAGACTATGTCAAATAACATTTAAGGTTTATCGCATTACACACTTAATCAATGAGAACGAACTATGAATAAACATGTTAAAAAAACACAACACAATTGCAAAGTATTTTCTTAAAAAACGCCACAACTACAAGAGGGGCAGATCCTCAGTTGTATCAATATCACAGCATATTGGCGTCGTGTGTGTTGGGGATGGGTAGACTTGGAAATTCAAGACTAAACTTAAAAAAAAAAAGGCAAAAACCCTCACAGCCTGCTATGTTATCCGAACTCCAACTACAAGGCCATTTTTTTCTTAAAAAAATGACACAACACTACTACCCATTCTACTCATTACATCATCTATTCTTTCAAATAGGGTACACATTATGCTATTAAATTGTATATGTAAAGTTCCACATCTCAGAAGTAATATCATGCTCACCCTCATATAAGTGTGAGACATAAATATCTTGTCAACTCAAAGTTAGCTCTTTTAGACCAAGCGATGACGATGGTCTAAGCACTTGACCGGATCATTTATGACTCATTTCGCGCTACCAGCCCGGGTATGAGGGCATTACAGAATCGGTATTCAAAGCCGATCGCCCACGGAACTACATGCCACGCGTGAGAGGCGGTAGGGCCACATCTAGAATCCTATGGTAGGGACAAGGCTGGGACAAGTCCTGACCGTTCTGGCGATGACGTCAGCCCCTTATAAGGGGGGAGAAAGTAAAGTCTCACATATGTAAAGTAATAACCTGCCCACCTCATATAAGTTTGAGATATAAATATCTTGTCAACTCGGGTTAGCTCTTTTAAACCAATCGAGGACGACGGTCTAAGCAGTTGACCGGACTATTCATAACTCATTTAACTCTACTGCACTGAGGTCCCGAGGGCTGCATAAATGTAATTGTTTAGAAACACATATACTACCTTTACTTAATTTAAATCTTTCACTAAACTTGAAATTAGCATTTGTGGATTTCTTTTTCCTTTTAAAAGTTGTATGCTCCTAGTACACCAAACACCTGGAAATTTTTTAATGTTACTTTCATACAGAGTGAAGTGATTATCCAAGAAATAAAAAATAAACTGTTTATATCAAATATAATCAGCGTGATTCTGATCACCTTAATGATCACGTTATTCCAAAAATGAAGATTGCACCTAAAAACCTCCTACAAACGAGCATGAAGAGGTGAAATTATATGGTAGTGACAAATTTGGGTCAAAATATTTTCTGTGTCCTTCATTCCATATGTGCCACTCAATATATAAGAGGTTACAAGGTAGTAAGCTACAATTAAATCTAGAATAAAGGCTAGAATAAAGGCCTAAATATTCCTAAATATTGACTATATAATAATACACCGTATATACCATAAATATAATATATATTCCGTAACACCCCCCCTCAAGTTGGAGCATGTAGATAATGAATGCCCAACTTGCTCAGTAAGTATAAAAATTGATGCTTGCCCAATGCCTTGGTAAAGATATCGGCAAGTTGTTCATCCGTTTTGACGTGAAAGGTAGCGATGGTCCCTTCTTGAATCGCATCCCCGCTATAGTGATGATACTATTTCAATATGCTTCATGCTCGTGGAACACCGGGTTTTGAGCGATGTGCAATGCAGATTGGCTGTCACAAAATAGAGATATCGGCTTAGAGTGGGTAACTCCCAAACTTGCAAGTAATCCTTTCAACCATTTGAGTTCAGAGGTAATGGATGCCATGGAACGGTATTCCGCCTCGGTAGACGAGCGAGAAACCGTATGTTGTTTCTTGGTTTTCCAAGATACAGGGGAGCCACCAAGGAACACCATCCAGCCGGTGAGAGAGCGACGCGTCAATGGACAACTAGCCCAATCGGAATCACACCAGCCAGATAAAGACAAGTCGCATGTGGTGCTTAACAGATGCCTTGACCCGACATTTCTTTAAGTAAATAACAAAGATTTAATAGACGATCCCAAGTGTGCTTGCCGAGGTGCATGCATAAACTGGGCCAAGATGTGCACAGTATAAGCCAAATCGGGTCGAGTAAAGGACAAGTAAATAAGGCGACCAACCAAGCGGCGATAACGGGGAGGATCCACATAATCTGGACTATCAGCGAGACCCAAACCATGATTCTGCTCAATAGGAAAGTCCACCGGCTTTTGCGCCGAGTAGCCAACTTCACTAAAATGTCAAGAGTGTACTTGCGCTGACAAAGCAAAATACCCTCCGGTCCCCGTGCCACTTCTACCCCATGAAAATATTTAAAGGGCTCAAGTCCTTCATATGAAAACAACGCCAAGATATTTCTTAAAGGAGAGTAGAGCAAGAGTATCATTACCAAACAAGATCAGTCATCGACATACACGAGGACGTTAAGATGCACATGGCCTCTCGTGAAAGTAAATAGGAGTAGTCGGAGTAAGACCGTAAGAAGCCATACTGCTTTTAAAGAAGTAGCGAGTTTGGCAAACCAACACCGGGGCCGCTTTTAACCCGCATAAAGATTTTTTTCACCGACATACTGCATTAGGGAGTTTATAGTAAACCTGTGAGGCAACTTCATGTAGACTTCTTCATCGAGATCGCTGTGGAGGAATGCGCTGTGAACGCCCATCCGATGCAATTCCCAATTATGAGCCGCGGCTATAGCCAAGAAAATGCGAATGGTAACCATTTTGGCCACTGGAGCAAACGTCTCGTGATATTCGAGTCCCTCAATCTGATGGTTGCCAAAGACGACAAGACGAGCTTTCAACCGTTCAACCTGCCCATCTACCCGATATTTTATCTTGTAGACCCACTTAGAACCCAAAGCTTTCTTTCCAGAAGGTAAAACAGCCATTTCCCAAGTCCCATTTTTTTCAAGTGCGGCAATCTAATTCTTCATGGCATCTCGCCAACCGGCCTCTTGCATGGCCTCTTTAAATTACGGGGTTCGCCTCTCTGATTACAAATGCAAGAAATATGCGTGTGTCGTACATAAAATTTATCATAGTTAACAAAGTGTGCTATAGAAAAGGTGTACCGAGGAACCCGTAAGACGATGATGGTTGGGACGAACTCGCTTTGCCGAACAAAGTGTGTGTGACATAGTGTTTGTGCTATTCCGGGGACGTTTATCACGCAAGCCGCGCCCCAAGGAGAGCGTGAGTTTCAAAGCAGGAGTAATAATGTCAATGGAGGTATCAACAGGGGTATCTATATCGCAGGTGGTTCAAAGATCATGGCCTTCTTCTAAGGCCGGCTCTAAGTGGGTTATGACGTCATCGCCGAGAAGAGGCAAAGTGGAGGATGAGGTTGAGAGGTCGCATCAAGTTGTCTCGTGACGGAGGAAAGTGGAAATTGGTTTTCATGGAATCAGACGTCACGAGAAACAAAGATATCGTGGGTAGTAAGATCATAAAGTTTCCACCCCTTTTATCATTGGGATAGCCAATAAAAACGCATTTACGATCGCGAGGTGCAAATTTATTTCTTGGACCGTGACCATGAGCGAAACATAAGCATCCAAAACTCTTAAATGACTAAATTCGGGTTCCTTACCAAAGAGGATCTCGTGACGGAGTTTTATTTTGTAATAGACCGGAAGGAGTACGATTTATTAAATGTACACCTCAAGGACACATTCTCCCAAAAAGTGATCGGTAAATTTGCTTGAAACATGAGGGCGCGCCAACGTTAAGAATATGTTGGTGTTTATGCTCGACTCGGCCCATTTTGTTGAGGGTGTCTACACACGAGGTTTGAAAAAGGATCCCTTTCTCATTAAAAAATGCTAACATGGGACGAAATTCAGTGCCATTGTCGCTCCTTATTATTTTAATATGTGTGTCAAATTGACATTCAATCATAGAGATAAAAGAACGAAATACCGTAGATACTTCAGTCTTTGCATGTAATAAATAAACCCAAACTGCCCGAGAAAATTCGTCAACCAAAGTCAAAAAATAATGTGCACCAGTAGAAGAGGGAGTCCGGTGAGGGCCCCATAAATCACAATGAATAAGTTCTAAAGACCGACTCGCCCGGCTATCGCTATGCGGAAAACTGTCACGAGTCTGTTTAGCTTGAGGACAGACCTCACACTCTTTATTTAATTTTTTGGGAATATTAGAGCAACCTTTAATGGCAGGAACTAGCTTGAGGACTCTATCAGATGGGTGCCTCACCACGGTGCCATAACTCGACGCCGTCAAAGTAGGAATTGTCACAACACACACGCCGGATTTGATTTAAAAATATAGAGTCCGCCCTTCCGCCACGGCTCCAATCGTGGTCTCGAACGTTGGTCTGAGATAGCACACGATGTTTTAGTAAAAGAATCGAACAATCGTAATCGCCAATTAATCGTGACACCGATATCAAATTGCAACGTAAAGCCGAAAAAAAAACATTTTCAAGAGTGACACCCGTAGACAAAACAACACT
Source organism: Gentiana macrophylla (assembly GCA_026214975.1). Lineage (NCBI taxonomy): Eukaryota > Viridiplantae > Streptophyta > Magnoliopsida > Gentianales > Gentianaceae > Gentiana > Gentiana macrophylla. The sequence continues at coordinate 21,398,957 of CM047809.1, read as the reverse complement.
ACCCTCTTTAGTGGCCATAACAAGTTGACCATCCGTAGACCAACCGCGCAAGGAGTAATATTAACGGTACGCGAAAAACATGATAAATTACCGGTAACATGATGACGGGTCGCACCCGTGTCAAGAATCCATGGAATAATGGGAGACTTACCCGCCATTGTGTCCTCGTTGATGGACATTAAGCATATTCAAAAGCAATAGGACTGCCCGATTAAAGTTTGCCGTGGCAAGGTCGCTGCTAGCGCCCTCAACCACATTTAAAGGTCGTTGTAAAGAACCGGGCCGCGGAGGAGTCGTGGGCAAGAGCCGTGCCGGTGCCGAGGACGGCGTTGGCCCGAGCAGGATGCCGCGCCACGAGCAAACCGACGAGGTGTCTGGTCCCTTGTTCTTCCGGCTCTGTTTTCCCACCAACTGAAACCCATGAAACTTAAAGCAAGTGCTAGCATCATGACCCGGATAATTACAACGAGAGCACTTAAGTTTGATTTGTCAATTCGACGCCTTACCCTTAGTCCGATCAACTCGCAACGAAAAAGCTTGATCGGGGTCGATTCCATGGCGCCTTTACTCGAGCAATGCCACGCGAACGCTCTTCTTGGCGTGAAAGCGAGATAGGCTTCATCCAAGCGAGGTGTTGGCACCCGTGAGAGCAGAGATTAGCGGACAATCGAATACAAATCATCATTGATTCCAATCGTAAATTGGTGGTATTGTTCTTCTTCCTATCTTTTTTTCAAATTTACCCACCACATTACATGTACATGTAGATACACAAGAGCAATAATGGCGGGTTTCAACCGGCAGAGATCATCGATAAACTCACGAGATCGTTAAAATATTCTTCAACAGACATACCTGGAGTTGCTTGCAATCAAGAATGGCAGAGCGGAGCTGTTGCAAGCGTGGACCATTGGCGACACAAAAGCGTTTAGCCAGATAATCCCACAACAATTTCGCTTCTTCAAAGTACGGGATCGTCGCCGCGAGTTTTGAATCCATGCTCCGGAGAAGCCATGAAACAATCATCGAAAGTTAATCGTGTCCCAATCAATAATTTTCTTTTCATCCGCCGTTTTCTTCGTGGTGCCATCTATGAACACGAATTTCCGGCGTAGATTTTAAGGCGAGGAGATCGCCGAGACCATGTTAGATAATTATCACCCCGCAACAAGACATGGGTGATCAAATTGCCCGGTTGATCTCCGGAGCCAAGATAATAGTGGAGAAGAAGGATCAATTTTGTCTCTGCCAACCATTGTTGCAAAGCTTATGCAGTCGCCGCAAGCTTTCAAAGTAAACGTGGAAGACAAAAATTGTGTGAAAAAAATTATTTTTCGCTTCCGATACACACGACAAATTTGGGCCAAAATATTTTCTGTGTTTTTCATTCTATATGTGCCACTCAATATATAAGAAGGTTATAAGGTAGTAAGTTTCACAATTACGCTCTGTAATAAAGCCGCTAGAATAAAGCGCCAAATATTCCTAAATATTGACTACATTAATACAATCAGATATACCATAAATATAATATATATTCCGTATCAGAGAGGACTATTTAGTAGAAATTGTTCACACACAGATCATCCGAACTACACAGACGCCGCTGTAGACAACTCCCTACAAAAGAATTTTTCTACTTGAGAATCTCTCCACGAAGAGATAGGAGAATGATGGATACATTGCTTTGTTTATAGACAAAACATGAGGCCAAGTGAGAGCTCACGGCAAGTAACTCAAAATAGATTGATTTTCTTTTACTGATTTGACTGGTGACGCAGCCAATACACTGTCTCTCACCCTAATTTGGATACACTGCCCCTATTTGATAAACCTATGATAATTGACTAGACAATTATCACCCTGTAATGCTTTAACTTCATGTCTCTTATCCTTCAAACAATATAAAAAAATAACTATTTCATTTAAAAGAAGAAGAATATATTTATATATATATATCTGTTTTTACTAATTAATCACCGTACGTAATCATGGTCATAAAAACGACTATACAGAATATGTAACAATAAAATTGTTTAGGTTGGAATTTGACGGTGGAAAATCAATACCCATACGATAATATAAAATCAAAACGACACTATTAAATATTTGTGTGTAAATGCAAAAGAAAAAAATATTTGTACGTAGTTTTACGTGAACATATATAATAAAACACTACCTCCGTCCTGCTATATATAACTGTTTTTGTTCTTGTATTTGTTTTATTTTATTTAAATACTTCGGCCTTTTTTATTATTATTTTTAGATGGACTGGGTAAGAGCATGCTACATGTTGGGTTTCTACGGACCGAACATCTACCATTGGGCTTTCTTGGCTTCCCATTGCTAAGCCTTCATTGTTGTGCATGCAAGTCACCGTGATTACTCTGACGGACTTCCTCCGGCGCCAAGCACGGCCAGCTTCTTCACCGGAAATTACCCCTTACTGGCTACTGCACTACAAAGGTAGAACTACTTCTTCTGCATCAAAGCCCGGAGGCTCTGCTCATGCCAAGTAGTACCGTGATTAGCTTGTGACAAGTTACAATCAAGGTTTCACTTGTATACATACAATTTTGTAAATTCCTGAATTACATCGAAACATTCTAGGTGGCTAGGGTTCTCTTACGTTTTTTTTGTCAGATTGTATATATCGTAAAATCCTGGAGTACAACGAAATTTTGTTTTTTGGATTGCTTTTTGGCGGTTTGTAGAATAATAGTTCAATGGAATGTGAAGGTAGTTGCCAATTAGGGTTAGCTTGTTCATCTGTCTAAGATCACCACTGCTGCGGCTATCTTTTTGAAATGGAATAATCACTGTGCTCAAGTTTGTATATTGCTGCCGACATTGCCTGTTTGATTGGAATTCTAGAGCATTTCTCTTGTTGAAATGGAATAAGCACCCTTTTTCATAACAATGAGAAACAAGTTAGGGAGGCTTGGTGAACAAACAGTTCGGAATTGTTCCAGATCCAAAAAGATCAGTACTCCACCAGCCATCAGAGTGACAAATTACATTGCCCATTTAGGCAGCCATAAAAAGAGCCCAAAACCCTGCCAACTCCTCTCTCTGCCTCCATTCCCAGGCCATCCTTTGCCTGGTCGGAGTTCAGCTGTCAATCATGTCACCGCGATTAGCTGGCTGAAGTATTACTTTGATGAGATCCCTGGTGGTGCCATTCACTCTCACTTCAACAAAGGCTTGGTTTGTATAATGTCTTTTTTTCGTCAGATTTTGTTCGGTTAGATAATGTGCGAACTCATATGTACGTAATTGCTTCCTTAAGGTGCAAATGGATTACATGCCATCAGGAGTTCCATCTGTGCCGGAAGGACATAAAGTAAATTCCCTGAGAAAGGTATCAAAATAATCCGCCCATGTCCCTTCAGAGGAAAAATTGTAATTTTTGAAAATATCAGCTTTAATCTTTCTTATGTTGCAACGGTTATGTGAATTTTGCACCCTCTCTGGATTGCAGGTGAAGCAGAATGAAATTATGGAGTTGGGGGCCAGACTGCTTGTACCAGCTTCTGTTGTTAAACTAAGATTTCTAAGAGGTTTGACATAATACCGAGTGGGACTTTATATCCAAATGCAGATGAGATAGAGTACTTGAAAAGGCTTGTAATGTACAAGGTTACTAAATTACCTTTGAACTTTTCTTGCCAAAATACCTAGGGTAATTAAGTGTTACAATTTTTTCTTTGAGTGATCATTCTTTCCTTTTTCTGGTGAGTGTGTTTCCTATTCAAAGTTCAGACCAGAATGTTAAAGAGTTATATATGTTCATTCTCTTTGTGATATATCGATATGTTATGCTCCTCAAATTCCCCTTTAACCCTCTGATCTTGCTGTAGTAAGTTGAGGGTTGCTTATGCTGTGTTATTTATTTATTGTTTATTTTTTTGGGTGACATTTTGAACTGATTGCTTTGAAATGGATTTCAGGATTCTGCTCTAATGGTGCTGAATAAGCCTCCAAAGCTACCAGTGAAGGTTTAAAATTTAAATCCTTCACCCTCCCTGAATTACTGTCCACTTTCTTCCGGTACTGTACATTTTCTATATGCATGTTTTCCTCAGGGTAATTTGCCAATTCATAATAGCATGGATGCCTTAGCAGCTGCAGCACTATCATATGACTATGATGAAGGTCCAAAATTGGTATGTTTAGTATTGGTTCTCAGAACTCTATTTCAATCAAGCTACCAAATTTGGAGTTTCTTTGTAGCTTAGGTAATGTATAACAGATGAAATGATGTATAGATTGTGAATGTTCTAGTGCATGGGATGTATGCTATGTTCTTGTCTGTGAGACGGATGAATAGGCTCCCAAGCCTCCAGCATTTCATAGTTAAGAGGCCCAATCAAAATCAATTATTTTGAAATTTCTGTTGGATCTGCACAATTGCTTGCGCGCCTGTGGTTCAGCAACAATTATTACTTGGTTATTGAGAATCATAGCATTTCTACAAAATCCAATTGAATGAGAACATGTTCTCCTTATTGGTTATCTTACATCATACTACATATGTTATACTATGGAGACGTGAATTATCAGAAATATTCAGTCCTGTGTGAATAATTAGATTCTTGGTGTTGGATTCCAATCAACAATTTTATCCTGTACGTTTTATTTCTTAAAGGGTATTACCCTTTAGTAAAAATACTGTAGTGAAAACCGAAGTCTTCTTGTTTTATTATCACATTTCAATGCAGGTTCTTTGTTGTACTGCAGGTGCATCGTCTTGACAGAGAGAGTAGTGGTATTCTCCTTATGGGCCGAACGAAGGAAAGCGTTGCACATCTTCATGTATTGTTCAGTGACTTGAATAAGGCAAAGTCCTTGTCTAAGGTACTAAAATTTGTGCCTTTATCCTTCTTTGAAATGTTATTTATGTCTTTTCATTGTTTCTTTCTTGAATTTACTTCAAAATTTTCACCGTTCTTGGAAGTTGTTTAACAGTTAGGCATCAAATTCACTGATGTCTTTCTGTGTATAGGAAACTTTGCTTGCATTTAGCTCTTTGAGAGACTTGTTTTCAACTGTTTGAGAGGCAAATGATAACAAAAGCTTGATTGTTTAACTATCTCTGAAAATTCTAGGAACTTCTCTTCAAAAGTCGTTTTATAGAAACAGTAATGGATCATATTATGATCAATACATCCATTTATTTTCTCAAACAGCAATCAATCTAAGATTCAAGCTAATCTTTTCTTCTCTAGTTGTTTCGTAAGGGAAAGCAGTGAATCCAAATTAAGAAAAAAGTGGAATATCATAAAATATGAATATCATATTATATGTTTTTCAGAGACTCAATCTACATGCGTGTATTTCATGGTTAAACATATAAATATGGAGTTCTTTCTGCAATTATTGTATTTTTAAACAATTTTGGTCCATTTCATGAATCAAAAAACACTCTCCTAGTCTACAAAATGAAAAAAAAAAATCAACTTGGAAGAATTACAGTCTCTCTTGAAAACACTAATGGGGTTTTATTAAAAAACACACCTTGAGGATTGTACGAGTGTAATAAGCATATTTTTATCGTATTTATGTATGCCCTTGAAATATGTGCAGAACATATAAATTATTTCGGATTGAAAATTTAATATCTTTTTATTTTTATTTTTTTCTTCTTCTAAAAACACATTAAAAACAACAGCTTTTCATTTAATTTCATAAACTCATCTTAAAAACAATTCTAAAGAAATGGTGCAGAAACACATTCTAAACATACCATGTTTTATTTATCTTCCCCATGTTCTTTCTTTCTTTGGTTAGTATATGGTTTGTGTTGTTTACAAGTAATGTATGAAGTCAAGTCCTGAAATCTGAAAACGATCATAGGATGCTTTTATCTATGACATCCTGGATTTTTAAATTCCTTTATCGTGTTCAGGTTTGGGATGCTGCATGTGACGTAACTTATCAGCGCTATTGGGCACTAGTTTTAGGCTGCCCCAAGGAAAAAGAAGGTCTAATTTGTGCACCGCTACTTAAGGTGTTTCAATTTCGCTTTCTTATTTGTCCTGACATTTGCATCCCCACGTGTTTTACTTGGGATGCAGAGACTGCGTGTGTAGAAAGATATGTTGACATTCAAATACTTTAGGTTGTACTTGATGATGGGAAAACAGAGAGGGTTATGTTGGCAAATTGTCTGGCCTTGAAGCTTCTTATGAAGCTGTTACTGAATATCGAGTGTTGGGTCCCATGATTAACGGGTGTTCATGGATTGAATTGTGTCCTCGCACAAGCCAAAAGCATCAGGTATCACAAGGAGAGAAAGCCTTTCTTTTCCTCGTACTCAGTTTTCATGCATGTTTTAACAATGCCTTTATCTTTTTCACAGCTACGCTGTACATTGTGCTGAAGCTCTCGGCACCCCAATTGTGGGTGACTTTAAATACGGATGGTTTGTACATCGAAAATGGAAGCAAATGCCTAGAGTTGATTATGAGCCAAATAGCGGGGAACCCTACAGAATGCGTAGACCCGAAGGTTTGGATGTTCAAAGAGGGAGTGTGTTATCTAAAGTTCCCTTACTTCACTTGCATTGTAGAGAATTTGTACTTCCAAATATCGAAAAATTCTGGACCTTAATCGAACGACGCCAGATCTTCGCTTTCAAAAGTTAATTCAAGCCAGATGTCCTTCGGTTTGTGGCATCAATGCCTTCACACATGAAGATTAGCTGGAATCTTATGTCATCATATATGATCTAAAAACAAGGATTTGTTGCAAGCTCGTGAATCTAGACAACCCCTGAAGATTTCTTCTAATAATGGTTGAAGAGGTATGTTCCAGATTTTTCTTATAACCAGCAATATCCTTTATTTACTAAAAAAGACTCCATATTTTTCGCAATTTCATTAAATAAATAGATCAGGCAGTAAAGTTTACCTTAGCAAAGAAGAGGCTTTATTAACCTTTTTTTTATAGCATATATACATAACTAAATGAAGAAAAAAATTAAAAGGTATAAATGTTATTGAATATGAATGTAGTACAAAAATCAAATACTATTGGGCTCTTAATAACAGAAATCAATTGCAGGTTAAATCTTGAAGCTGTTTGGAAGAGATGTTAATATTCATAGTGCAGTTCATGTTTGTGGATTTCTTCTTCTTCATAATCAACATTAGCTTCACTTTTCCATTCAAATTTGATCTGCTGTTTATCGGAATCCAAGCGTGCTTAAGAAACTCATCCCCGAGTTCATTTCCAGGAACGTTAGCTGAAGACAAATCCACTGCAACGTTAAACTTTTTCGTGGATCGAAGATTGGCCTTCCCTTTAGGTACAATCGATTCTCCAACCTTGTAGTCCTTGTAGAAGAATTCGATCGTGCTGTTTTCGTATTTATACTCACCGAAATTCTTGTTCTTCAATCCGAAAGTTGAGCGCTCATTCTAATGTTGAACGGCGTTAACGCTCAATGTTGAAACTTGAAAGCTATCATCGAAAGTAGCGGATCGAACATGAAAATTAGGTTTTCGGGCCTTCATGACTACAAGCGCAAAGACTAATGCGATGCCCGTTTGGAACAACACGAAAGCGAGGCCATACGCGTAGCATTTGAAGCGACGAGCATCTTTTTCAGCTTGAGTGTATGTCTTCTCTTCTCCATTAAACTTTGCCATTGGAATCGAAATATTAATGAATAAATTATAAATGGAATCTAAGTAGCTAGTTTTTTTTTTTTTTTTTGTTTTTGAAAGTAAGTAGCTAGTTAATGGAAGGTAAGGTGAAATTGTGATGCAAATTGTTGTGTATTTCGGTGGGTATTTGTAGCTAGTGTGAGAGGATATTGTGTCAAAATGTTGTGTTGAATAAGTAAAGAGGTGAATTGAAAGAGTAAAAATAGAAGGAAAAAGAGAAGGCCTTTGTTGAAGTTTTCTTTGTCGTGTCTTTCAATAAAAAACGGCTTTCAATTATTAATTTGTTGCGAAAATTTCACAGGTATTTTTGAAATGGGGGCTGGTTAATTTCAAGTCCAAAACAGTGTAGAATCCATGAAGAATAGTTCTACAGCTTGTCAATATATTCTTATTTTATTTTATTATTGCTCTTTTCCTATAACAATAAACCGTTTGTTAAAGTGCTTAAAATGTTAATCATATGTATCTTAAGTTTTTGGAAGTGATGGTAGTTCAATATGGTATCATAACGGGAGGTATTGGGTTCAAACATTGCTGGCAACATTATTTCCCATTTATATCAAGCAAGTTGCTTTACTTCTTTGTTGTTGGTTGACGGAGGTCGGACTAGTCGTCGCCGCCACGTGTCACCTCCTATTTGATCCAACAATAAGTAGGGACAGAGAAACTTAAACATTAAGGGCATGGAGCCTCTGCTTAAGCCTAAGGGGCAGAACTCTACCTCAGGTCGGAGATCGGCCCCGCCCACTTCTCACCCATCGTAGGCGGGGCGTGACGCAAATGAGTTGGGTCAGTGCGGTTCGGGCTATAGTGGCCTCGGAGGCTCGACGCCGGTCGGCTAGAGCTATCCCAGATATTTAGCCCACGTGTGTGATATAAAAGCTATTATGGGAAGATCCTTCCCTCATTAAGGCTCTGATCCTATTATTCAAAACACCGTGATTATCTCTTAAAATAAAGGGGATTAATACGTGTAAATCCTTGAGGGATACGAAATAGAGTCCGCAATGGACATGGCACAGACATGTCTAGGACAAAACGTCCTCTATATAAACGATCCCAAGAACTACGAAGAGAACAATCACAGGTAGATAGGCAACTTGAGATTTGTAATCTCAGGCTCGGTCTAAAGCTACTCAAACACCATTCGTGTTTTATACCATTTCTTGGGGCATAGTCTTGAATCCGTTGTCACTAGGATAATACGATATCCAACATCGTCATTGGTCATGTCTAGTTGGCTCATCCTTGTTATAGGCTCGTTTTTTGTTGTTGGTCTTTGTATGCCTGGTTGGCTCAGCGTGTGTAAAATGTTAATTAATTTACATTTTGGAACGGAAATAGTATATGTATATATATAGACCTATACATATGTACCTTGTACACTTGTATCAAAAAAAAAAATAATAAAAAAAAAATTGTACCTTGTATACAAATGACTAAAGATAAAAAGAAGGATTAAAACGTACCTACCTTACCTGCAGATACTTTGATGATAGCTATAATTTGTCAAGTAAATAGACACAAAAATGGATCGTCTACTACGTACTATGTGAGTGCGGTAGAGGAATAACTAAGTCAGAAAAATATATTTTGTAGACGTGGAGACAGGAACATATAGTATATGTTTTTTCCCCTTATAACTCTTTCAATTTGTTTTCTCTTAGTATATACCCTATCGATAAACATATGCTGCCTGTCCTTTTGACATAAATTATGGCACATTGTTGGTCCTCACGTAACGTAAATCCTTCTTGATTGTCTGAATTCTAGACGTAATCAATAAACCCCTTTAAATAGGACTTTTATTGTCTTAATCCACAAAGTGAAGGAAGCTAGTGAGATGACCGGTTTTCGCCCTTATTAGCATGTGTAACTCTTTTTATAAGCTTCTCTCGTAAACACTTGCAAACCGCTTGAAATTAGTGATAGGCTTAGTTATTTCTTCAGGTCAATCTCTGCGTTTGTGAAAGGTCGATGATTACATCCATTGTTACCACGGGCGCTCGAAGCTTCCCATTCCATGAAACTTGGTAGAAGAAGATGCCAAAATCACATGGCCTTAAAGTTAGAACCGATGAAAGCTTTCTGACCTCGGTGATGACGGCTATGAATTTCCCAATTGATTTGATTATGTCATGTATATCTACCGTTTCCTACCATGTTCTAATAAACAATAATCCTACTAATGATATCCTACCTAGTACTATGCGTTGTTAAGTGGCGGATCTAGAAAGGGGTAAATCTTTTTCAGAGTAATTTTTTTTCCACGGAGTCCGAAATTTTTTCTACAGATAAGATTTAGAATTTTCTTATTTTTAACGAGATCCGCGGACCCTATTAGGGAAGGGTGGAGCCGCCTATGGCGTTGTGTTATCTTTGGCAAGAAGGACCCGTTTGAATTAAATTATTTGTTGTTCGTTAATGATAGCTTATTATTTGCAGAGGCCACACTAGAGGCGTGTAGTACCATCTCGAATGTTCTTTCTCTTTATGAGAGTCTTCCGGGCCAAAAATTAATCTTCTTAAGTCATTTATGATTTTTAGCAAGGGCATACCCGAATCTAAATGAGACGAGCTGTCTTCTTCCATGAAGATTCCTTTTGGTAGCAAAGTCGGTAAATATCTTGGCCTCTCTTTTGTGATTGGCCGCAACAAAAAAGTGATCTTCACTTATGTCGAGAAGAATCCTAAAGAAGCTCAACGGATGGAAAGGTAATTTCTTTTCGTCGGTTGGGAATCACGGAAATGCTTATAAAAATCCCTCATCCAAGTTTTACCTCAGTATGTGATGCATTATTTCGCCAATTCAAAATCTCTCATCACGAAATTCAAAAAGCTGATTCGGTGATTTTTTAGGATCCTCAGAGGAGAGACGTAAGATACAATAGAAGTCTGAGAGGCGTGTTTTCACCGGAAAATGGATGGTGGTCTTGGGTTTCAGGACTTAGAATGTTTTAATCTGACCCTTCTAGCCAAGTAGGCATGGCGTATACTGAAGGATTCTGATACGATTTCTGCTCAAGTTCTAAACTCCAGATTTTTTTAGACAAGAGGCTTCATAGATCACCCCTCAGCTATTTGGAGATGTATTTTGAAGGGTAGAAGTCTTTTATTTCAGAGTGGAAGGTTGGCAACAGGGATTCCATACTTATTGGGAAGGACCCGTGGTTACCTGTTCACCCCTTCTTTTAGGCTCATCCGACAACGGATGAACTTTCACACTCTAAGGTGAATTGTCACATTAATTAGTCTAATAGAATATGGCGAACCGATGTTATAAATGAACATTTCAATTCTTACAAGGCCAAGAAAGTTCTTAGCATACCTCTCACGCCAAATGGCTCTCCAGATAATTTAATTTGACATTTCTCCACCAATGGCATTTACAACGTGAAGACTGGTTATCATATAGCTAAGCATTGCCGGCCCTATAGTGAGGCCAAAGAGACCGCGGTCTTAAGCCCAACGGTGCCGGGAGGGCCCAACGGTACATGTTTCGCTAAAAGAAAAAAAAAATCGTGTAGATTCAATCCGATCCAACCTAATATAATATGTTAAATTTTTTTTTTTGATAAAGGCCCAAATTTTTGTTCTGATGATGCTTTCAAACTTGTGTAAAATTCATATGCATATTATGCCTTTTTATAGGCTGAAGGAAGCCCAATTCGAACTGAGGTGTTCCTACATGAAAAGGTAAGGGTTATCACCATTTGCATGCAGAGGTGCATCAGTTTGAAATTCAAAATCTGAAAAGGAGCATGGATTCGAAAATGCATATCCCTTCATGAACTGATGCATGTATTGGTTTAGGTTTCGGGGGCGTTGCCCCCGAACCCCCAAGAGTTGGCGCTGCCCTCTCGACCCACCACGACCTGACCGGGCAGGTCAAACCCCGTTTTGTTGCGATAACATTAATTCGTACGGCAACTCGAATCCAAACGATAATCAAAACATTTATTTATGAAAAATATCTAACAGTTTTGTGTATACGTATGAATTTGGTTTTTGTTTCTAAATATGCTAGAAAAGACTGCTTTGTAGGTATGTTTTGAGGCTATTAATAGATTGAATTTTGTATTTACGGATGTTAAAAACGCGATAAGTATGTTTTTATAAAAAAAAGACAACTTCAACTAAAAGACCCAATTCGGAAACTTGGCCTTAAGCCCAAAAAACGCCAGGACCGGCCCTGTAGCTAAGGATATCAAATCCTGCCCGGATGGATCAAGTATAGATTTGTCCTCTTCTGGATTCAACATATGGAAACATGTTTCGAAAGTCAAGGCGAAGCTAAGAATTTTACATTTCATTCGGAAAATTTTGAATGACGCAATACCAACCACTTGAGCACTTTGCATTAGGGGATTGGTAATGGTGTTTGTCAAGTTTGAAATGGACAAGAAGAAACAGTATGGCATTGCTTATTCATCTGTCACATCCCACGGGCAGTTTGGAAAGATTATCCTCGAGGCTATACGGTAAACAACACACACTTCTATTCCTTTAGTGATTTTTTCACCTTCCTTTTTGAAACTAAAGAATATCCAGAGATATCGAGATCAGTCTGTCTCGCGTGGAACATATGGAAGGCGAGATTTTCTTTTATCTATGATAAAGAAGATGTCCGGGTCAATGTTCTTCTTAATTCTGCTATTGTCGAGTTGGATGACTATTGTGACGATGTTCTTTCCTTTCAAGTAGTAGTGAATTATCAAGCAAAGTCGTCCTCCCTGACTCAAGGCCAGGTAAAATTTAATGTTGATGCTACCTTTGGGAACGGACCGACAGCGCTTGGTGGTGTTTCACAAAATTTGAAGGAAAAATACTCAACAACTTATCCTTTAGATTAGACGGTTCCCATGCAAAGGCTTATCGATCGGTGAAGTACTTGCCATGTATCACGCCATTTTATTTGCTATTTCTTGGGCTACTTTAATGTGATGTTCAAGGTGACTCTCTTACGGCCCACTAGAATCTCATTTCACAGTCGGAAGACCTCTCAACAATGAGAAGTATATTGAGGACTGTCGTTCCTTTCTCTCTTGTTTTTGAAGATATTCTTTTTGGTTTGTTAAAAAAAGGGAAATATCGGTGTTCATTTTTTAGCTAAGGAAGGCCTCATATTAGTTGGGTGTGTTGTTTGGGGTTCCTCCCCTCTCTTCCATATTGTAATGGCTTGTCACTCTCCGACATTGAAGCCTTAAATAAAAGTTCATTTTACCTCTAAAAAAATACACGTGTAATCATAATAAAGGAGATCGGAGTAGAGGATGATATACAATTCATCTCTCCCCTTTTATAACCAATTGTGGCGCCCAAGCATTGCTTGAGGAAAAAAAAAAAAAAAAAAAAAAAAAGGAAGAAAATCATTTCTAAGTCTAGTGCTCTAAGCCAATCGGGTTGGATCGGATTCGACCTGTTTGGACCATTATTGTCATTGTGTATTTGTTATGATTCAACCTTGTCGGACCATATAAATGTACATATAATGAATAGCACATATTGTTATTGTGTATTTGTTAATTCAATAAACCCATTTAATGCATATAGTAACTTCCTAAGAATTAAATTGTGACAAACAAATCATAATTAATTATAATCGATGAGATCTCAAATTCTTAAATGCCTTAAGTTGTATGTATTGATAAATAAGAAGAATAGTCATTGCACGGATCGCACGCTCTCGAACGAAGTTTTCATCAAACAAGCGATTCAAAAGGCGAGGAATTGCGTAATTGCTTGGCCTACTTAGGCTCTTCTATATTAAGTAGCTATTAGCTTTTTTCCGCAAAAGTAGAATATTTGTATAAGCGTAGTAGTTTATTTGTTTATGCTTACGGCGAACTCATGATGTACATATTTTTTTGGTTTTTAATATAAATAAAAGATCCGGTTTCCAAAAAAATAAGACATTATTAATGCTGTTAGACTAGCACGTATTAAATTTCTTCAATCTCATTAAGATAGTGATAGATCTCATCTATCAACGTGTGTCAACACTTGGACTTGTACGTGAACGTGTATTGTTGAATACATACGTTAGATGACTCGCTACATAGGTGTCACATATCCGCGCCGGTTGTGTAAATTATACTTGACCGATTCCTCGTGATATCGCAGCGTGGATTGTCATGTTTTGACACTATTGAGGTTTTTCAACGAGGGCGTGATCATGTGGTAGTAATCGATATGATCATCAAGTATGCGTGATGATTTATGTCGTTTGTCCTTAATTCGTATTTACTATTTTTCGTAATGAATATCCGAAATGACCTTATCAGGAATGTTTTATTTCAAAGTCTTTGCAAAGTAGATTCAAATTATAAGATATAATTGTTGATGTGTTGACAATCAAGTAAAGACTATATGGATATTGTGTTTGTGAAAGGACACTAGTCAGTAGCACATGATTCATTTCATCCGGATAACTGAAAGTCGTGACACATTTCTGAAGGTCAATCATGATCGTTAAATATGAAATGATGTTTTATAAATATTTTATATTTGCGGCCTACATACTCGGAAGCCTACCACGTTGCACACAAATGCATGAATTTTTGGATTTAAACTGTAATCATGTGATAATCAAACAATGATTAATTATTATGCTTAGTACATTGTATTGTGTGGAAGTAATATTCAAGTTATTATTTATTATAACTAAATAATAATGGAATATTAATAATTTAAATAAATATTAGATATTAATCAAAATAATTTCAGTTTTGCATTCCAGTTCCGTTTTGGGGACATCCGATAAAAATGAAACGATTGGTTGGGTAATTTCTAATCCCAGTATGAGTCCGAACAATTTAATGTGTACAAAGATGTTCATTAAACAAAATTTGGTCAACAAAACTTGCAACATTCTGAATCAGAATCGACGTGTAAAGAAAACAACGAAAAATTAAACGTAAAATTTGAATATCAAATTCACATGAAATCAGCATAAGTACTGTTTGACTGCTCAGCTCCAATATATCTCTATAAAAGCTCTACATAAATATTAAACTCTAGCTAAATCTCCTGGATCTTTTGGCCTCTTCTTTAATAATGCACCGATTAACTGTTTTTGTGCTCACTGCACTGCACTGCACTGCACTGCACTATATACATGTCTATGTCCCGATCTATATGTATATATAGATCAATAGATATAGATATAGATATAGATATATACTTACAAAAGACGTGAAGCAGGGAAGCATCGAAAAAACTATGATGTTACTAGGCAGGGATATCACAGCCAAAAAGGGTTGCAGCAGTTCAGTTGTAGCCTCTAAATTAGTAGGTATTATAGACGGAATGCTAACCTTTACTTGAAACCTGAAGATGTGCCTTTTCTTGATTGATAGTGAGATCTTTTCCTATTGGGAACAACTCCGCTATCGCTATAGCTCCCTCCTTCAGTTAAATCTTCATGAACCTCTGAAAATTCTGGTCTCCTAGACTTGAGGGGTACAAGGTATGAGTCATCCTTAGAACTCTTCTTCCTCATCATATCATGCTGTTTCACATTTTCGGATATCTGATGGATAGCTTTATTTATTCTAGCTATTCCTCTTTCAACCGGTTCAACAACGTGGGACACAGTGAACTTCATGTCATCAACGATCTATAAAATGAATATGCAGTCAATTACCAGTAAACCAAAAAAATGAAATTAGAATTTTAATCGGAAACATAAATGAGAATCAAACTTACGATTTCGCCACTGCCTACAACCACATCTCGTACACTCTGGTGAAGTTTCAACCCCTTTTCTCTCTCATCATGACGACCCGTGTGTACTTTTGTACTTCTTTCGCTATCTGCAACTTCTTCTGGGTCAGGTGGTATTCCTAAAGATGCATAATCTGACATGACCGTAACATTGCGTACACACCGTTCTCCACGCTTGTAAGGCACAGCAGGGAAAACATAAAGATGCACCACAGCAGCAATACCCATCTATGTGAATCAGTGAATGTGCACGTATAAGTATCACAAACAGTAATCACTAGTAGATTCTCTGATCCAGGAGTAAATACTAAAATGTAATCTAAGGCACTGTGGAAACGTTTTAAAACATCGGGAAGTTGAGAAAAAAACCAAATTTTAAACTCTTCTTTGAATAATAATTCAAGTTATGGACATGCCAAAATGTGTTTTTACCTCACTGCTCCTCTACTAAACGCATGAATATAAAAAAACAGGGTTTAGAGTTCCCGTGGTACACGGGGTTTTCAGGTTTGTGGGGTGTGAGGCTTATGGTTTAGTTTTTTTATAGGAGGTGAGGGTGAGGGTGAGGGGACCAGTGGGAAGGGTGGGGGATAAGGGTTTAGGGTTTTTTTGAATAAAAAATTGTGAAGGGGGGAGGCAAGGGATGAGGGTTGTATGCAATTCTTTTTAATTTTTCTATTTTATTTTTATAATTAAGGTAGATATAGAGTATTTTTATCACTAGATAACATCTTGTGTCTCTTTTGCCTCAAGGAAATGAGGCTAGGTTTTTTGTTAAATACTGAAATTAGAGACAATCCACATCTAAATTGTCAAAAGATCAGGAGTCATGTAATTCACGGACCTTATTACTAGTCAATAATCACTTTTTTGTTGACCAAAGTGGGACTCCATGTGGAAGAGAGTTTGGATAATGTGAACACACTTTTATCTAATGGTTGATTGTTTACTGCTAACAAGGATATTACATTTCTGATGGGCACTGTAGTATACTACTCATTGAACTATTTCTATCGGATTAAGCTTTTAAATCAGAATTTCTGAACATGACAACAATAAAGAAGATCCTACGGTTGAATCTCAAACTGCTACAACATTGCCCATCATCCAATTCATTAACGAGAAATTTTGCCAAAAGGGCTAAATACATCTTTCCTAGCCCTGTCACAAACATTTTGACGGACCTCGACCATCGAAGAAAGTTGTTGCCATTAAGTTTGTGGATCAAAATGGCAGTAGAGCTGGGTTCAAAGGGTCCAGAGGGCGGAAGACTATCGACCACAACAATGTCATTTTTTAGGAGAAACGATTGACATTCTGACCTACGGAATTTGAATTTTGAAAAATGTCTGGAAGCAATTTAGACAGAGTAAAGCTCTGATACCATGAAGAGATAAACAAAAGATGGGGAATTACTCTTCTTAAGTTTATTACGAACAGAAAGAGCTTAAATAGGTACATAAACCCAAAGGTTTTCTGGACAGCCGAATAAAGGGACGGCTGCAGTTAATCAGCAGTTAACTACCCACCTTACAATAGCCGTAAAGAGCCCACAAAAAATTAAATAGCAGACAAGACAGGTAAACAATTAACTGATTTTCATAAAATAAATAATATTCCTACATACTCCTATAGTGAATAAAATGCAGTGAACAGTATGGAATCATATTAAAGTATTAGTCACGAACCTCAATGCATATTATGTAGTCTTGTATGCGTGCTTTCAGAACCTGGGCCAAAGATCCTCTAAAGGCTCCCATAGAGAAAAGGAATGCAACAGCTAAACCTTGCCACCATGTTAAGAACACTATTGACTTGAATGTAAGAAACTTGGCTAAAGGTTTAATTGGTGCCAACTTATTTTTTGTGACAGAATAAAACTGCACAAGGCAATATAATGCCCACGTCTGGCTAAAATTCAGAACAACCGCCAAGTAGGGATAACTGCAAGGAAACAACAGTAAGAGTCGGTAATAAACATGGAGTAGCTAGTTTTATCCTGCTGAATGGACAAGTAGAACATATCTAAAAATTACAAGTCCCGAGAAAAAAAGGTAAGAGAGGGATACAAGAAAACCAACTTATCAAATTACAAAATATATAACCCACAAAGAAAAGGTTTAGAATTTAAGAATAAGGGGATAAATGGGACAACTTACGCATATGTCCACTTGAATTTTCCCTCTCCATATACGCCAAAGAATTCAAAAATCATTGCCAGCAATGCACATATCATTTTTAATATCATCTAAAAAATAAAAATTAAAACAGACTAGGTTAAGCAGTTATCCGCTAAATTATAATGTAAATACAGAGATACTAGAATAAGGCACCTACGTATTGAACAATGCCAATTTTTACTGCCTGATAGAAGTCAGAACCAAGAACCCAATCTCTCATACAGCAGTTCAATGGAAAAGGATGCTCCACCAATCCATACGCGTAAGCCTCGTCCAGTAGAGGCATGCTTGATGTGACATGGCTTTGACTTTCCATGAATTCGATAGTATTAATTTCTCCCCCTACAGTCAGAACATACATACATCAACTATATGTTTTCTATTCCCAAGTAATGCAGTGCAATAAAGACCTTCCAGGAAGGTAGGGGGGGAAAAAAAACCAAGTTCATGAACAAAGGATAAACGTGTTCCCAGAACATTGATTCACTCATACAGTGAAATACAGTCGCTTACCTGAGCAAAAAGATAAATATGTGATAAAGACTACTTCAGAGTATCCAGGAGTATATAGCCAGGAGCTGATACTTTTACATGATGCAAGATATGATAAGTAAAGAGAATAGTATCCACTAGTAAGTATGAGGAAATGGTCAACTCAAAGGTTCACGTAGGGCATCATATTAGCTAATAGTATTTTATTCATGTTTTAAATTAGTACATCGTTGTGTGGGCTATTTAAGTGTATGTTTTATCTGAATGGGCTTTTATGCCTATAATCATTATCATCTTTTATGAACAAATATTCTAAGAGCTTGAATTTCGCTCTTGTTTCTCTTTACTTCATAGATTTTCTACAGTATTTGCTAATCTAAGCCAAGATTTTCCCTTTGCTCGTCAATGGCTAAAATGAGCGGGGAAGATTGTCGGATCCGCAACGATGTTCGGGAATCCTTTAAAATGCTCTGTCAAAATTCAATCGCAAATCTGATACATTTCTGACAGAATCGCATCGGACTTTGGCTGGATTTTGACACCACATGAAGTACGATGTCCACTGGGTCAGGCGAGACTTCCCTCGTGTTTTTGCGGTTGGAATCAATGTCAAGTTCCACCATCAGTGTTGCAGTTCAAAAGATGCAAACAAATGTTGGGTTAATTCAAGGCTACCAATCTACAGTGGCGTGTCATATCTGGAAGACTTCTATGAATGGATTGATGCAATTGAGGAGTTTTTTGAAGGGATGAAGCCACCCGAAGGATTAAGATGCAAACTGGCATCTTATACTCTCGAAGGAAAGGCAAATAATTGGTGGCAACAATTGCGAATCCACAGGGTTGAGAAAGGGAAAACAAAGGTCGCTTCATGGTCAAAGATGAAGCACCACTTGCTCAATGGTTTTCTACCCACCAGTTGTTTGATAAAATTCCTCAACCAGCTGAACAGTCGGGAAGAAGGAGAAGAAGTGAGGAATCACTTAATGGCTAATACGTCCGCCCCCACCGTTCATCCCACCAGTTTGATGAAATTACCCTAAGAACCAAACAACAAATGATAGAGTGAGAACAAGATTTACACAACATGGGGTCAGTAACTACTGTCTATTTTAACGTATGTAAGGCTCCCAAATCTGAAGATTCTACACCCTCTATTACAGTTACGGAAGAACTCGAGAATGATGATTTGCAGAGGGAACAAAATCCACAGCGAAAAGTGTCAAGCTTATGGGTTATGAGGTGGACCAAACACCAACAGACTTCACTACAAGACATTTGATAGCTGGAACTCTTCAACAATTAAGGACGCTGCATTTGAGCTTGCAGGATTATGACGTGTCAAGCTAAGCCTCAACTCACCAAAGAAGAGTATGAGGCTCTCATTATGGGGATGACCCCTTCCAACAAGCTTGGGGCTCAAAGGTTTGGAGTCTACGGTGACTCCCAGTTATTGGTCAACTAGGTGACGGGAATACAAGACTCGGGAAAAGCTCATGCGGATGTATTTGTAAAGGTTCAAGAGCTCAAGGCAAGCATCGAGGAGTTTTAGGTGAAACAGATATCCAAAACCTGAACCAACATGTAGATGCTCTTTCCAGGATAGCAAGTAATTTTTTCACTTGGTCAAGAAGGTGCAAATTGAGCTCCTCCAGGGGTCAAGGTTTCAAGAGAACATACATACTCTCCACAGAGCACAAGCCTCCCTAGATGGACGAAATCATTGACTACGTGAATAAGGGAAAGCTACCGGGGGACAAGAATAAGGCACAAAAGATATAGAGGAAAGCGTCCAGGTATGCCCTATAAAATCAAAAGTTCATACAAACGCTCTGCTCCTTGGCTACGATGTGTTACCCCAATGAAGAAAATTACCTTTGACAGAGGTCCACGAGGGGTTATGCGGCAACTATGCAGGGACCAGGACTCTCTCGTAAGTGAACGCTAGCCGAATATTCTGCTCTACCATGAAATCATACTCAGTGGACATGGTCAAGAAATGCCATTGTGGCCCACCAGCAAGCTCAAGATATGGTTCCATCACAAGTCCATGGCCCTTTCATTAGTGGGAATTAACTTAAGTGTTTGCCATAAGCCCCGGGTGGTTTCCAATATATGGTTGTAGCAATCGACTACTTCACCAAATGGGTCGAAACAAAGCCCTTCACTAACATAACAGGGGTAACAAATTAAAAAATTTATCTAAAGGAGCATTGTGTGCATGTTTGGCATTCCAAGGGTCTTGATCTCAAATAACGGAAACCAAGTTGTCGGGGGCACAATGGTCAGGTTGAGTTGACCAACCGCACAATAAAAAATGGATCAAGAAGAGGCTCAGAAGCCTACTGGGTGGAGCAACTGCCTAACGTCTTTTGGTCCCACAGAACCCCTTCATCTACCTTCAGGAAGGAGACCCATTTTTCCCTAATATGCAAGCATGAAGCAGTCATTCCAGCCGAGATTGGTCTGCCTTCCTCTTTCATCCAGTCCATATCCGAGGTATTTTAATTAGCAAAATCTCATAACAAACCTTGTCGAGCCAGAAGAAAATAGGGAAGTAGCCTTGATCTGAATGACTCAGTAAACAACTTATTTCCCAATACTACAACTCCCACGACAGACATCAATTTTATAAACCTTAAGGACCTCATGCTCAGACAAAACTCAGAGAATAAAACACAGACCAGAGGTAATCTAGAACCAAACTAGGAGGGATCGTACGACGTACAGGGTGGTCGACGTCAGGGCACAAGGAGCATGCATACAAGCTCTCCGCCTTGGAAGAGAGAATAAACCCCATACATGACACTCAAGCAATTTGAGGTCATATTTCATGTGAAAGTTCCCCTTGTACCTCCTAATTATCAATGAAAATTCTGTTTCAATGAATGCAAGCATAAGGTCAGCTAGGCTCGAAAAATGAAGCCTCCACCACCTTCTAAAGGGGCTTCGTAATGATCGACTAGGCGCTTACAGCAAGGCCTTCAACCATCCTCTAGTGAGGATTATACGATACCACCCGATGGTCTCTCTTTTCTGGAATTTAACACTATCACTTGAGCAGTTCCACACATCTTCATGGCACATGTCGATTCTTGCCATAAAGTCACAATCTCATTGTAATAAGTCGTGACATCCTTGGCTCTTGTTTCATAGCCCAGAGCGGCAGAGCCTAGTCTTAAGTTCGTAAGTTTGGGATTTGTTTTCCAAATCATAATACATCTCCCTCATTACTAGCCATATATCCTTAGCAGTAGGCAAAAACATGTGGGGTCTAGCAAAAGCTGGCTCCATTGAATTAATGAGCCATGCCGTTACTATAGAATTTTCAGATTTCCAGATCTTTGCCTTAGGATCATCTGGACCAGGTTTTATGATTTCACCAATCATATATCCTAGCTTTCCCTTGCCAACAACAGCAAGCTTCACAGTTTGCACCCATTCGAGATAGTTCTTTCACATAAGCTTTCTCGTTGTCAGCAAGATCGATGAGAGATTGGGTGATGCAGATTCTTCCCCGTTCCGAGGAATTTGTGATACTCCAGAGGCGGAAGACCCTCCTGACAAGGCGGAGGATCTCTCACCATTCATTATGGCCGCCTTCGATATGTTTAGGATATGCAGCGAACCATAACTATAATACCATGTAGGGAATTATAGAAAATTATAATATCTTATTATTCAATCATCTATACAACTCCTTTAAACAGGAGCGGAAACACCAATGCTTGCAGACTAAGAAAACTTGCAAAACTTGACGGCCAAGCCAACTAGACTCATCTAAACCCTAAGCACAACCGCCATAACATGCGGCCCGTTACAGACCCATCACACTAATAATAAGGATATTAATAAGACCAAAAAAAATGTAATACTACTTCCAACAGGATCCTTCCATCTAAGGTCACATTTCTGGTATACGATGGCAGAGATGTAACCCCTCAACGCCAGTGGCGGCTGAACGAGCTAGCTGTCATTGGGTGTGGCGATCTTCCTACCGAACTGCAACAAACCTTTTATCAAGCTCACCCAAAGCATGTTGTATTGTTGTACTTATAACATAAAAGCATCTATATTTAGATCTAGCTTTGAATGGTTGCCCAGAGATCTTTCGAGTCATGTTCTCGTTGCGGCCTTGAATGCCCTCTCTACTGCTTCCGGCCATCGGAGCTGAGGTTAAGATTCCTTAACACTAATACCAAAATGGTGAATGAGTTTTGAGTTGCTTCATCATTTAGGTAAAAATGAAGACAGAGAATATTCTTAGCAAATCTGCCTTTTACAAAAGGGGAAAGTGAGCTTAAATACTATCTTAAATGCCAGCTCACTACTAACGGGTGAATGGGATAAAGGCGATACTAAAACTGATAAAAGACAACTTGATGTCCCTACATCAGGTAGCCCCAAGAGGTTGCAGGTAGCACGATGTGGTCGAGGTGGTGACATGTAGCGAGTGTAGGCAGTGGTTTCCGAGATGGTGCGGGGGGCAGTAGGGTATTTTTCGTTTCTTTGAAACCCATTATAGCAATGTTTTGATGTAATGATAACATGGCCCTTCATTCCATTCAAATGATGAGGAAAAAATCATCTTGTTTGTTTCTTCTTTGAATATGTTATAATTGTTCTCAAAACAAAACAAAAAAAAAATGTTATAATTCTTTCACATGCACAAAAACTATGATTTCCGGTCTAGTTGAGCTCTTAAAAGAAAGCTTTCAACTTGAGTGCAGTGATACCATCTAGAGTAGCTTCTATCTCTTCATCTTGATTCAAGCTTTTACAAAATTACCCAAAAGTAGGCATATCCAATGAAAAGCCAACAAAGACAATTTGATACTTTAAGTGACTTTTATTCTTTACCAATTACCATAGACAACTCATTAATTCAGATAATATGGCGTTAAAGTGTTCACTCCCACCAAAAAGAAAGGATGAAGAATATAAGAAAAACATCATGCTTATTCATTATCAGAACTAATACAGATGCCAATTAAAGAAGTAGCGGAGTTTTGATTTAATATTGCAAATAATTTGACTAATGGTGAAAAATAGAAGTGATACCCGTGGTCCTTCCATACCTAAGCAGGCAATGAGATATCTCTCAAAGCAATATAATGCAAAGGCTTCATAGCAATCCCGTATGATCTCACAGTTGAATGCAGCATCAGAATTTAATAGAGACAAAAACTAGCCACGTCCAAAAGATGTTAGAAAAGACAAAAGGTAATGAAAAGATGGAAGAACAAGAAAAATATGAAAACAGTTTTGCAGGTAGGGTAAAACGTCAATGACATAGCAAACATAACTGATTTTGAACTGATATAACTAGTGAGAATATTATAATTCAATTCACAGTAGATGTCTTATGGTGTTATATTTTCTCCTATTCAGCCAGCTAAGTATGAACCATAAGTATTATTACATCCTATCGTAGGTTTAACCGACTTATTTCTGCAACAAATATTTCACTGGCTTATATATGATATAAAAGGGATTTAAGCCAAAAGATAAATCCGCTGCTTGCCAGGATAGAAATTGTTGCATAACAGAGTCAAATCCCAAACAGAAAAAGCTCATTCATTTCAGGCTTCAAATATCAAAAAATGCATGAAAATATTTAATACAATTAAAATCATGTATACCAATAATTCTAATAGCCAGCAGCGATATTTGGTAATTTCAGTATATTCATCAGTTAACCAAATGGGTTTAACTATTTCCCGAAGAGCAGAAGGACAGGGAAAAAATAAACATCGAGTCATGTAGAAACTGCTAAAAGCATATGTTCACAATACTTGCAACACTTGGCATGCCAACGTTTCCATTCTATTTTTTCATGCTGGAAATGGCAAGAACTACAAGCTTTTTGCAAGATACATCTAAGACTGGCCAATTTCCCAAGTCATACACATTATCATCGACCTCCTATAGGACCTGTCACTAAAATGCAACAAGAAGGAGACAAAAGAAAAATAAAGAAAGAAGGGTTTCCATGAGATGCAAATTTGAGAACTAGTAACCACACATGTAGGTAATGAATGAGTGACACAAGTAAAAAACAAATGAAACTTTTAGGACTACGTTAGAATGCAGATATCCAAGCGAACGCCATATTCATACCGATTCCAGAGCATAGACAGGAACCATAAGGATGAGTCCAACCAAAAACTTCTGCTCCTGAAATCCATAACATATCACAATTGTCTGTTCAGAATATGAAATGAACATGGAAAAGGTAAATGGAGTAATAGAAAGATAGAAAAAGGCATTGAATTCCACAAAATTCAAAGCAGCAAAATGGACTCAAGTATCATTCCTTAGAGTTGCCTTTTAATCATGTACTAAATGGACCATAACCCTTCTAATAAGAATCAGAAAAGTACTTGTAATTTGGAATAATGAAGTTCTAACTTACATAGGAAACTATTTCTATTTCTTGCTACCCAAAAAACAATATTCGTATAATATTCCTACTCTCTCTCAATCATAATAATATTCTTACTTACCCTAATTATATTCAATTTCTCTTCTTATTCTGTATGGCCTAACATTTGGGTCTATCTATCCTCTATATACATAGCTTTCGCTACCAATGAAGTATCCGATTTCTTATAACAAGCTGCAAAGCATACCCTATAACCAACATTGAATCTTGCTACTTTCCCACAGCCAGGGGAGGGTAAGCAGATAGTCCAGTCAACACAACTCCATGGTCCCATCAAGGGAAATTAAAAAAAGGGCTGGGGGAAGCAAATATAGATAACGATATAATTTCAAACCTCAGGCTGGTTGTACGCTCCTAAATGCTCGAATACAAGATACATAGATAGAACAAGAGCCACCAACACAAATATTCCTGCACTGCATACTGTCCAATTGTAGATTAATGACGATCCAGCACTACCATTATCTGACAAACTTTCTCCTGGTATGCCTCTTGACCCGGCACAAGTGAAAAGGAATAAAAACAATAATAAGGTAAAATTAGATTCCATTTAAGCTCTCTACACCCACTGGATTAGGCACATCAAGCAGATTATAAGCTTGACCAAGTTCACACGCAATAACGTTCCAGTTGCATAGCAGTCAGGCTGAAGAGAAAGTAAAATCTCTTTCAAGTTGTTTAAGAGTGATGGCAAAATTGGCAATCCAACAATAGATCCAGTAAGCAGTAACCCCACAGTAGACAACTCTAGTATAAGAGAAATGCAAAATCTACAAGGTTTCTGTCTCTGTATTACTAGCCGGTCTCACGGTCAGGTAAACTTACAGGACCTTAGCTTGAGTCTACCGTTGCACACCTCAGTTGCTCTTTAGCTGCGATAAGTATACAAGATGCACATCATGAGATTGATTAAGCAAAGACAAAACACATTTGAAGCCATGAATATCTCATTTACATAATCTGTGTAAGGGAAGATAAAGTGGACAACATCTTAATACTGAATATAATACGCACAAAGAAAGGTTTCCTAATGTCACCTTAATTTTCTTTCATTATTATACATGAAACAAAAACATTCAATCAGAATATTTTTTGAGACAATTCTTATCAAGGCTTCAAATGGCAACAATGGAAGTTCGTAAACCTAAAAATAATGATCAGGTTGAGAACAAGACGGTAGTGCCAAAGCAATATTACCGTGGTGGTACTGGTGGACGAGGAGGAAGGAGTTCTCGTGGTGGGCGGCGGGGAAACCGTGACGAGCGATCTGGAGGAAGAACAACTGGCAGCAAGTGTGACCACTGTGGACGAAATAATCACAATTGTTGGGACTTTCATGGACGTCTCAGTGAGCGCCATGGACGGAACTCATACCGGGTAAATCAAGCTGTGATGACATAGTACCGGAGAAAAAGCCTCAATGGGTGAAGAATTGTCGAAGAAGTGTTGGAAAGTTTAATTGTATACGTATATAACTAGGCATTTTATTCTTTTATTTTATTATTTTGTACCAGTCACACCTACCAGTCTCACACCTATTAAAATACATACATGTTTTTTAAAAAATTAAAAAATTAAAATACATACATGTGGGGGTACTTTTAGGTTTCCGAGTAAGATTGAGTACAAAGCAAATTTGCCTAAAAACTGCATATGATTTGGGTCGTGTAGATTTCATAAAAATTTATATTCAATATTTATGTTATAGGTTATAAAAATTTAAAATCTTATTCAATTTATTTCAAAGTCCAATCCACAATAGCATAACAATATGTTTTAAGGCTCTTAGTGCTTATTAATTGATTCGGTAATCTTTCTACAATTGTTTAGTTATTGGCAAAAAAAAATATTCAACAATTAAAAACCAACTTATAGTATAAAAGAAAAATTAGGTATAAGTCCACTTTCCCCTCTTAATTAAGCATTAATCCACACATCTTTTTTAGTTGCTAAGGACAAATAATTTCAGACGGACCAAATTACCTTTATCTACACGTTGTTTCTTCTTCCCCGCTCCATTCTTTCAAAAAGTTTACGAACGCGGAGTAAAAATGGTGAGCAAACGACAAATTTCTCCTTTTTTTTCCATGTCTAAACGCAGATTTGCAGGCCATCCGGTGCATCGATTGGAGATCTACTGCGAGTTGCCTGAGCTGAGGCCGGCGCGTCGATTGGAGATCGTCGACTGGTGTCGCCTTGTGTTTACAAAGCCGTTGGCCTGGTGGTCCGGGATTTGTTCTACACAGATCGCCTTTGGTCTGGTGGTCTGGTGATTGGAGAAAAAGCTCACAGAAGAGAGCACGAAATAGAGTCGAGAAGAGGCTAAAATACCTGATGAAGAAGTTGAATTCGTTGAATCTGTGATATGCTTTTGAAGAAGAAGGTGATCGTTCTTCAGCCTCGTTGGAGAATAGTGAAATTTCCTCTGAATCGTCTTCTTCTGATAATTCTTGCAAGGGACCGATGGGATGCGAAGTTGGAGGGAGAGTTTTCAGAAATTCGATCTCATATTCTGCACGGCTTGATTCATAGCAACGGATATGGCCATTTGTTATGGTGGTCTCTATCATACTAGTAAAATTAATTGGACTGGAGCTAGCAACAAAGAAGATGAATATTTGAAGGAAATGACTGAACATAACCACTCAGATGATGTCTACACAATACAACTGAAGTTGTCATCTCAAAAGGATCGTGTTC
The DNA here is from genome assembly GCA_026214975.1 of Gentiana macrophylla. Classification (NCBI taxonomy): domain Eukaryota; kingdom Viridiplantae; phylum Streptophyta; class Magnoliopsida; order Gentianales; family Gentianaceae; genus Gentiana; species Gentiana macrophylla. The sequence continues at coordinate 21,371,745 of CM047809.1, read as the reverse complement.
ATCTGTTGAAGCCAAACAGAAAGGAGTAGAAGTGGTTAAAGGCTGACAGATCCATGGCTACAACTTGTTCGACAAAATTCCCAAACCAACTTTAACATACATGGGATAAATGAGAAGAATGATGGTGCATGTACTGTTATCCATTTTGTTGATTGCAAATACCCCAAATGTGAGGAATTCGCACCAACTGTTAACTTTAATGAAGAACTTGGATATGGAAGCCCACGGTCCGATCAACAGCCACAACAAAGGTGCTTGGAACCGCTGATTGTTCAAAACATGACAACGATAGAGAAATCCCAGAAATATCATGGGAACGATTTCAATACAGAAAGTAAGTTTATCATGACTAAGCTAAGTAAGGTTACAATTTTTTCATGTTTGAATATTCTATGCAAGAACGGACAATTTAAGCAAGCATTAAAATTGTTTGGGCTGGAGAGCATCATTAAAGGGAAGAATGAATCATTTCCCGGGTCCCTAGTACTGGTTTCGACATTAGAGACACCAAAAGGAGCTGTCTCGAAAGCTTTTTATGCAAAGTTCATGGGCCAAATACAGCACGGACCACCAATTCCAAGAGCAAAGTGGATGAGATCGGTTTAGCACTACAAGATCATGTATCTCCCAAACATAAAGATCAACATGTAGTCACTTGAATTAAACCTTATATGACATCGACATCGATATTGTTAATCGAGCATCGTCATCGTTTAATGATACTCATATCTCGACATCTTGTATGACTTGTATGATACTGTTAGTGATATTGTATGACTTATATGAGCTTTATATGATATTGTGTCCCTTGAATTAAGTCTTATATGAGCCATATATGTGTGCCTTGAAGTAATCACTTGAATTAAGCCTTAAATGAGCCTGATACTCTGATATTCATACTGATACTGATACTGATATGTAGGTAAAAAGGTTGTTACAGTATGTACAAAGTTTGGGGTGTTACTTTGTTTTTTTTCTAAAGTCTTATTCATGCACAAACAAAATTAAAATAGAAAGTCAAAAAATCTTACCTCGCAAGGAGCTAATATTCTGCACAAAGCAACCACGGATAAAAGAGGGTGAGACGAATCAAGTGGATGAGTAAACTACAAATAAACAAAAGGACATTAAAATGCAAATGGATGACAATATAATGCATTAGAATGTCAGAGGATGAATCAAGTGAGATGAATAGGTGAATGAAATATGATGGATGTGTGATTGAGCATTATAAGCAAATTAGGCGTTTTTTTTCCTTCATTTTTTTTTTGAGAAGAAGGTAGTTTTTTTAAGTCTTATTCATGCACAAACAAAATTAAAATAGAAAGTCGATAATTCTTACCTCGCACGGAGCTAGATTTCAGACGAATCAAGTGGATGAAGAAACTACCAATAAAGAAAATGACAAAAAATGCAGATGGATGAATCAAGTGAGATAAATAATTGAATCGCAGAAAGCAAAGTAGGCGTTTTTCTTTTCTTTTTTTAAGTCAATGGGACAAATCAAGTGCACGAATAAACTACAAACAAGACATTTAAATGCAAATGGATGGATGAGATGAATAAGTGAATCGAATGTGATGAATATGATATGAAAAAAAAATTAGACAATATAATACCTTGCAATGGCAATGGATAAATTAAGTGAGAGGAATAGGTGAATGAAATGAGCTGGGTGTGAGATCGACGATTATAAGCAAATTAGAGAGTAAAATGTTGTGCATAATTACTAAATTGAGTTGTGATTGAAGAAAGATTATTTATTAGAGAATCAAATATAGTAATTATGATATGCTTGAATTTGTCTGATTTTTGTTTTTAATTATGACATGCTTGAATATTTTTTTGAATTTGTTTTGCCATTTTACGGGTTTGGGTCGGCTGCAATTGGGTAAACGGGTCAATCAATTTTATTTCCTCTCCTAAATATATATATAGATTAAGTTTTAAATTATACACTTGTCAGACGTTTATTTTCAGATAAGAATACGATATATGGGAACAGGGCGTCACATACTCACATCTACGGTAACCCAAGGGTTACACGACATTGACAAAGGTAAACCCTCCAGATTTCTAGTTTCAATCACTTCTTCGTAAATAGGAGTACTATTTAAATATGCATCTGTGGTACGACAATTTTGTCATTTGCGACAACTCTTTTTTTCTTTATTTTTTTTTGGTCTGGTCACGCGTGTCCTTCCTACTGTCCTTACACGTACCGGATGTCTACAGTTAGAATCCTCCATTCTGCCTACTTCCACTTTCGATCTCCACCACCGTCCCCCCTAAGCTCTAATCGTTCTTGGTCTCCACTGAAAGAACCCATTGAAAGGTTGAAGATGTTGGTGGATCGTATGGGTTTCATTTTGATTCACATAAATCTCATCGTCAAGCTCTTTTCCTCTCATTTGGATCGGCTTCTTGCTCCAAATTCTTCCCCGGATTTAGCTCTTAGATCAGGTGAAGTTAGTATTATTTTTTTTGTCGTTCTTTTTCTCGTTTTATGTTCATTGTGTTCTCCGGTATGTGTGTCCCAGCGTTGCGGTGGGTTTTCCGGCGATTCATTCTCCGGAAGGTATTTCCTTCTATCTTCTTCTCCTCCGCCTTCTCTTCTTCCTCTTTCTGTCTTTCCATTTCCGAATTTCGTCATTTGTTGGATGTGTGTATGACTTTTTGATTGCTTTTTGTGGCATTCTACTGCCGGCATGTGCCTCCTTGGCTTCATTTTTAGTGTATATTTTGGATTCCAAATTCACGATATTGAATTGTTGAGTATCTGCTATACCTATTGCATTGAATTCATGAGTCTGTGTTCGTGTAGCATTGTACCTTGTAAATAATGATTGCATGTGGGTTTGCTTGAAATGGTACTTTATTAAATCTGTGTCAATAGTCCTTCAGAAATTTAGAGTAAAGATAACATATTGAGGTGGAATAAGATTAGATGATGATGACAGAGGTGATTTCACTATTTTATTTCTTATTTATTACTATTTTTTTTTTTCTGCATGTACGTTTTTATGTCGTCAAATATATATGTTTCCCCTCCTTGGAATTGTATAATGTCTACCTCTCTTTTAGTCCTCATGTATACAGATCCTTGGATGAGTTTGAAAAGATGTACATTATTTCAAAGTCAGACAGAAGCAACAACTTAGCGGTGATGGATTCTAGTGAGTCCTTGGATTTGGTCTAAAAACTGGAGGAAATAATTCTGTTTATTCCGTCTTTAGAAAAATATGTTGTTGTCCTGTTTATTGGGTTTTTGGCACCCTGAAGTTTCGTGTAGCTGTTTTCCTTTGGCGTGCTCCACGCAATGATTTGGGAAAACACATGTTCACAAAGAAGCCCCCCAATATGCTCTCAATGATCTTCACAATGGTGATGGTACGTGGAGTCGACCTTCTTAGGTATTTTATTTATAAAAATGGTTTCTGATAATTTTATAGTCATTTTCATCTGCATGTTTATTTATGTTGTTCATCAGACCGGTATTCTAATACCTATAGAATACCTGTAAGTTAGGAATGGAAACCCTGATTTCATCAAGCAAAATTATTTACCAAAGTTTTGCCTGTATTTTACCTTCGGTTGAGCCGATTTTTATGTATTGGAGTCCTTTTCCAGTAGATTTCTTTCTCCGTGAGCTGCCGAAATGTGTTTTAGCTTATTTGTTTCCCAGCATTTTCTGGATACAAAATTTAAATTAATGCATTTGCTAGGTTCGAGATTATGGACTCCAAAAAAAAGAGACTATGGCAAAAGATATGTGAAGAAGGTAGCAGAAATCACTGAATGCTTTATGGTTCTTTTTGTTCTCTGTTTTACAAGTCGCTTCGTAATTTTATCCGTTTCATCGTAAATAGGATTTATAGATTTGTTCATTCTCTGCTTGATTCGCAATTAATTAGTACTCCTATTTACGATAAGAGAATTTTTAGGCTCAAGATCATTGAATAAGAAAATCACTGCGAATCCGTTTGCAGAATCATCTGTATGTTGAGGCAACCCGGATGGCATGAATAAGAAAAGTTCATTCATTTTCTGTTTGTTTTGCAAGCGCTGTAGCCCTGAGGGATCAAATTCTCTTCACTGGAGTTGAGAAATACTACAGATCTGAGCCTTAAAATGTTCTTTAAAGGTACAATCTTCCATTTGCTTACATGTGCTTTAGATCTCCGCTGCCATTCTCCCTGACCTCTGATCGTTGTTGGTCTCCACTGAAAGATTCCACTTAAAGGTAGAAGATGGGGTGGCAATTAATTAGTACTCCTATTTACGATTACGATAAGAGAATTTTTTAGGCTATGAAGATGATTTAATAAGAAAATCGCTGCGAATCCATGGGTAGAAAACCTGGACGGCATAAATAAGAAAATTGCATTCATTTTCTCTTTGAATTGCAACCGGTGTAGCCCGGATGAATAAAGTTTTCTTCGTCGAAGATGAAAATTAATACACATCTGAGCCTAAAAACGTCCTATTTTTCCACGCAAATGTTATAATTCTGTTTTGGGTACTCATCAAAATTTTGTTTCCTCATCTAATAAGTGACTTCATTGACATCCATCTTCTCATGAAATGAATCAGTTGTTTAAGGATATCTTGAATTAAATTAATTAAGCACAAGTGTTATAATTCAATGCAAGTTGAGTGAATCATGAACATTGTCGGTTGTACACCATTCTAATGCAGTCAGGTTCATGCTTTAAGTAGGATTAGTTTAGGAGCTGTGTTTGAGTTCAAGAGTGACACATGGGTTGTAACGTTTCCATAATTGGCTTGGATTCTTTTGTGTTTCGTAATATTATACACCACTTCATTGAGGTTAGTTTTATGTAATGAATGCTTTATGTGAACTATCATGCAAGGATCATTTGTATCCTCTTTAACCATTACATTTCAATTTCATTTTATTTTCTTTATTTATCAATCCATATTGTTGAGCTTCGTTGTTTGGAGCCTGATGTTTGCTTGTTCGTTGGGTTTTTCTTTTCATTTTCTTTACTAATTTTTTAAGGGCGTGCCACCCCTTAACACCCCTTTATATGTTGTCGGAAAAAGGTTGTATTGGAGGAACATATTTCACAAGTTAAAGTACTCCGTACCTGGTAAGTTTTTTCTTCTTCTTATTTATGTGACACTTTCCTTCATCGATTGTTTCCTACCGCGTGAAATGGCAATCTCGCTTTTGGACAACTTTATGACAGTCTTATATATATTAGAGTTTTTGGACAACTTTATGAATGTCTAAGTGAATAGAGTTTCTGGGTCTAAAACTTCTTCAGCAAGCTGAACAAAAGGTATGCAAGTATGTAATGATCGAGAAAAATACTTTTAGAATGTATATTAAAGCTACACCATTCAGCATGGCAACTTATTACAAATTGTTTGGACACCTACGTAGCATAATTAAAACAGCAGGTTTACATACATTGCATCACAAATAAATCCGCTTAAACTATACACTCGTAAAAAATCGAAAGACAGGGCCCACCGTGCATCGCACGGTACGCCTGTCTAGTCCTATTTTATTTGCCAATTTTTTTAACAGAAGACGTATGAAATATAGTATGAACATATCGGGGAATTTGGAAAATCAGGTCACTCTAACTTCTGACATTTTTTTTCAGGACAAATATTTTCTGACATTTTTTTTCACGTTCCCCGTCCAAATTTAGATGATTTCGTCCAAATTTGGTCAAACCGTCCAAATTTTCATTCATTTCCGTCCAAATACACAAACTGACCAAAAAGGACGGAATCCGTCCAAATTGTGACGGATTCCGTCACAATTTGGACGGAATACCCAAATTTGGACGGGATTATTACCTTCAACAAAAGAGCAGCACACTCCAAATCTCTCTCAAAACCAGCTGGAAATGGAAGCCAAACTATTGCTGTTGTCATTCTTCACCTTCAACATTCTTATTTACCTCATTGGAACCGCCTGCAAATTGAATGAGTCTTCATACACAGAAGGCTTTTGTGTCCTATCCAGCCAATTCGTGGTGCCTGTTTTTCCATTCGATAAGCTTAATGGTGATTCAAAGTTTAATACATCTGTTGTGATTCAGACACCATATCATATTATTAGGTATGAATTGCCCTCTGGGTTTATTCCATTATAAATTGGAGAGCCATTTCCGAAACTCGAAAATTTAGTTCGAATCCCCAGACCTTTTGGTCTGTATTCCTTTTTTTTTTTTTTTTTTTTTTTTTTTTCTTTAAGGGTGTTAAAAGGATGAAGAAGGCTTGATTATGAGATCTGACCTAGTGCTTGTGCAGCAGTAATCCTTTTCCTAGGGTCTCTATTCAGCATTTTCTTGATGATATCCTTTGCACCAACAGAGATAGGAAGAAGAAGGAAGAAAAATGAATTTTGAGAAGGTTTGGACGGAATTTGGACAAAACGTCCAAATTTGGACGATACCATCCAAATTTGGACGGAATTCGTCACAATTCGGACGTTGCGTCCGAATTTTGGACGGATTCCGTCCAAATTTGTTCAATGATTGGATTGGGACGAAAAGGAATCCAAATTTGGACGATTTTGACTGTATTTGGACGAAATCGTCCAAATTTGGATTTAACACGAAAAAAAAATGCCGAAAATGTTTGACGCGAAAAAAATGTCGGATATTATGATGGCGCGATTTTCCAAATGGGTAATGATGAAGTCTACTCCTTAAGCTTACACCATTTTTACTCCCAACATAATCTTGTGGTTGTGATTTTTTCGCTTTTTTAAGTTTCTTTTACAAATGAAAACATGCATGAGTGAGATGATAATGGTGTAAAATTGGTGTGAGACTATGAAAGTAAATTCTATCACTCCCCTTTCCAAATTCCCAACATATCGAGGGACAGAAGGATCTCACAGGGAAGTCAAAATAAAAAAAACAAATGAATAAATAAATAATAATAATAATAATAATAATAATAATAATAATAATAATAATAATAATAAAAATAAATAACTATGAGCCAATAAAGTGTGGACATGCCAAAAACACACAATCTGATCCATGTAACTCTAGTCTTCATATTTCACAATGTATCCTAAAACTAACACTATCATCCCATATATATTGTTAAAAAGTGTGTGCACAGTTCTTCTCCCTGCTAAACCGAGCAACCTAAACTTCAACAAAAACGGTTGGGATCACTAGGAAAAGAACACATGATACAGATACCTCTTCAAACTTGATCACCAAAGATACCAAATAATGATATAAATGGAGGGAACAGATCTGCTTTTTTTCTTAGTACTGCCAGACAATATCTCAATTATAAAAGCGTGCGTCGACCGGGTACATTCCTGTGTTCAAGAAAAAACAGAAACGAAATAAACGGTGTACCAACAAACAAGAGACACAACAGTATCCTAAGAGACTATATGTGCATGGCAAAGACTAGAGCTTTACCTTTTAGTCACTACGTTGAGGCCTTGGAAAATGTCTCAAGATGAAACTCTCTGCAAACAGCGGATATTTCTTTCTAATCAACCCTTTTATGCATTTCCAGTATGAGAAGTCAACTAGCTTTCCATCCTCTTGGACTATGAATAAACATCGTGAAGCTTCGAAATTAGGATGGTAGTCGACCTAGGGAAAAAATGAAAATGAAAGTTAGGAAGCTAGTGCTAAAATTATACTGTTACACTACACCACAAAGGGATCACCAGCATCAAACTCTGGCTGTACTTTTGGTCTTATTTTTACCCGACAAAAAAAAAAAACAAGAATGTTCTTAAATTGGTCAGTTAGTTTGAACTGCAAATGGCATTCAACACAAGTTTGTCATGCCACAAACATAAAAAGGAGAGCAAAGTCATGCATATATATAAACCATCAATTGTGAATATTGGAGAGACCTTGATGTAATCTACACCAATTCCTATTTTCTCTTCATATTCAGGATGATACGGAAGCAGTTTGTCTAAAATTGTTGTCTCATGATGTGGACTTAGCCTATCACCAACATTGTATCTGCAAAAAACGCAAAGCCACAAATGAATTAAACAATCCTGTGTTTTCGTGGGGTTGAACAGTGAAGTTGGGAGAAGAGAAACACAACACCAGACAACATATTTGCATTGAAAACAAACTCGTACATGGTAAATGATATAACTAGCGTAAGCACATTACCATTTTCTTTTCCCTTCCAACGTATTGCTGATTGACGTCCTTTAGATAATTTACTTATTTATGGAATGTATGTCACAATTGTCTTTGTGTAATAATAATCGAGCTCACAAAAGGTACCTCAAACTTGTGAAGGTGCACCCAAAAGCAGTCAGAGTAAACATTAGCTTCCATGATAATTGCTTAAAGAAATGGTAGAGGGGCAAAGGTATGTAAGCTACATTGCAATCACCGAACCGAAAACAATATCATGGTACTTTTCTCTACACATTAGCATAATGAGGGTTGAAGCCTCTATTCACATCCAGATTTGAAAGCAATCTCAGACTATTTTTTCGAGTATTATTCTCTGTTAATACAACATGGATTCTCATATTCACTTATCAACAACAACCCTTGAAGAGATCAATCAGAATCACAGAGATAAATCACAACACACATTCTAATCCCAAGAAAATACCGTCCTTAGATTCGCAGTTCCCTATAATCATCCACATACAGTACTAATTCCTAGGAACTAGATATCAATTCATGATTTATGTCCAAATGGGTTGTCAAAAGATTTAGTGTATTCCCACCAAAAGAATTTGTGGGGGAAAAAATGGAAACAGAAAAGTAATCACTTGCTTTAGCTAGCTCATTTCCTTTAACATTTGAAATACAGCAAACTCATATATTTCATAGCCGAAAATTTACTCTCTAATAAAAGGTAGCATTTTGTTACACCTCCTCTCTAGCCTTCGCAATCCATTGAAATTACTAATGAAATAAAAGGGATTCAAGTAAATTTGTTCATTCCACTTCGAAAAGAAACCATCTTGAAGCAAGAAAGCAAAAGAACACGACGATGACGAGAAACATAATAATTAATCACATACCTTCCTGAGTGAAGAATCATTCGCACAAATCCCGAAAGGGGGACAGTGTCCTCCAAAATCTGGTCCTCCCAATCAACCCACCCGTTCTCATCTTCCCCATTTGCCTTCGTCTTCTTCTCATCATCCTCGCCGGATGACTCCTCACAAGCAGAGGGTGACTCAATCACTGGCAAAACCACTGGCTTCCTAAGGGATTCGGCACTGTAAGAAGGGTCAGCATCACCACGAGCCTGAGACCAACTTTTAGCCGCCGGCGGTGGCAATAGGGAGTGGCGACGAAGTGCTAATTGGGAAGATAAAGAGAAGGAAGAGTTTATTATAGATATTGGGTTACTCCGGAAAGACTTGTTGCATAGAAATGACAGAGACGAAAGTGAAGCCATCTGAGGCAAAATTAGATGGATCGATTATGCTTTAGAATCAGGATCATCCATCACAATTGCTGTGGAAATTAAGCTGGTATGTTTCTTCGCACTCCACTCTATATGTCTTCCTCATTGGAATGGGCGGCCCGGCCATGTCCCCAAAGCCGGGTAAAATCGAGATTCTCAAAATCGAGAATTCGGATAAAAAAGAACTAGTCCAGATCATCAACTTTGATAATTTCAGCTTTACCCGGTTTTAGGACGTGGCCGGCACCCAAAAATTATATGTTCTCTCTTCGATTGAAATGGGCGGCCGTGATCCGACTGTGTCCCTGAAGCCGGAATTCTCAAAGCCGAGAATCCGGATCACCCCATTTTCCCCTAAATAAGAACACCTCCATTTCTTACCTTAAACACACCTCATTCTCCCCTAAAAAAATACTCCCTCCATCCCAATTTATTTTAGCCGGTTATCAGAATCATTTGTTTCATTTTATCTGAGGCAGTTACATTTTCAATACAATATTTATGATAGTTTTCCTTGTTTTACCCTTATTTATTGCAATAGGATAGATAAAAGTGAATGTCACATTAATTATATTCAAGGACTTTTTAGTCATTTTATTTTAAAGTCAATACATTAACTCACTTTTTTAATATGCGTGATTTTGACAATTGCCTCAAATAATTTGAAACGGAAGGAGTATACATATGGCTATCAGTATTTTCAAGGCAATATTCGGTATTGTCAGAACTAATTGATAATAAGATAAAAAAAAAATTATACACACAATTGTCCTGGCATTACCAAAAAAAGGCCTTGGCAATACCTTAAATGCAGTTGCAATGTGTGATTGAAGTGGAGATTTGGGGTTTTTCATCTTCATAGGGTAGATACATTGGAGGGGTTAAGGACCATGGGGTAGAATAGAATATGTGTATGGTAATTCGATTGTTTAACAAATAGGGTAATGGTGCTATGTTTACATGAAGTAGGTTGAAAACGTGCATGAGTTAAAGTCTACTACCCTATGAAGAATCCTTATAAGATATGAACAACAACTCTACAACTAAGAAATAATAATAATACTACATTTAAAATTTTATGAATGAATTCTAATTCTTAAAATAAAATAAAAACAGAAAAAGAGTGATAATAAACGGTGATATATACCGTTCATTATGTTAGATTTACATTTAATCAATTTAAACAAATTATTATCTATGGTGCATATATGTCAGCGTTATACCCGTATCATTACTCATTTTCTTCCTTCAATTTTCTTGCGTGAGTTACGTTTCTGTTCTGCCACGGTGTATGGTATTTTGAACTAAAAATCAAAGACATTATATGACTTTTTATTAATATATTCTATTATTTTATTATTACTTGTACCGTTGGAACACCACAATCCATTGGCTAGTTTCTTAGTCAATGAAAATCACTCAAATGAGCACATGTCTCGTTTAGTGTTGCTTTAACGATTCGAAGTCGAAATTGATTATTCTTTGGTTGAACTCAAGCTCGCATAACTCATAAATTAAGTTTGTTTTCGATCGTTCGTTTGTTAAACCACAAAAAAATTATGTTTGAACGCATACAGCCAAGGACGGAGGTAATTAAGTGGAGGGCTAAGCCACCCGTCACAAAAAAAAATTATACACCAAAAAAATTATATAATGCAACCTAACGTATCAAAACATCTTATATGAGCCTATCCGGTTGTCTAAATATAGTCTACTAGCCCATCCGAGTTTCAATTCCTGGCTCCGTCATTGAACACAGCCTGTTTAGAATTATGCTCTTGACTTCCGACTCGAGTTCAACTTGTTAAGTTATAAAATTTGAAGCCTAAATGCAAAAATAAAAAAATTATAGATCATACAACAAAACTGTATTAAAAAAATTATCTAAGTATTATATAATAAAGGGAAATTTATTTAAAAAAGTGCACAAGAGGTGATGATTCTCGCTTAAAGCGCTTGATTTGGAGTGATTACGGTTAAAAGGTTTGATTTTGTGTGTAAAATGAAGGGTTTTTAGATGAAGAGAGACTTTTAAATGAAGAGAGGCCGACCAAGTTCTTTTAAATGTTAACACTATATAAAATCTCTCTATAGGATCTATTAGATGAATAAATGGCTTATCATGATCGTTTGATGAGTTGGGATATGGTGTACGTTGCTTTATCTATGTAAACAATTAAGTTCACAATCATAATCAAATGTTTGTGAGCCAAACTTGTGTCCGTTCGTTTAGAAATTAAGCATACAATCAAATGTTTGTGAGCCAAACTTGTGTTTGTTCGTTTAGAAATTAAGCATACAATCATGTTCGAGCTCTGGTCATTTGAGCTAATTGATCACAAACACTAACTAGCTGGATACGGGTTTGTTCATAAACAACTATATATGTTCGTTTTTACAGCTATATATAGTCTTGTTCAAAGAGTTATGACTTGAGAATGTTAAGTAGATGTTATCGATTTGAGTAGTGTTTCGTAAAATGTCTTGTTTAAAGTGTTAGTACTGGTCATGTATGAAATGTTTGTAAGAGACAAAATTCAGTAAACCCAAAAAGACGACTCACTCTCCGGATTAATCAGGGCATTAGTCTGGACACATGCCTTATGAAAAGGAAAACAAAAAATCTAAGTCCAAATTGGAATAGTCAAAATATTGTATTTACACTTGTTAAATCGTCATGCATGAGCCACCACTAATTTAGAATTCTCTTGATCTCTATCTTATTCTAACCCATTGGTTTTGCTGACTATAAATTACAACCTCTCCTCATCAATTTCATCATCATTCCAAACAAAAACAAATAGAGGCCGGAATATATATATATACATAGATTTCCTAAAATGGGAAGATTTCCAACTACACTATCTCTCTTTCTGATTATTCTCCTTCATACCAATATTCTCATAGCATATTCCCAGCAGCTAGTGTTAGATACCAATGGTGACTTTGTTCAACCCGGTGTCGCCTACATAATACAACCATTATCTGCTAGTGGCACCATCGGGTTATCAAGCGCCCCGAATCGTACCTGCCCACTTGATGTCGTCCTACAAACAGATATCACCAAGAACGCCTCGAAGATACCTGTGACGTTTTCTCCGATTAACTCCAAGGATAATTTTATCAGCATAGGCACCGATACGAACATCGAATTCTTGGCTTCAACAATCTGTGTTACATCAACAGTTTGGAGGATTCAACCTAGTACTAATGCTACAACAACAACATACTTTGTGACAATAGGTGGAGTGAAAGGGAATCCAGGAAGGGCAACTTTAAACAACTGGTTTAATATTGAGAGCTCTGAATTGGGTGGTTATTTGATTAATTTCTGCCCTAATGTTTGTAGCACATGTAGGCCTGTCTGTGGGGATATCGGTTTGATTCCTGAAATAAATGGAAGAACAAGACTTGGGATCGCATCTCCACAATTACGAGTTAACTTTGTCAAAAGCATAAAATAAGTATGTTTACTTTGTGTGTATTCTGTGCACTGTTCTCTGTCAAATTTCCGAGTTGTCTGTATCACTCGATCTCGGGCTATAAAAATAAAGAGTTTGATCGAGTCGTCGTCTGTAATGAATGCTATATAAAAATAAATTCCTTAATAGATTATTTGAAAATGGAAGAGCTAGGTTGAAAATCATTGATTTTAGACTATTTAATGATTGACTAATTATATGATTAATACTCTTGTTGAGTTGGAACAACACAAATCAAGGCTGTTTTCTTAGTTAATAATGCAAATCTAGTCACACTTATCCATATAGATGGTCATGCATGATCCATTATACACTTCTATCCTGTCCAATAACTTACGACACATACACTTTACATTAATGATCATAATCAGATTTCTATCATCAATAAGTTTTATAAATGATACGGGCACAACCGTTGTGATACAACGAGTGTCATAACGTGTATCTATACCGTTGATCAAGATGGATATAATAATGATCAATGAATCTACATTAGAAGCCAACGGTGTTGATACACGTTGTGTCACAACGGTTGTGCCAGTATCATTACTCTTTACGATATAATCAAATTAATAATGATGTAAAGAAATATTATGATCATTTTGTTTTTTCATATGGCTGTGCCCTATAAAATGAAGTCTTTCTCAATTTTATTTTCCTAAAATAAAAAGAGAAATGATACGACCATAACCAAATTACACAACAATTTAACACAACATTGATCTAAACCATTGATTATTGTGGATCTATATTGATTGATTTAGATCCCATAATAAATAACGGTAAAAATGAATGTTGTGTCAAACTGTTGTGTAATTTCGTTGTGTCTGTATCACTCCTAAAAAAAAAAGAGAAAGGGGGAGACTTCCTCATTTGGACAGTCCCATTATATATTCACCACATCCATGACAACAATAATATTGCCAACCACATCTTGTCTCCTGTCCTGCTTCCTGTTTCTCTTTTTTTTATAAATAATTCACTCTCTGCATATTCTCAACTAGTGCTGGATATCAATGGTAAAGAGTGGAAATCATACAAGAACAACGACATCCTCGAAGATGAGTGTAGATCTTCCTCAGATCTCTCCCTAAGAGGCAAATCCGTCGGATCCATGACTAGAACTCATAAAGAAAATAAATAAAAAACTTTTATTGCATAGAAACTTGTAATATTTTTGGTACATGGCACCCTTTAAAACTGAGGCTAGCTAGTGCCTCTTATTTATAGTCGAGAAACCAACTTAGCTAACCCTAAAAACTACCCCTCGTCCAAGAAAACGCGTTTCGGAAGATTCTAGGTGCTCGATATGTCGGCGGCCGCTTCCGGTAAATCGAGGGCATTTTCGTACTTTTTCTTCTGCCGACTTAATCTTGGAAGGTTCCGGATACCCTAGGTCTGTTCCTTTCATCCCGTCCGCTTCATTACCCATTCTTAACTCGTGGCCCAATTTCGCAACCTGAAAATAATCCAATAAAACACGAAATAATACCAATTCCGGATAAAACAATTACAAATACCAAATTCTCATCCCGTGAACCAAACATATCGCATTCAACACAAATGGTTCACATTTAAAGGCCAAAACATCTATTTTTAGCTCATAATAGGTAGAATGTTGATACCGTAGGATATACTATTTTAACCGTCATCAACTACCCCCCCACTAGCCCTTGCTCGTCCTCGACCAGAGTATCAAGGCGGAATGTACCTCCAAAAACAATTCCCACTAACTATAACATGCTCAATAAAGATTTTAGGCAGAACATATGTCAAGTAACAATCTATAAGCTCCCCATTAATCATCACTTACCAATGTATCAGTGTGTCGTGTGATAAATCGTCGTTATAGCATATTCGTGAAAAGAATCAAGTTATATTAACCCCACAATCTTAACTTACCTATGCATACACTCGCTCTTCTTGCCTTCAAACTCAGTTACACAACATGAAACCTTAATCTTGGCCGGGCGGACTTGGGGACCGAGTACTACTCAAAGGTCCTCGTTTGTTTCTATTTTTGTGCAAAGGTCGTGCGTCTTACGCTCAGAATTTGCTTCTCTCACTGCCTTAATGCTTTTGGCATTTTTTTCTTTCTTTTCTTTTGAATTTTTTTGCCATATTTCTCTCTGGTTTTTCTTTTTCCTCGCTCACTCACATGCCGTTTTATCCCGTTTTACCTTTTGCGGTGTTCAAGTTGCTTTCCTTGTCCTCCAACAATTAGTTAAAGTATATACACAGACAAATAATGATTTTCGGTTAAAACAACTCATCATATGATCTCAATCGCTTCTCACTCAAATAATTGAATGCAATGGTAAAATAACGATTAATAAGTCACTACTTCATGCAATCTAACAAATACTCATTCTTCCATACTAAAGTGAATATGCAATAGCTAGCTTCAAATCATTCTTGGACTCCTTTTTTACCGATTCTTTACTCAAGACGTGCAATATGCAAGCTAAAAATAGTATAAAGATTTCAAAATTTTCAAGATTATTGCCTTTTTCTTTTTAAATTTTCAATTTCAAGCTAAGACCTACTACCCCCCCCCCCCCCACTTATTATAGGCATTGTCCCCAATGACGAATAATAAAACAGAAAGTAGAAAAGGTACTTAGTTCTGGAATTGGTCGTCCGAGTCAAGTACTAAATCATGAGCGTGAATCGGCTCCAGGTCATCCATCTTCCAAGTGCTTAATCATTTGCATTCAAACACTTCCAAAAACTTTGAGTAAAATGCGAAGGCCAATAAGGAAAATAAGGTGGCGGTAATTGTGCATACTTAGAGAATGTGCAAAAACAGTTTAAGCCACTTTATTCTTTATTGACCTAAGCAAAACGCGAAAACTTTAACAAGGTATCACATGAGAATCGCTAAGGAAAAAACCACATAGATCCAAAGTCAGAAGACAGAAGATCTATGTGATGAAAAAAAACCTTCTCGATTGTCATGCTACTTTATTGACTCAATTAAAAAAATAAATAAATAAGGGTTTATCGAAGTAGTAGTTCAATTTATAGTCTCCAAACTCGACTATACTAATAGGGCTCCTTTACTCGTAAACTGGGTCGTCTAACATGAAGACTTCCAATTCAGCGTCATAGTTGCGTTCTACGTAATACTTTATTCTGTGGCCGTTTACTGTGTAAATCCTCCCAGAGTGTTCATCTTTAACTTCACATGCACCCGAATTGAAGACTTTTGTTACGACATAAGGTCCAAACCATCTAGATTTCAGCTTTCCAGGAAAAAGACAAAGACGCGAATTGTATACTTGATGTATGTCAACCAGATGATGTATTTCGTTGAATTTTGATCCCATTTCTTTAGTTTTAGCGACGCTTTTATAATAATTTTGGTTAAGATTGTGATGATACGTTTTTATTTCCGTAAGTAGTAGAAATAATAAAATCTCACTATTTTGAATTATTTTGAGGCTTATAAGTCTACTTTTTGTTATCAAAATTACCTGTGGTTTTTCCCGTTTTATTTTATTGCAAATACCATGTGGTGAAGTCAGGAAGTCGTGACATAAAGCTCGATGGATACGAAAATATAATTATCAGAATAATTATATTTTCGTTACATGATACATAAAAATTAGAAGTTGACAGGCCCCGGCGCAGACCGAAAGAATTCCCGGTCTACACCGGAAATTATCATGATTTATCAAGATTGGCAAAATATTGAACATTCAATGCGCACTTATAGGCCTGACACAAAAGATTCCGGCGCAGACCGAAAGAACCCCGGTTTACGCCGGATGTGAAGATTCGGATCACTTCATTTAATAAGCCTGACTACTCTAACTGACTGAAGTGACCCGGCGTACACCATGAAGAGCCGGCGCAGACCGGAAAGGGG
This sequence comes from Gentiana macrophylla, assembly GCA_026214975.1. Lineage (NCBI taxonomy): Eukaryota > Viridiplantae > Streptophyta > Magnoliopsida > Gentianales > Gentianaceae > Gentiana > Gentiana macrophylla. The sequence goes on along the minus strand of CM047809.1, from coordinate 21,354,972 downwards.
CCCAGTCAGAATTATTTTGTTTCCTATTCACATGCAGAGAGGAAAAGAGTGTGTATGAATATATATATATAGAGAGAAATCAAAGAAAAAAGAGTTCAACATCTTCCTCTTTATATTTCCTCTTGCAGGCACCATATTGCCAAGGATTCTAAAGCCAAAATATTTTAGTAGTACCATATTAACTACTTTCATCACAAAAATCATTCTAGAATGCTAGTTTAAATCTCTTGGTGAATGTTGATTGGAAGAAGCTCAATAACTTGGTGCAATTTCCATTGATGATCACCGCAGGAGGAAGCAAGCTAATGGTGCCGTTACAATCTTATCGGTTGGAGTCGGTAACATAATTTTCTAGTTTTATTTTGTATTGATAATCTGATTATTATGAATGCTAAATTAAACATGTTAGTATTCGTAGTAATGAGTGGCTAGACTTGTAACTAGCCAAGGCATGTAATTGAACTATTTTGATCTCTTTTGGTTGATCGGATGATGATTATGTATTGTATGTTTTATTTTCGACTATGTGAAAGTTTTTTCTACTTATATTGATTGTTAGCTTGTGTTGGAGTATTTAACCAATATTGGCACGCACACACACTTAATTGATACCGAACGGAGATATTAGGTGTGAGAACGAGGTAGAAAAACCGGAAGGTAAAGTTGACCGTTATCAGAGTTCAATTTCTTATCCGGGGAATTAACTAATTTGTACTCGTGAATTTATCGTGTCAAATCATTAGGTTTAGGGCTCTTAAACCAATGAGGAGGCATAGAACAATTTCGTACACTCGTATGAGGAGAATTTGTTAGAATAAGAGTACACCGTTTCACACAATTGGATACCCTTAATAGGACGATTAATCACATCCTTAAAACTGAAAGAGACTATAGTTCAATAAAATTGTCTTGGTTAGTATCTTTATTATTAATCGTAATTTTACTAGTAGCGTCATACTATTACTTTTATGTTAAAACTGCGACTTAGATCAAGATAATAATAGCTAATTTGTGTTTAACCACACTTTATATTGCGATTCCCTGTGGAGACGACCTTGTTCACTAGACTAGACTACAATTTGACCCGGTACACTGCCGGTTAGATCGGACACGTAGGAAAGTCCACATCAATACCAACACCTTATCTCCAACTTGAAAGGTGCGATTCAGAATCCGCTTATCGTGGTGGCGCTTCGTCCCCTCCTTATATATCTTCGCATTCTCATATGCTTGCAATCTAAATTCATCCAATCTATTTAAGTCCAACAATCTCCTCTCTCCGGCCAAATCCTCATCCATGTTCAAGAACCGAGTAGCCCACATGGCACGATGCTCGAGTTCTACCGGTAAATGACATGATTTTCCAAAAACTATCATATACGGTGACATCCCAATAGTGGTCCTATAAGTAGTTCTGTATGCCCACAGAGCGTCATCTAATTTCAAAGACCAATTGTTTCTCGTGATTCACAGTTTTCTCCAAAATCCTCTTTATCTCTCTATTAGTAACTTCTACATGTCCACTCATCTGGGGGTGATATGCTGCCGCAATTTTATGCCGCACCCCATACTTCATCATCAGCTTTTCAAAGAACTAGTTACAGAAATTAGTCCCTCCATCATTAATTATGCCTTTAGGCACTCCAAACCTCGTCAAAATATTCTTCTTTTAGAAATCTCAGAACAACCCTGGCATCATTTGTAGGTGAGGCCACCGCCTCCGCCCATTTAGAAACATAGTCTACCGCGACCAGGATGTAACGATTCGATTTCGACGATGTGAAAGGCCCAAAAAAATCAATTCCTCAAACATCAAATAGTTCATCCTCAAGGATATTGTACAGTGGCATCTCATTCCGCTTTGAAATGTTACCAGTCATTTGACAGGAATGACAGGCTCTAGTAAACTCATAAGTGGATTTAAATATTGTTGGCCAGTAGAATCCACACTGCAACCCGCAAGCTTCGATTGGAATCTGTTGATCACTGGTTTCCATGAGCTAATTTGATTCATATTTTTGCCTACCGGTAAACCAAGATAAGTGAAGGGAAGCTCAGCAGCGGTACACCCCAAAGAAGAAACTCCAACATACAGATTGGTGAGTTGAATATTAATGCCAAACAGCTTGCTTTTAGACATATTGATTTTCAGACCAGTTATGAGAGCAAAGATCCTCAAAATTCGGCCCAGATTCCGAATATTCTCCACGTTCCAAGTCCCAAAAAAGATTGCGTCATCAAGAAACTTAAGGTGGGAAAGGTTAATGATAAATTCGTGATTTGAGATGTTGATACCTCAAAATCTATCAATGGAAATGGCTTTCTTGAGCAACATATTGAGGGCTTCAAAGAGACAACAAGAAAATGAACGTGAGAGCGGGTCACCTTGCCGAATACCCCTTTCCATTTTAAAATCTTTTGTAGGGCTTCCATTAACAAGAATAGAAACAAAAGTCGAAGATAAGCAGGCTTTAATCCAGTTCCGCCATTTTGAACCAAAGTTCATTTGCACCATGATGGAGTCTAAAATGCCCCAATTTATTGTGTCAAAAGCTTTTTCAAAGTCCGCTTTAAAAATAAATGCCTTACCATGTGATCTCTTCAAGTAATCAATTACCTCATTCATGACTAGTACACCATCAAGGATTTGCCTACCTTTAATGAAGGCAGTTTGACAATGGTCGATAAGGCGAGCCCGGTGATTTCCGGAAGCTGCCAAAACAAGTTTTCATGTCCTCCAAGGATTAGGGTTTACCTTAGGTCAGTTTGTACACCTATATAAGGCCATAGAGGGCTGAAAATTTGTATTCCTTATCTTATTCATTCATCTATCAACTAGATGCAATATAGTCTTTTAGTTATAAAAGTTTCTTTTATTTTCGTCTTTTCTTTCTTGCAAATAAGTCATGAGTCATTCATTATTGAATTTTGGTTGGTTTACGACCATCATGGATCGATTCGAATCACCGGAGAGATAGAGAATGAAGGAGTACATTTGTTCTTCATTATGGGTAAGATCTATTCCAATATTCTATTTCGCATCTTAAGTTCATGATTGTTCGTGTGATAGATCAAGATTATGCTTGCATCTAATCACATATGAATTAATTAAACAAACCTCAATCTTTATTATTCGATTCATTAATATTAAATGCAGAATTATGGGTTGCGTTCTCTCGATTCAGCGACTGTCTATATCGCCGAATCGAGACACCTAGTAAACCCAAATTCTGTGGTCCTCTTGCTAGTATTAAGCGACTTACACGCGGTCAAGTTTTTGGCATCGTTGTTCTTGTATGATTAGTATGTTTTAATTGTTATCATGTGGTTCCCAAGAAAGGAGGATTCATTGTCCAACCTAATGAGTTGGACGAGTTGATCCCTGTAGGCTGATTACTGGACATCGAGTCTGTATTGATTTCAGGAAATTGAATGATGCGACTGGAAAAGATAATTTTCCCTACCATTCATCGATCAAATGTTAGACAGATTGAGCGGTCATGCGGTTATTACTAGATACACATTGCCCAGAGGACTATGAGAAAACCACATTCACATGTCCTTATGGAACATCTGCCTATAATCGCATGCCCTTCGGATTATGTAATGCGCCAGCCACTTTCCAGAGGTGCATGATGTCGTTATTTGCAGACATGGTGGAGGATTTTCTGGAGATATTTATGGATGATTTCTCTGTTTTTGGAGATAGCTATGATGCATGTTTGGATAACTTGAGTAGAGTGTTGAAGAGATATGAAGAGACCAACCTTGTACTAAATTGGAAAAAGTGCCATTTTATGGTTACTGAAGGAATAGTATTGGGTCATAAGATTTCAAAGAAATGAATGAAAGTGAACAAAACTAATATTGAGGTCATTGAGAAATTGCCACCTCCAACAAACTTAAAGACGCTGCGAGCCTTTCTTGGCTACGCAGGATTCTATAGGAGGTTTATCAAGGACTTTTCCAAGATTTCTCGACCATTGACTGGACTACTTGCGAAGAACGTACCATTTGTCTTTGGAGAAGAATGCAATGAGTCTTTCAGCACACTTAAGAAATTATTGATAACTGCTCCGATTCTGGTAGCCCCGAATTAGAGTAAACCTTTCGAGCTTATATGTGATGCAAGTGATACGGCAGTTGGAGCAGCCCTGGGACAAAGAGATCCAAAGAAGCTCCTACCATTAAGGGAACTAGATTCCAAATTGGAGAATCTTCTACTAGAAGAAGTTTCAGTCTAGCCCCTAAAATTACTAGAGATAATATCTCTAATAAAGGATCATAATCTATGCGAAGATCTGATACTGATCTACTATTCTCTATCTCAGAGAGAGTAGATAAAGCCACTGATACGCTTAAACAGCTTTGTGGATAAAATGGATACCAAAGAAGACGGTTGGGTTCTTAAGAAAAAACCAATGTGTTACCAAACACTTTGGGCTAACGAAAGAATTAAACTTCTTAGTAAAAGAAGTAGGTTCCAGAAAGATATCTTTTTAAGAGAGATATCTGGAAAACCTTTAAAGATATCGCAATCTTTAAAACAAGCATTTTATTGGGAATCAAGAGATAGATTCAAATAAATGGATAAAGATTCAATCTTTAAAAAAGAAAAAATTCTTAAGGAAACAAAACCTTTAAGAAAAAGGCATATTCAGGTACCAGTAACCTTGAGTACCATAGGAATCGAAAGACTTATCTTTCATGAAAAAAGAGTTTCGATTCTCACAAACATGAATGGATTTCAGGAAGAAATCTATTTAAGAGAAATTTCTGGTACTAAGAAATTATCTAAATCATAAAATGAGTGTTGTCAATATGGAAAAAATGTTAGAACAACTCATAAGTGAGAATAAACTCATCCTAACACAACTGGATGATGTTCAGAAAAAATTGGCAAAAAAACGCTATTCAAAATACTCTCGAAGCAGAATTAATAGCAACCAAAATAATAAAAGAAGTAAAAGCGAAAATTGATAAATTTTCCTGTGTAACATTAGATACAACAACTACAACTTCTACATCTATTTTTCCAGAAGATGGAAAATATAGTTATCCCAATTATAACGTGGGAAATAAAGAACTTGGTTCAAGTAGCAATCCAAATGCTCTGAAATGGCCTTTTGGATTAAATGAATCTAAGTGAAAAATTAGAAGTTTACTTCTGGGACAATCTTGAAAAAGATAATTTTATCCTAGATGGAATGAACACTTCACCAGATGAAGTTGTTAAGATAATGACACTAGACGAGTCAGAACTCGAAATAGAAATGGAAAAAAGACCAGAATTAAGTAAAATTATTGGTATAGAAACCATTTATGCACTCGAGAAAGTTCGAGTATACAAGATCCTGACAGAGAAAAAAATTCCAAATCAAAGGAAGTCGAATCTTCAAAAAAGAGGAAAGGATCTGATGGAGCAAACTATAATAGCTTTACCAACTACCCCAGAGTACAAGGTGAAACTAGGAATGCTGGAATCTCTGTTCTTAACATAGATTGTAAAGAGAACAGAAAATAGCTCAGAAATAAATGGGCTACAGAATTAAGTCTGATAATCCAGACAAATAAAGAAGCATATGGAACTACCAAAAATATACTTCTCTTAATCGAACATAAAACTGCTGGAATAGTCCAATCTTTTGTTAAAACAACAAATTGGGATTTCAATCCAGAAGATATATTTGAAGGAATCATCGATAGCTTCTACACTATGTTTTTAGGAATCAACTATACCAGTGATAAGGTAAATAAGATTCTTAAACAACAAGAAAAGGCTAGAGATCGCCTCATTAAATTACAATTATGCGATATCTGTAATTTATCAGCATTCACCTGCGATTTTGAAAATAATCTTTATAAACTCCCACAAACTGATTATGGAGGATTTATAAAGCAATATTTGACAAAAATCCCTATTATAGGAGAAAAATCTCTTCAGAGATTTAAAGCAGAAGCTTTAGGAGTAAATATACACAGTCTTGGTTTTGCGGCAAAGATTGTTAAAGAAGAAATCGCAAAAATCTGTGATCTCTCCAAAAAACAAAAGAAATTGAAGAAATTCAATAAAAGATGTTGTAAGGACAATACGGAAGCATCTATGGAGTATGGATGTACCCAAAATGTTTATTCTAAAAATAAACTTAGAAAACAAAAACATTATAAGGATAAATATTCTTATAAAAAGAAAAACAAACGTTCAAACCCGGAAAATACTTTAAGCCACGTCAAAAGAATATTGACAAAAAGCATGAAAGTGCTGACAAAAGAAAATTTTGCCCAAAGGGTAAAAAGAATTGTAGATGTTGGATCTGCAATATTGAGGGTCATTATGCAAATGAATGCCCCAATAGACAACGGTACCTTCATAAGGTAAAACTTATAGAAGAGATTGTTGAAATAGGATTTGAACCTATAGAAGATATATACGAAACTTTGGAAGAAGTTTATATCTTTGAAGAAACCTCTGAGTATTCATCAAATGAATACGATACAGAGAATTCAGAATAATTTAAGCATTCAGGAGAATTCCTGGAATGATGAAAAAATAGTAATGTCTGGAAACATTACTAATCCAAATTCTATTTATATCCAAGGACAATTAAAATTCTCTAGATATATACAGATAAATTTACATTGTTATGTAGATACATGAGCTAGTTTATGCCGAGCATCCAAGTTCGTCATACCAAGCGAACATTGGGAAAATGCCCCAAATGTTCTTAAAGTAACAATTGCAAATGGTGAGAAAATAAATATTTCTAAAGTCTGTAAAAATCTAAACATTAAGATTGCAGGAGAAATATTTCACATACCCACCATATACCAACAAGAAAATGGTATGGACATTATCCTTGGTAATAACTTCTGTCAATTGTATGAACCTTTCACACAATTTACATATCGAATTATTTTTACTTTAAATAATCAACCGGTGATTATTGGTAAAATACGAAAAGCTATTACCATGGCACAAAATGGGTTTTTAGAATCTATGAAAAAGAATTCAAAGATTCCAAAACCAGCATCTATCAATGTCAGTCCTGACAAAATCACCTTTCTTGAAGGGGGGAGGAGGACAACGAGATAGAACAATTAGAACACATATATGAACAAGAATTTAATCAAGAGAATGAAAAATTCAAAAAGATTAAAATCCTGTTAGAAAAAGTTTGTGGCGAAAATCCTATAGACCCTAAAAAGTCTATACATTGGATGACAGCTACCATAAAACTCATAAATCCAAAGACAATAGTCAAGGTTAAACCCATAATCTATAGTCCATTAGACGGAGAAGAATTTGGCAAACAAATTCAAGAATTGTTAGACTTAAAAATAATTAAGCCTAGTAAATCACCTCATATGTCTCCAGCATTTCTAGTAGAAAATGAAGCTGAGAGAAGGAGAGGAAAAAAGAGAATGGTTGTCAACTATAAAGCTATTAACATGGCAACTATAGGTGATAGTCATAATCTTCCAAATAAAGATGAACTCTTAACCTTAATAAGAGGAAAGAAAATCTTTAGTAGTTTCGATTGCAAATCAGGTTTCTGGCAAGTATTGCTAGATGATGAATCGCAATTATTAACTGCGTTTACATGTCCACAAGTACATTATCAATGGAATGTTTTACCTTTCGGGTTAAAACAAGCACCATCTATATTTCAAAGACATATTCAAAATGCATTCAGGTCTTTTGAAAAATTCTTATGTGTTTACATAGATGATATACTCGTCTTTAGTAACACAGAAAAAGAGCACTATTTGTACGTTTCAATGGTACTTAAAAAATGTGAAGAATTAGGAATAATTCTTTCTTTAAAAAAGACACAGCTCTTTAAGACAAAGATTAATTTCCTTGGATTAGAAATTGATCAAGGTCAGCATCGTCCTCATAATCATATACTGGAACATATTCATAAGTTTCCAGATAAAATTGAAGACAAAAAACAATTGCAGAGATTTTTAGGAATTTTAACTTATGCAGAGAGTTATATCCCTAAACTTGCTGAAATTCGAAAACCCTTACAGGTTAAACTTAGAAACAATGTTCTTTGGGACTGGATAGAGGTTGATACAACCTATGTAAAAAAGGTTAAAAAGAATTTAACCAACTTTCCAAAGCTATATCATCCTTTACCAGATGATAAGCTGATCATTGAAACCGATGCATCAGATGAATATTGGGGAGGAATCCTCAAAGCAAAAAACTCTGATTTAAAGTTAATTTGTAGATATATTTCTGGAAGCTTTAAAAATGCTGAAAGAAATTATCATAGCAATGAAAAGGAATACTTAACAGTAATTCGAGTCATTAAAAAGTTTAATGCTTATCTTACTCCGGTTAAGTTTTTAATTAGGACTGATGACAAAAACTTAACATACTTTTTAAATACCAATTTAAAAGGTGATAATAAACAAGGTAGATTTGTAAGATGGCAAATGTGGCTATCAAGATATTGTTTTGATCTAGAACATATCCCATGTAACAAAAATATATTTGCTGATTTCTTAACTCGTGAATTTACAAGTTAAAATCAGAAGAATCTCCGTTAGGAGATAAAAGGGGTAAAACTCAGGGACTAATTGTCCTACAGGACTTCCAACTATGGAAGAATTGCAGAAGCTAAAGCTGCAGGAAAAAACGATGGATTTAGAGCTAAAGGTTCTAAGATATCGCATTAGTTTACTTGAACGGGTATCAAGTGAACCACAAAAGGATATTAACAGTCCTTGCAATAGCAATAGTAGCGAACTGTTAACTATTCCGTTGCAAACGGCAATCGGTAAAGAATCATCAAATCCGTTGATTCCTAGCATCTTGGAAAAAGATGAAAAAGATGTACAAACATCCAGATTGGTTAAACCTACAGATTTGATCTCCGGTTTTAGGCCAAACACTCAGGACATTTTAGGTCTTGATAAAACTGAAAATCAAACTTCAGTAGAAACTGATAAGGCAATTCCAATGCCGACTTTCAGTAATAAATTTTATGTTGTTTATAATGGTCCTCACGCAGGTATATACACAACATGGGAAGTTGCAGAAAAGGCAACAAAAGGAATTTCTGGCGTAAGGCATAAGAGTTTCAACACGCTCCTAGAAGCAAAGGTTGCTGGTGAAATCTATGCTAAGGAATATATGACACCTCCGCCAAAATTAATATCTAATGCAGATTTCTTAAAGGTCACCACCTTCAAGGAAATCTTAAAAGGAAGCCTAATAATATGGTTTCTTTAGGAGAATTTGATCCTGTCAAAGCGAAAAGAGAAGCTGTCATTGATCTTAATTTTGAAGGATTATCTTTTACTTTCAACATGCAAGAAGCGGCAGGCGAAGAACATTTTATAAGAGAAAAGTTCCTTACTACGGACAGCGAATTAATCAGTCTGTTCAATTTTATTGAAGGCACCGATCCAGAAATGGTATATGAAGCGTTCTCTAATGGATTAGTTAGGATGATTTATCCTAGCAAAAATCTTTTGGAAATTACCAAATTCCCAGAAGAAATCAAAAAGGCAATCAAGAACTTTAGGACCAAGGTTGTCAAAGAAGCAGATCGAGCTATATTTCTAAAAATATATAGCAGCCTGCCAGAATGGAATGATGGAATGACTCAATTACCATATCATTCCATTGAAATAGGAATCTCCAGCGAAGAAACCAGCTATAAACCCTCAAAAGTCATGGAAACCAGGTTCTCTCACTATGATATTGAACATATCAATATTACTAGATTCAAAATCATTATTGATAAAATTATCAAAATCAATGATGATTCAAAAATAAATGTAAATTATCAAAACTCCCATACTTTGATGATTTCAAAAACTTACAAGAAATTGCAAGAAGAAGATACAGAGAAAGTTCTTCAATACGAAAAATTGTTCAAAAATGGACAAATAATGAGTTGGCACCAAGACAAGACTTGCCAAATGCTTCGTCACTTTTGATAAAGCCAAAGTGGAATACAGCTGTAAAAAATGCTCTGGTTCCCACCACAAAGGAAAAGACAAAATCACCCTTGAAACTGACGACAAATACCTCGCAAGTGGATCATCGTCGGCATATATGGACGAAGTCTAAAACGTCAGGCATGACGTAAAAGAAGATTGAGAATATTTTATTCTCAGTGGAAGAAAAAGTTGTCGGCCATATACATAAAAAGACAGAACGCACTGATTGTTTAGACGCGTTTTCCTTATGTCAGCAATGACGAATATAAACGAATATTCGCATGTGAATTATTCGGATCCTTCCTTCATTCAGCTATAAAATGAGGAAGTTCTTTCATTTGTAAGATATCTTGTTTTCAGCATAGCAATTTCACTACCCCTTTTCCCAGCTTTCAAATAATGTTTTGTGAGTAAACCTCCTTTGTGAGGATTTAGATTGTTAGTTTGTAATGTTTGTTTAAATATTTCCTTATTGTATGCTTGAGGATTATTATAATAAATAAAGATTTCAAGCTTTTTCTACCATTTTTATCTTTCCTGAGATTATTCTGAGAACCTAAACTGACTGGAGCAACACTGGAGAGTACCGCCGACAAGAGGCCACATGGAAAGTGCCACCGTTGTTGTCATTGGTGTTGAATAATCCAACTTTGAAAGGTATTATTTTCATAAAATCTATATTATAATATAAAGCATACGATAAACATCTACTTTAAACATTACTTACTACATCTACTTCCTTACAAATTTTAAACTTTGAAACACCCCTTTTCTGCCGTCCATTTAAAAAAAAAAATCCGCATAAACTCCGAAACGCATGTTTCAGAAATTCATATATATCAACTGGGAGGAAGAAAAGGGAAGTCGTGCGTTTGACAGAGTCGTCGCACGATCCAGGGGGGACCGTAGTGATTTTTGGAGAGGTTTAAATATAAAATTTTGATCGATGGGAAAATATTATTAAGGAAAGTTTTTGATATAAATCCAATTAATTAACTTTTCATCGCTGACTAAATCTAGACAGTATTATATTTCCTACCCTTTTACAATTTCCAAAATTAATTTAATAAAATAATAGGAAGAAATCAAGATTTGTCCAAAGACTTTTATACCCTTACAGGGAAGTAATGAGGTTTTACAACCTCATCTAACATTTCTCTTTTGAACAAAAAAAATATATATATATATATATATATATATATATATATATATATATATATATATATATATATATATATATATATACCCATATGTGTATAAATTATCAAGGGCGGATCCAGAAAAAGTAAAATTGTCGACATAGTTTGGTAGTAAAAAAAGATAAATAAAAAAAACACCACTAATGCTTCCGATTGATTTTCGTAATTGCTCTGGTGCCCCCCAATCTGGAAATTTTCTTGACATAGTTTTGTTCCAAAGAGGCCAAGATCTCTAAAGGCTCAATGTTTACCCCCACTTGGTCATACAAAATTTAGAAGCTTCCGCAAATAATACTTTATTATAGTTTCTGTTCATCTTCTGCAATGGTTTCCTCTATTTCCATCCGCCCTGCGATACAGATGTGCTAAATTCTTAAAAGAAGTTCAAGAAATGTGAAGTTATAAATAACAAAGCCATGTTGTCACTACCATGAGTCACTACCATTAATCTTATTATTTGCACCCACGAATTCTACCGGTGCACTACACCAAAAAAACACAGAATCAACCTTAAGAAGAATATCGATTCTTGACTCAAGAATCGACTTTCTGAAGGTTGTTTTGGTGAGGTGCAAAGGTAGTGAGGTATATCGGTAGAATTGTGGTGAGGCTCCTGAAAAGAATGGACCGATCGACAAATGCAAACAAGGTAATATTTTAATACTTGAACAAAGGTAACCATACCTAATAATGAGTGCAGAGATGGAGGCTTCGAAGATCCGCTTGTCTTCATATCTACTACACCTAATTTTTAAAAAAAATTTGCTTTTGTCGTGAGAGTTATTTCATAATTTTAGTTTTAAAAAAATTGGTTTTATCATAATAATGCATATCACATGACAAATATAGCAGGAAAAAGAAATTAAGAAAATCAACGTCCTTAAGATTAATAAGAAGGCTCTTTGCTTCTTAGCTTTCTCCAATGGCAGAATGCAAAAGATTTAAAAATGAATATAAAGCTTTCTTTTTTCCTATTGCAGCACTCCTAGTCACTAAAACTTATGGCAAAAGCTCTAGGAATATGAATCGGTCCATGAGCCAAGAGCTTTCTTTATGCATTGTGGATAGAAGGTTTATAAAGTGATGATGTGGTACAGCCATTGACCTTTTAAACAATCCATGAAGGTGGACAGTCTAAGAGCATCCACAATGTGTATTGGCATTGGGTTTTTTTTGTGTGTGTGTGTGTGTGTGTGTGTGTGTGGGGGTGGGGGTGGGGGGGGCAAAAGCTCCACAAACATGAACCAGTCTATATATATACTTCAGCAAATAAAACAGAAACCAAAAATTTCTCTAGTGTTGCAAAGAAAACTTAACAAACCTGAAGGCCCAAGTGATTTTAACATATCAGACTTCTTGAAAGTATATCCAATAAAGTTGGCATCTTTTGATGTCAACATCTGCAAGATAAAGCATGAAAAAACTAAGCAAGAGACAAAACACTAGATCAAAAAAACAATCATAATTTTTTCTATGCCACAATAACCGTATCAATTGAAGCAATTAAAAGTCCTTTTTCCTTGCATTTACCTAATGGGAAAACCCAGACATCATGACTAAAATCTAGGTAAAATTAAATCATGTATAAAGGATGATCGGATATCTTTCTAGCAGACTAGCACTGAGCATTGTTGTGGGTCAGTATTTCCTATAATGATTGGGTTTGGCCGGCATACTTACAAACCTATAAATGGTACAAGTGGTCAAAATGGTTAAATTACGACTACGCATGAATTTGACCTCAAACTCTTTTCATTTACCCTACCCAGGAGCACATCTGGATAAGCTTTCTTTGGTTGTACATGGAGAGAGATCAAAGTAGAAAGCTTTTTTTTTGTTTCTTTATTAATTTTTCTAGAGAGAGAGAAAGATTCTATTACTGAAAGACAAAGAGAAGGTGGACCACCTTTCGCCAAGGTCCAACTTTTGGTTTTGCAGATGGAAGATCTTCTCCCTACGAAGAACAAAAGTCACAAGACATAATTGGCTCAACAACTTCAAATCATCAAAAAGTGTAAAACAGACGAATACTTGCTATAAACTCTAAAAATTAAAGATACAATAAACTAATATATATAGTGGGCAACTGTTAACCACTCACTTCAGAGAACTTCTCAAAATTCTGAGTATCCAACTCCCCATCTACTGTAGGCTTGTATGCAGCTTCCATTTCATAAAGTGAATCCCATTTGATGCCCTTAAACCATGGATGAGCCTGAAAATCACATGAGATTCACATACAAGTCACATCTATCTCCTCCAAAACTAAAACACGTACAATCACAGTAGATTTAGGCTAGGAGCCTAGGACTAAAAAAAATTACCATATATTACACAAACCGGAGGACGAGAAGGGAAGGAGAAATCCCCACATCCATTTGCATAACATAATTACAGAGCATCTAACCATGTGAGCGAGTCGTAAGGAATATACTTTAAGCAGCAAATATGTACCTTTATTTCTTCCACGCCACCAGTTCCTAGCCTTTTATCAACATCACATAACAAACGACGAATCAGATCCTTCGCTTCGTCTGATACTTTAGGTTCTTCTGGGAACTTTAAGCATGTCTTCCAGTTTATTATCTGAAGAATGGTATATAGGCAAACATAAAAATTAGTAAAATATAGACAAAGTACATGAAAAATAATCAACAAAATAATAAATAACCCCCCCCCCCCCCACCCCACCACCACCACCACACCCCCTCCCAAAAAAATAAATTAAGGAAAAAAAACAGCAATACTAAGATTCGTGAGCTTGATTAACCATTCAAACTCATGCCAATGAACACATCTACTTCCTAAAAAGGCAAGGTTGGTATAACTTATATTATTCCTGGTCTTGTACGTATTTTCAAATTTAAAAAGTTTCAAACTGTTTCATCACTATTACAATTCGCAGGAGCATTTTGATACCTTGCGGCAAGCCATTCTTGGATCATCAGAACAAAAAGGAGGGTATCCAACGACCATTTCATACATGATAGCTCCTAGTGACCACCAATCACACTCGATTCCATATCCCTTTTTCAACAAAATCTCTGGTGCCATATAATCTAGAGTTCCAACAGTGGAATATGCCTGCAAAATTATTGCCACATAGATAACTCCCATTATGACTAAATCTGGAGAAGAAGAAAAAGACAAGAAAATGAATTCTATAACAAGCTATGATTTAAGACGGAAGGGAAGCAAATTAATTCATAAACTTAATTCTGCAAGCAAGAAACCAGAAAGGGACAAAGAAAATACCAAGGCTCGGCGGTTACGTTTCCACTGCTGTAATTGTTCCTTTGGCATAGCCCAAGGAGCCTTATTATTTCCAAAATGACCTTCACATTCGCTTAGAGACTCTTCAGTTGCAAAGTCATCTTCTTCCAAGAGGATTGATGAATATTTATTCTCCAATGGCTTACATAAACCAAAATCTGAAAGCTTTAAATGACCATTTTTGTCCAATATCAAATTGTCTGGTTTAATATCCCTACAATAAGAATTGGCCTCAATTAAGCTTCGAATCACGATAACAAACTATGCATCAGAGTGACAAGAAAAGTAAACAATAAGACACACACACAGAGTATGTCCTAGACATGCTAGCACGTTTGACAAGATACCTGACATAGCATTTAATAAGCCAGCAGAAGAATGCTTAAGCAAAAACAATCAACCGAAAACGTATCCTTGGTGTTAACTGCTTCCCATGTCCAAACAAAATTGTTGACAAATCAGTGGCATGCTTTACAACTGTTCCCGAGTAAATATGTTTCCACAAAAATTCAAACATCAAAAACTAGAAAACATGTAAACAAAGACCTAAATGACTTGAATACTAAGATATTTTCCAACAACGGCATCAAAAAGAGTGCTATGAAAAAATTCACATCTCCAATCCTTGACATTAAAATTATTTGGCACACAACAAAAAGAGGAATATTGTGAGTCAAAAAGGAAAAGGAGCAATTGCTACCAATGCGAAAATAAAATTATTTCCTTTTACGAAGGAATTTATGCAGACTAAAGCATGATGCAAACAAACGCAGCCTTGCATGTCATCAGGACTAATGATACCAATATAACCTGATCAGTTTTTACCCTAGAGCTAAGTGACAGAATATGCCACCGTAAATGCCGGCAAGATCAGCAGTATAGTCAAATATTAATGTTTCGCCATTATGTCAACCAAACTACCAGCTCTTACAAAGCTCATATCAGTATTTACAGGAAAAAGAGAACTCATAATCAGTGTTAGTACAAGAAAAGTTATTGAACAGTCACTAGTTATCTGAGGTAAACCACTTTTAGCGTTGTGCCAAGGGTCCTCTTCAGCTTCAAATGAATAAATAAATATATAACATCACAAAACTACTTAAACAAGGCAAATGAGAAAGCATTTCCACACCTATGGACATAGTTGTATTGATGAATAGAATGAATAGCCAAAACACTTTCAGCAATGTAGAATCTTGCAACATCTTCAGAGAGTACATCCTCTCTCATCAATAATGTCATGATGTCACCTCCAGGCAAATACTCCATGATAAGATATAAGAAATCTGAATCTTGGAAAGAATAGAAGAGCTTTACTATGCACCGACTATCAACCTCCACGAGCAAATTCCTCTCAGACCGAACATGCTCAACCTACAAAGAACAGAACAAGCTATAAACCAATATACTTGTGGAGACTACATTCAAAAATTGGAAACTTTAGCCGTATCCATGAAAGTGAAAATGGATAATTAAAGCCAACTAAGTGGAAATGATCAACATAGACATGGCTCCTTGAAAATAAACAAGAAATCGACCTTATACAAAGCTATGAAGGCTAGTTACGGAGGTGACTATAATAGCACTCCAAAGAAAAACTTAGGTCATTCTGATTCAAGAATATTGACATGAACTATGATTGAAACCGTTGATGGGTTTGTCATGGTAAGTTGATGTTGACTCCTCCAAACTAATATAGGTCCTATGGTCCTCATATTAATCCTCAAATCGCGTTCTTTAATATGATTGGAATACATTGAACAAAATGTAATTTTGCAAAATCTCATTTTTTGCATCTGTAAATGTATCAGCGTGAAAATTGCTTTGGAATTTTTAGGAAAAAGGACTTTTGAATATGGGTAAGTGACTTATGCCATAATGACTTAAATCCTCTGCCAAATGTACCCAAAGTAATTATTTTGCTTCACTAATTATGTATGGTTGAATCAGTATTCATACAGGAATGCATACAGTCAAATGTCAATATGGATTTGATGTTTTAATGGTTGTTTTGGGTGTTTGATGTTTTAATGGTTGTTTTTATATGAAATAGTGTCGCCTTGAATAATTAGGAGACGCTTTTTTGGCGCTTAAGCCATCAGGCACAAAGAGGCTCACTATTGCTTCACCGTTGCTTTTCGCCTTAACAACTATTTTTAGCATGGATACTGAATGTCGTTTAACCAATCATCTATGTTGATAAAACCAGATATTGTATTGCCAGAGGCTCCATGCCAGCAAATCCTGATAAGGCCAGTGCTCACAAAGCATAAAAACAAAAAAAACAAAAAAAAAATGGCAAATTCAACAAGTAGCAAGCGATCTTGAAACAATAATGAGATTGAATAAGGATCAAACTTGCTAAATAAAAACCTGTCCCCTGCTGAGCATTTCCGATTTCTTCAATTTCTTCATCGCATATATTTCTCCAGTTGTTTTGGTACGACAGAGCCTAACCTGATTAACTTAAGCAAGTCAAAGTGATGTCTTGTACTAAATCACAAGTGACAACAAGGGGAGTATATATGCATGATAAACAAAACATTTTTAAAGCTTGCGAGTTGTGACTTCAATAAATATGCTTGTTGAAGGATTGGCAATGTATTTTGGAAAGAAAAAACAAACCAACTCTACCTCACTCATGCAAGAACTACTACAATCATACAAGAATGTGATACTAAGACCGAGTTTGATATTACTTCACATTCAACTCAACATAACGGTAGGGCTATTTATATGTATGCTTAAGAAACACACCATCATTTAGGTACCCAGAGAGCCAATAAGTATTTGGAAGTGCATTTTAAACCAAATCCTGGATGATTGATGATTTCACCCTGTTCATCTTTCAAGATCCATTTCTAGAACAAATCTGGTTCTGGGTGAAGTATACTTTCACACTACAAACCCTTCTCAGCCTATGCAATCAAACTGGTCTAAATACTCCCACCTCATTGTGGAAACACTGTTGTATATGAACTCTATATATGTCATTTGAAAAATGGAAGGGAAAAGAAAATTACACTTAAACAGGTACGCACCTCACCAAAAGCGCCTTTACCAATGATTGTCAACTGCTCAAAGTCATCAATACCTACTTTGTGCCTCTGCGATCTCATGTACTCCGTCTCTCTTCTCTCCAGATTCCTCATCATCTCTTCCTGCTCCTCACTGGATACTTTGGCTTCCTCAGCCTTCCTCTGCAACGTCCTCCTCCTGATTTTATATAGTAGAAACAGGGAGAAGATCAGCATCCAAATCCATGAATTAAAGCATTAAAAAAAGGGGGGCATATAATTACCGTTCTTTGCGATCTTGTAGTCCTTGTAGATGATTCTTGTAATGATTCTCAATAAACTGCTTGGCTGCGGCAGCTTTCTGGCGAGTAACCGGCGACGAAACGAAGACGTCAGGCTCTAAATTGAAAGCCCGATCCAGCTGCTCTTGCTTCATAGAAAGAGTTCCTAATTTCACAGTTCCATCTCTATCTTCCATTCCCAACCCAAGTACAAATAAAGTCAAACAAACACTAAAAATCAGATCCAAAAACTGCAATTAGCAAAGAATTCAAAGCTCCAAAAACTGAATACAACTACACGGAATCTTGTTCAAAGTTAGAAGCTGCTAAGTATATTATCGGATTAAAGGGTTCTTTCCCGAGGAGAGATCGGGTGTGGGGTGGCAAGAGAAGTTGGTGTCGGTCGGCTATTTATATATATAGATATAGTGAGAGTATGTATGTATTGGCAATGGCGGGGGCCGCATAAAAGACAGGAAAGCATATATGGAGGGGAGTGGGTGAGGAGGAGGCTGGCTGTGTACGGCATCAACCATATAAAATAAAACTTTTTACCACCACTACTACTACTACTACTTCAAATGAATATTTCTGGTTTGAGAATGGAGAGGCGGTCGGAGGGGGAAAGCTGAACTTAAGAGGGAGGCGGTAGCCAGCTCGGCTGAAAGATATGAGGTGAGATTTTGGAATTACAATGCGTGATGGAAGCCACATGTATACCTACTATATTTGAAATATATCTCGTCCGGTCAGCTCGTGTAATATTGTTAACCTTACGTAGCTGTTCATTAACAAGTTTGTTTATATTTGATTCACTAATATCTGTTATCGTTCGTTTATTTAGTTTAACGAACGAATACAAAGTTACTTGTGAACGTTTGATTATCTTCGCAAAACAGTTTATATAGATAAATCAATATACAACGTAACTCTAAGTTAAAAAAATCATATGGGGCTATTTTGATGTCATATTCGAAGGTGATTCACAGACGGTCCATAAAAAGCTTTTGTCGCATAAGGATGATTTATCTCATTCAGGTTTTCGATGATTGTAAAGCTTTTATTATTCGCTTTTTAATTTTTTGCTCCTCCTTTTAATAGAGAGAGGCAACATCTCAAATTTCATCTTCTTAGCGAAAGCTAAGCGCTTATCTCTAGTTGGCTCAAACAACAATAAGACGGCGCCGCCTCCAATGTAATTTTGGCATGCTCTGCTGATTTGAATCAATAAAAAATTCATTTTCCCTAAAAAAAAAACATAACTATAAGTTATAAGATGGTAAATCATCTATTAATTTAATAGATACTCTAAAGTAATTCTATAGAATATTCATAGTGTTGTCATAATGATTTGTTACCGTAATATTTGAAGATTGTTTTGTACTTATTATTTATTAATCTTGAATTATTTTTTATACCTTAACGAGTCAAACTCGAGCTAAGAAGCAAAAATACGTATAGCAAGTCAAACCCGATTACTCGAACACGAGCTGTAACAAATTTTCTTTATTAATGAGCCGAGTTTGAACATAATTTTTCGTTCGTTCATTAAGCAAATGTTTTCGAACAAATTCGTGACCTTAACGAACCAAGGTTGAACATATTTTCCGTTCGTTTATTAAACGAACAAACACGAACAAGCTCGTTGACGAGGACGGATTTAACCATGCCACGTGTCATGCACACAATACTCATATAGTAGTACAAATATACTCGAGATTCTAACTTTAAGGGACATGAGCCCCAGTATAAACCTAAAGGCTGATCTCCTGTTAGGAAATCTACGCGGGAACGCAGCGGAATTCAAAATTTTATTTCCTTTTAACCAGGATCGACTTCGTTTAAGCAACAAACATAACAAGTTAGTAGGCGGTGGTTACATTGTTTGATCTAAAAGATCGACGCTTTGACCGTCTAAGAAGAGTAGCGATGCACGAAACCGCCCAAGCGTTCGGCCTCTACCGCTAGTCCACACGAACAACCCGCCGGAATCCACCATTGGATTGCTGCTAGAAAAATCCGGTTGCTAGACCGGCATTTTCTCTCTCTCTAAAACTCTACATAAGAACTCTCTATTTTTCACAAGAACTATTAGCTCTTAAAATTGTGTTGATCAAAAGAGCTAGCCAAGCCTTCCTATTTATAGAAGAAAGTGGCGCCCCTCTAGTCTCCCAATCTGATTGGGATTAGCTTCCTAGTAAATTGAAGAGAAAGAAAACATTTTCCTAATAAAATAAGGAAAATACATTTGATTGATTTATCTCATTTAATATTCAATATCTTATATTAAACATATTTCCAAGATTTATATTGACAATATCTTATATTGAATATATATTTATCTTATTACCATAAATCAATTTACACATGTCTATATATCACATATATATATTACACATATAAATCCATATAAATATATAGCTATTACAAATGTGCACATGTATATCTTATATACTTGTACAACACACGCATGCTAGCAAATATATACATTTATCAATATCTAATATTAATATAAGGTAATACTTATTAATTAAATTGCACAATCCAAGTGTATCTTATACACAACCAAATCTGTGCCCCATAGCCAATATTTTGGCATCCGGAATATTCTTTAATTAAATAATACTATGATTAATTAATTTGCAAAATACATGTGTATCATATACACATAACAATTTCGACATGCACATACGTTATGTGTATATTTAATTAATCAACATAATTAATATCTTGTATTATATTTATTCATAATAAATAAATATCACCATATTAATTTACCACTATAACATTTATAGTTTTGAGATAAATTCTTTTCTTATTTGGTTATCAACTATAACCACATTTTAATCCGACTTGATGTTCATATGTGTGTGACCCGATAGGCTTCCGAGTATGTTGGTCGTAGACACAAAGTGTAAATTACGAAATGCCCTTCATGCATAACGATCACGGGATAGCGTCAAGCAACACACCGTGACCCCCAATCATCGGAAGAGTCAAATTCAATGACTACTAATTTTCATGTGAAACAGTTACCGTGTAAATAGAATCATATCGCTGTAATAATATCTATACGGTCGTAAGTCCAGTATCAAACATCAACGACCGTATCTTATAATCTGGATATCATGCTCTCTCGAAGTAACTCATTTACTCCCACTTTGCAAAGATTAATGAGAGTAAGACATTCCTTATAAGAAGGCACTTTCGGATATTCACCCCTATTGATAGGGTACGCGATTTCCGGACGACCATACATGTATACTCCGCATGCTTCAGTATCACACCCAATCACTACCGCATGATCGCCCCATGGCTAGGGGAAACCTCAATAGTGTCAAAGCATGACAATCCACACCGTGATGCCATGTAGACTTCGGTCCTAGGGATAATTACACAACCGCCACATAGTATGACATTTAACAGTGTAAGTGGGTCAGTCTAACATACGCATTCTCTAATGCACATCCACGTACAGTCCAAGTGTCTCTACACTTCGATAGACGAGATCTATCCCTGCCCTTGAAGACATAAGACATCTAATATGTGCTAGCCTGTTTGTACTATCAATACCATGTTTAATAGTACATCAGCCTAGAGACATTTAAGTATCAAACTTATTAAAGTGATTAGATATATCATCAACCATAATCACCTATCATGGTTTCTCTATCACAGTTTAACACTAAGGACGTTATCATATAACAATTCACAATTGGTTCTCTAAAAGAACAAATATATAACAACAGAAAAGTCATCCAATATATGTATAATCATAAAAAAAAAATAGTAAAAATGATCTGACCCGGTCGGATCCGGTCCAACCCGATTGGGTTTAGGACACTATTTCAACATCTCTGCCCCCGAGGGGGAAGCTGATCAGGTTGTTCCTTTGTCCGCCGCAGGTCGGTCAGGACGAAGTAGAGGCAGAGCTGCGCAGCTCGGTCACTTTGACCTTGGGTGCTCTCCGCATGTCGGCTAGAGCGTATAAAGATAACTATACTATTATGAGGATAATTACGGAAAGAATCCTAATCTATTAAGACTCTGATCTTTACCATTAAGTACGGAGATTATTGATGTAAGTCAACCAAATGATGCATTTTTATCCCAATTCTCAAGCTTTTAGTGACGCTTTCATATCAAATTCATGCAATTATGTGATGAAATAGATCAAATATTGTAAATATGTTTTAAGTATTTAATCCCATAATTTTAGGCTTTTATGCCACATTTTGTTATCGGAATTATGCGGGGTATCGTTTTTGGCTTTGTTTTGCAGATACCCAGGTTAGATATCAGTTTTGGAAGAGCTTGGAACGCTCCATCAAGCTTTAGAGAGGTTTCTTGTTGAAGAAGTTAAAGAATCAAGATAAGAGTAGAAAGTCGGTGTATGCCGAGTGCAGTTGGTGGACGCCGGAATGACAGTTGAGAATCTGAGCAGCATTTATTGCTTCTGACTCACTTTGCTACTTGCCAGAAATCGGTGCACAGACGGCGGACGCCGAAGACCCGGATTTCAAGTTTTAAAGCTTATTCTTGACTTCATTTCGGAGGAGGCTGAAAAATATACAACTTTTCTCTATCTTGAAGGCACTTCCACTTTCAAGGCTCATCTAGCCAAATTTATCATAAATTTAGCTCTTAAATTGCAAGTGTAAACATTAAGAATTCTTGTTTTGATTCCTTGGATGAACTTTAGTTGGAAAAGTTTGTAGCTTTTGGGATACACTCTCTCCATTGGAGCTTTTTGAAGGTTGAAATGCAAGTTTTCCTTTTTCAAGTTATTAGCTTGTGATTGGTATAATTCCTAGCCTTTACTTTGATTTAATAGTTCTTGTGGCTATGAACTCTAACTCTAACATGTTGGAACTCATAACTATGAGTGGCTTGTTTCACACTAGCCAAGATAATGTGAAGTGAAGATGGAATTGTTTGATTGTGAATGAGTTGGTAGTTTTTTGCATTTGAGCTTCTTGAAGTGTTGAACCTTTTTTAACTTGATATTGTTGATAGCAATATAGGAAGTAATTAACCCTAGTTTGCACACACACACTTGGTAGAAACCGAGAGGGTATATTGAGTGTGGGATAAAGGTAGAAGAATCGGAAGGTAAAACTGACCTTAAGTGGAATTCGGGTTCTTATCCGAGGGTAGCTTCGGATTGTGTTCAAGTGCATATCATGTCGAATCATTAGACTTAGGCTACCTAAGTCAAGGAGGAGGCATAGAGTGGTCTCATTCATTCGAAAGAAGGGGGATTGCTAGTCGAGGAACACACCGGTTCGCACTCTTGAACATCTTAGGAAGGAAGGTAGGTAGCCAACTCTATCATAGTCAAGAAAGCCCATTGGATCAAAGCATTGCCTTGGTTAGTTCCATCTTTCATTTGAGTCTAGTTATAGTAAGTACCAATTAACATTTGCAAAAATTGCGACTTGGATCGAAAATATGAACCTAATCAGTGGTTAACCAACACACTCCTTGTGGGATACGACCTTGACTCACCAACTAGGCTACAGTTGACCCGGTACACTGCCGGTTAGA
Source organism: Gentiana macrophylla (assembly GCA_026214975.1). Classification (NCBI taxonomy): domain Eukaryota; kingdom Viridiplantae; phylum Streptophyta; class Magnoliopsida; order Gentianales; family Gentianaceae; genus Gentiana; species Gentiana macrophylla. The sequence continues at coordinate 21,331,695 of CM047809.1, read as the reverse complement.
CTGAACACCCAGTAGGGACACGTCAATTATCTCCTACAATCAAGGGATAAATACGATTTAATAAGATTTGAAGAATACGAAAAAGAGTCCATAATGGGCACAGTTCATGCAGGGCTAGGGCATAAATGTTCCCTATATAAACGTTCATAAGAACTACGGCAAACTTGATTCTAATAGACACTTTAGATACGTAGGCAACCTGAAAAAAGGACTCAGGCTCAGTCTAAATCATCCTAAAAAACCTCTCTTCATTCATAATTTTTCTGATTATCACCCTTGATTCAATTACCACTAGATTATACGGTCCAGATTTATACCCGAAAAAATCTTTCTTCGTCACTCGTGAATTGAACGAACCAAGCTAGAACAACTGATACTCGGTTCGGCATGGCTCGTTAACAGCACGTAGATATTTAATTTATGTAATGATACAAATACAATCACTCAATTACAGCGAATGATATATCATGTTGTACATCATTGATCATCAGGTAAGACAAATTAATCATGATGATTACAAACAAGTTTTGTGGTTGTCGAGCGCCCATGTATTGAATTTAGTAGGTCGCCAAATATTGTTTAGGCCATTCTAAAATAAAGTGTGATAAAAAAAATTGTCTTTAACAAGAATCAAACTTTGGTCACTTGTCAAGTTATACCATAGTGCTTACCACTAGGACAAAACACTATTTGTATTTATAAATACAATATATACACACACACTATTGAGTCAAAATATCACGGGGCCCTTAAATTCATACATTTTCGGGGGGGCTCGGGGCCATGACCCCTTGACCCAACCCAAGGGGTGCCCGTGGTGGTTGTGACTGAGTTGTTGTTTCAAAAGCATTTTGTATATTACGTATCCGTAAAAGAAAAAAAAAATACTCTCATTCATCCCAAAACATAAGTCCGTTCGGACTTTTCACATCGTTTCAGACAAATAGACAAGTGTTATAAATTTTAAACATAGAAGTCTAAAACAATCTTCTTCTTCTTTTTTGTAAAAAGTCTAAAATAATCTTTAACTATCATAAATGTGATAGTCATAAAGTAACGAAAATTATGTGAATTGATAATAATTTAATGACAAAATGAAGAATTACACAAAAAAAAATAATCTTTTGATATTTTAAAGGGACTTTTTTTAAGGACAAAATCCAAAACTCTAACATATTTATATTTTGATACAAGGAAATAGTATATATCAAAGGTTTTTTTTAAGGAGCTGGAAAAAAATTATTGGAAAAATAAAAAAATCATAAAAACATTCAGATACTCATTTACGGATAAAAACTTGATCTCGACATGCATTTCGACAAAAAAAAAAAAAAAAAAAAATTGAGGTGACACTACGACAATTTAGTTTAATATCGATTCGATTGCAATTTATTCCTACAAGTTGCCGATATGCATTGACTCAATGATAACTATGGTCGTTGTCCCAGTGATCATAAAAGTGTGGCACATATATTTCGTTTCCGAATATATATATATATATATATATATATATATATATATATTAATGGAGGTGCGTCCGACCCTCTAAAATAAAAATCTTATGTATAAATAGTGGAGAATTTTTTTTAATAAACACATATATGTGGAATTGACCTTCTTATTTTTATGTATAGACGTCCTGTTTTTATTTATTGTCTCATAATTACATGTATAGAACTGAATCTCCAAATATATGTGTGATACAGAAAAAAGAATTGACAAATTTCGACCCAGTATCAAAATTCATGCATAATAATATATATATATATATATATAAATATATATATGTGTGTGTGTGTTTATTGACACTACCAAATTACTTTTGACACAATTTTTCTAATTATTTTTCATTTACATTTTGACACCACCAAATCACTTTTTGGTAACACGACGGGCGTCAGAGTTATTTACGTTTTTGTTCGCTCAAAACGTCAGTGGGTCTGACGTTTTCACATTTGACACATTTATAACTGTAAAATCAGTGTCAGTGACGTTAGAATGGAACACAAACGTCGGTTCCAGTGACGCCATATCGAGCAGGCATTAGTTCGCGAGACGTTTGTGTTGTGCAAATAATAAAAATATTTAATGTGGACAAGAAGTGATTTATGAAACGCCAAAAGTGATTGCGATCATAGTGGCGTTTTAAGATTGATCGCGACGATAGAATCCATATATATATATATATATATATATATATATATATATATATATTCTTGCAAGCTCGGATACAATTCATATAAAACAATTCTCAGGTTAATATTTTGTAAGGTCCCTCAAAAAATAAAAATAAAAATAAAAATTGTAAGGTAGATCGACGAGGAGATCAGCTGGGACAGCTAAGATGCCTTGCTGTTGCGTCGGCGGAAATTCAGACATTTCATTAGATTGTTTTTTTATATTGTTTTTTGACAATTCATTAGAAATTTATATTAGCAAAACTCTGGTCATTGTCATATTCCAACGTGAACGAGGTAATTGGGGATCGGGACGGTACAAATACAGCGGTATAATTTGCTGTGTATCATTTTCGTTTAAAATTTAGACGGAAGAGAGTGAATCAAATTTGGACGGATCCGTCTAAATGGTGTTTTCGTCTAAAATTGGACGGAAAAAAATTTGGACGGGTCCGTCTAAATTTTGGACGGAAAAAATGCACAGCAAATTATACAGCTTTCTTTATACCGTCGGGGATCCGCTTCCAGGTAATTGGTGGACGTGACGGTAATTAATGAATTATTTTTTTGACAAATATGAATATATCAAGATTTAGATTAGATGTGGCCATGTGGGTTGGTTTGAATAAAGTGTTTATTTTCAGGGAAACTTTTTTATTTTATTAAAAAAAATTCTTTTGCTACCTAAAATCTATGGTTACCTTTTTATAGCGAGTGTCTATCAGAGCATAATTGTCTCCTTAAAATTTACTGACCGTTATAAAACTAAAAAAATAATGGTACACTAATTCAACCCAAAAATACGATAGAGAAACAATATGTAAGAGTGAAAGAATCTCGTTTTATTTTTATATGTAAATAGTACTACAAATGCGTTTATTTATAGAATTCCAACTGCTTGTCAGCAACATGCTTAATCAGAAGCTACTTTGTCAACAGCCTGTTTCATCACATCATAAGTTGTTTAGTCGAGCTTGCTTCGATACTTATCTGCTTTGTCATGCTTGCGTCGATATTTAAACTGGCTGTGAGTTAGTACTTTACACCGATGAGACTTATATTACATCCAATGGACATCCACATTACACAATATTTATAACACTCCCTATTGGATGTTCATTTAGACAACACAGTGAATATGCCTCATTACAACCTTACTAGAAAAAAACAACGTGGGAAAAATCATAGTGAAATGAGAAAAGTACATATTTATATGTGTATCCCCCGATTTAAAGCGTCAACCAGGTCTCTGGTGGCACATTCCGATCATCTTGATCGAACTCTATAATGTAGCGGTAACCAATACTTTAGTGGACTAGTCTCCTGGATTGTTGCTTGATCTGATTTGTTAAACATCAATGTGGCATATCTTCAATAAATCGTGTGTGGCCAAGAGTTCTAATGAAATATGCTTTGTCTGATCTCGTTTATGCACCACCATATAAGCCGAGCTATACATTACGCATTGTCTTCAAATAATCAAGCCGGCTCTCTCGATGAATAAGCGCGTAAGTTTCTTGGATTTAATGTGCCAATATCCGAACGGAACATATTATCGGCTCGCTTCATGAATAGCTAGATTTCGCCATTATTTGTGGATGTAGCGACCAAAGCTTTCTAAGTCCAGCTCCATGACATCAATGTACCACCACTGATTAATGAACAACCAAATTTGATGCCTTGGTTTTAGGGGCGGATAAACATCCATTATCCGCGTAACCAATAAGTCCCCGGCTTGCTTTCCATTTGATCTAAGTTGTATAACGTATATGGCATATACCAAAAATCTTGCTTGAAAAAAACTAGTGGGAAAAAACCAGTCAAGGAAAAAGATTCATGACATATGCAATCTTGTGCATGATAACGCTCTAAATGATAACAATAATTATACCTATAAATTCACCCCGAATTCTGCTCAAGAGAGGATAAATAGGCTCGTTATTATATAGAATATATGTTAAATGCTATGTGAGTGTTTCCAGGATCGTAATTCTGCATCTATGCTATTTTCCCGAAGATTTGGTACTATTTTGTCTCGTTTTGCGTGTTTTATAGGGTGTACCAGATCTGGAGCATTGGAGAATGGATCTGAACCGAAAGAAGTACATTTGGCCAAGTGATTTAAGTGTAAGAAGAAGCCTGCTGAAGAAAGAGAGGAAAAGTAGGCCCGGTAATCCGAAGGCTAGGCCCGGTAAACCGACGACTTGTTCAACACGAAACTGATTCTGCCGCATTATCTAGGTCGGTTAGGGTTTTAGAGAGTCATAAGTCGGTCATTGTATTTATATAAGGCCGCATTAGCTGATTATTGTATAAGCACTCCATGATAATCAATTACAATATACACTTTTGATGAAATAAAGTTTTCTTGAGCTTTGGAGAGTTGTTTCAGGTTTCATCCCTTCTTCCATCATCTCTAGCTTGAGTAGATCGAGCTAGATCTCCATTGTTGAAGGTATGAAGCTTTGAACGTTCATTTATTGTCTTCAATATGGTAGATTTGTTCGTATTTATGTGTTTTAGTTAATCTGCATGTTTAAAGACCCTATAATTTACTTATTTTAATCGTATTGAGCTATGTAGATCCAGAAATTAGGAAAAGATGACCCCAATAACCCGGCGGTCTATACCGGTTTACCGAGGCAATATTTAGAAAACCTAAACTAGGATTCACTACAGCTACGTTGATCGACAGGTTTCATTAACAGTAGGTTAGATCTGGCCAATCTACTTATTGTAATCGTAAATTAACATGAAGAACTGTTAATGAAGTGTTGATTAGGACATAGTCTAGAATGGACCCTAGGAACGTGCTGGTCAATGTCGTCAGCTGTCTAGGCAGGTTATCGGTATGAGTTAGCGCTCAAAATCGGCAATTCTAGTTCTTTAGCGTATGGGCTATTACGGACCAATTAAGGAGGGTAGCTTGCGTATAGATTGTCTACTGCCATTGTCGGAGTAGATAGGAGTAGGAATTGCACCCGTAGCTGATAATGATAATTAAAACGAAAGCTCGCGATTAATCCAAGGAAATTATATATGGAAGTAAACATAACGATTAACTAATCCAAGTTAGTAGATCGGTGAGGAGAGGGAGAGGTATACCCTGTTTGTTTTATTTTATGTTATTGTTGGTCAATGACCGCCTCTATGTTGCTTCTTAATTAGGTTAGAATAGTCTATACCTATAGTTGCATTGTCTCTGTGAGATCGACCTTGACTCGCATATACTATACTACGATGTACCTAGTATTCTTGCTAATAATATCGACGTTAGTGACTTTCACGCGATCAAGATTTTTGGCGCCGTTGCCGGGGACAATGGCCAATTGTATATATAAACGTTTTAATTCTAATTAAGAAGTCGTTTTCATTTTATTTTATTTTATTTTGAGTCTTGAGTCATTCTGTATCAACTCTGCACATGTTAATTTGCCGCTGAAAAAAAGAAATTTGTATTTGGTTTACCGTGGCTAACCCCGAGTTACCGAGGCTGAAAAATCGATTTACATGCGATTACTTGTTATACGTGTTATTCCCTGTTGATTTTAGTTAGTAGGTCCGCAGCAGTTGGGATCACACCCAACCGAAGCGGAAGTTGCTGACCATTTCCTTGTTTTATTTTGTCTTTTGGCGGGAAGATCGAACACTTGTAAATTCGATCAAATCGAGTTGAAAAGAGCAAACAAGTCAAACAATATGCCTAGAACGATATTGAACATCACACCGATTTCCATGTACCCTGGATCTGAAGCAAGAGAGCATTATGAAGCTGTAAAGAAATGGTTGGAAAAGAAGAAAGAAGCAATCAAGCAAGAGCCTGAAGAGAACTTAAAGGAGTATAGCACGTATCGTCCAGGTGAGTTCCCTTGTGAGTTAATTGATATATCGTCTTCGGATTATGATTCTGATGATCCTGAAGAGGATCCTGGCACGACGTTTTCTGAGCCTGAGGATTACCCAGACTCAGACACTGTGGTGAAGTTAGGAGAGCCTGGCACGTTCAGACTCCCGATTTCTGTTAATGGTATATCAGTAGGATTAGGTCTTTGCGACTTTGGCTCGAGTTGCAACATTCTACCCTTTTCCCTATGTCAAAAGATCAAGCTTCCGGTCGTAATGAATCAAACCAGGACCATGACTTTCATTGATAGTTTTAGAGATATGCCTGTTGGTCTGCTTAGGAAGTGTACGATTAAGGCAGGAGGGTTCACATATCCGGTTGACTTCACGGTCATAGATGTACCTGAGGACCCAATTGCCCCAGTTTTGTTAGGGAGACCTTTCTTAGCGACAAGTAGTGAGGTTATGGATTTTGATAATAGGGAAATTACTCTGAGGTTGAATAATTATGCGGTATCTTATAAGATCTTACAACCCCTAGAAAACCGACTGGAAAGTTGCAAGATGACGTATGCTTCAGGAAAGGTGGAAATTATGGAAATAGAGGGGCATAAGAATAGAGAGGTTGTAGTAGAAACCGTTGAGCAAGAATTTATGAGACTAATGCTGAGAGAAAGAGATGAAAGGACCATGACAAGATGCTCACAGAAGCTAGTCCTTCCGTGTTGCGTAGTGAACGAGTTGAGATAAAAGTGGAAAATGTGGAGTCCTTGGGTTCAAAGTCTAAATCTCGACGCAGAGGCAGGACCTAGCACGCAAGCTAAAAGGGAGTGGCATGCTAGGAAGAGAGCTCAAAAAGGTTCTCTAAAGGTACAAGCCTCTGGAGCAAAAGTTTGGCGAGTTAAAGCTCCAACCCTTGAATGATCGGAGATTTGAAGAAGGTCAAGCTGGCGACTATAAACTCAGAACTATTTCTTTAAACCCTTAGGTAGATTAGGAATGAATAAAAGTAGCCAGATGAAGGGACGAGCTTTTTTTCATCTTACCGTACCCTTAGGCTTGAAACCGAATGGTTGTGGAAAGGTTTTTTACTCGTTGCGGATTCTAGTGAAGTAGGTTAGGTTTTGAGTCGGAAATAACAATTGAAGAGTGAAGGTCTAGTCAATTTGAGATCGAATTGAAGCGAGAGGTTGAGAATAGAGTGTGAGAAGGCAGACAAAAAGCGGGAAAAAGAACCCCGGTATCTAGAGGTAACCGAGGTTGGTTTTGATTTATGAGCGTCGGGTTATAAAGTGAATTTTTAGACACATTGAGGACACAGATCTGATCGGTCAGCACAGAAACACCACCTTCCCCCCCTCTTTTCAAATTTTTCATCCTTTCCCACACTCCACCATAACTCCACCTCAATCCCATCAATCACCTCCTCAAATCCCTCACCCTAATAACTTCTCTACCCACTATCTCACTAAAACCATCCACATTCACTCACTTCTTCATATTTAAACCACCCCTTCACCACCATTCTTATCATTCCATCTACTATCATCCCTCAATTCATCTAATTCTTCCATTTCTTCTTCCTTCATCTAATTTGGCCACCATCACCACCACTATCACCACCAAACCTCCACCAAAACAAACCTTTTCTCTATTTTTCCAAACCCTAAACACCCATTTTCCACCACTGTTGCTGATATGTAGTGCTGCTACGGTAAAGTGCTGAAATTCTTCATCTTTTATCATCAGAGCACAGTCCCAGAAAGGAAATCAGGAAATTTCAGGCCGGTAAACCGCACCCTACCTCCGGTTTACCGAGGGTAATTTTTCAGAATCAGCTTCAGTATCAGGTTGTATTATCATTCAGGATGGGTCCTAAGCGTATCCGTTTAGCTGTTCGTCCCAGTGGTTATCAGACAGTCTATGGAGATGCCAACCCTTTGATAGATGGGGTTGAGCAGTTCCATTCTTTATCTATCTACGAGTCATTCCGAGGCCATTGGAACGCAAGGCCAGTTGCTAGAGAACGAGGGGTAGATTTGGATGATTGCGGCTCGATTTTGCTCGGAGCCCTACAAGCACAAGATATTGGACATGGCTGAGGCACCGGCCCGGTTCAATGCCACGGTGGTAAGGGAATTTTATGCTTATGTTTCGCATAACCCCGGAGCCACATATGCTATGGTTCGCAGTATCAAAGTTGACTTTTCTATCGAGCAGATCAACGCTCATTTTAGGGTTAGACATCCACCGGTGGGTCCAGATGAGTACACATCCTCGATCAATATTAAAGATCTCGAGAGGATGGAAATGATAGCTGAGTACTTTGGGGTGCAATGGAAGCACAATCCTGCAGGAGCCCCCACCATCTTCCTTGAAAATGAGTTATCTTGGGACGGGAAGATGGTCAATAGATTTGTTTGTGCCCGACTTCTGTCGACCAAGCACACGGTCTCTGTCACCACCAAGAGGGTGGAATTGATGTTTTATCTGGAGCAGGGATCTCTAATCAACATCGGTCTACTGATGCATAGCCATATCCACGATCTTGCTACCGCTTCTGAGCGCGAGCTGTTACCGTACGGGCCGATGATTGATATGTTTGCTTTGGAGGACGAGGTGACGATGCTCGTCATTGATGATTAGGAAGACCCTGAGCCGATGCTCGATTCGCAATCGCCGAGAGTTCAAAGACGGGTTGGACGGTAAAAAATGGCGTACTCGGTGCATGGAGCACCGAGGACCTGAAGAGCCTTGCTTGAGGAGCACTCGCGAGAGATTGCGAGTCTACATCGCAAGATGGATCGGATTATTGAATTTCTAAGAGTTTCGCCTGCTACCCCGCCACCTAGGACTGCCCCTCATCATAGAGCATCTTCTTTCGCCGCTGCTGCCTCCTGTTCTGGTCCACCTCCCGGTTTTGAGCCAAGAGATGACTGGGAGGGTTATTCTGATGACGATTAGATTTTCTTTCTTTTTTGTTGTTGTTTTCCATTTTCTTGTTTTTATTTTTTATTTGTCTTTCCTATCTAGTTGATGTAGCAGAATTTTATAATATAATGATTTTGTCTGCTTAATTTGTTTTGGAGTTATTTATTTTCTCTTTTACTGCCGCCATGTTATTATACAGTTTCTTGTCACCACTATTCTTCTTGGTTTGTTTGAGATATTTAGCGCAGATTCTTCATGGATTACTTACATAACCACGATGATTTATAACGACGATTCGATTCTTCTATGGTTCCACGCTTAACGAAGCTAAGTTCCTTTTCATTTTTATTTTCCATCTTACACATTAGGGACAATGTTTCGATTAAGTGGGAGGGGGGTAGAGAGGCGTCACTTAGCTTCTTAGTATTATATTCCGTACATTGCATGATTATTTTGATTCTTTTTGATGCACGATTCACCACTTAGACTTTGATTCGTTTCAACAGAATTTTGAAAAAAATATGATATCTTTGATCTTTTCGAGTTAATTGACTTCATCTTTGTTTTACTTTGTACGAGTAAAAGAAAGTGTCCACTTCTGAAGTAGTGGCGTATTAAGCGCATATTCTGTTATGAGCCACCATTTTAAGCGCGTATAACTCACTTCCATTGGTGTGTAGTCGATAGCATATTATTTTGACTAGAGTTGACCCTGGCTTCATCACGAATCATGTTCCACCAACGCTTAGAAAGGCAAAGGAATTTCGGATTCGGTAGTTTATCATGTGTGGGGCCGTGAGGATAGCTAAATTAATGAGAATTTACCCGCCAAGAAAGAGAAGTGCATTGAAATATATACATCTATATTCTCTTTGGCAAAATCTTAGTCGATGGAGTGTAAGACGCACGACTTTTGCATAGACCGATAAACGCGAGCCTAAGAGTAATATATGCTCGGTTCTCGATCCGCCTTGCCAGCTCAATTAATTCATAAATAACATGTTCGAGACTGGTTAGTTCGACTACGGGTTGATGTAATGCGAGATTGTCTGCATTACTCAACGGTTGTGAAAGTTATTGCACACACACATTGGCTCATGACGTGCATAGTGTTTAATGCGTTACTGATGGATATGAATGGCATGATCTTGATCTTGACTTTGTGGGGCATAGTTGTTTTTAATTAACTTATATATTGATTAGGGGTGTTGTTTTCTTTTCGTCTTTTTGCTCGGGATGATCAAAAGCTAAGTGGAGGGGGGGTAGTTGATAACGCTCTAAATGGTACCAATAATTATACCTATATTCACCCCAATTACGCTCAAGAGAGAGGATAAATAGGCTCGTTATTATATGGAATATATGTTAAAGCAGTGTTCTAAAATCGCCTTGAGGCGTCGCTTAAGCGCCGCCTAGGCCCTGGGGCGATCCCAGGCGTCCTCGACTTGGCTCTCAGGCAATTTTAAGGCGCCCAAGTGTCTTTGGCGATTTCTCGGGCGCTCTGGACCTTCTAGCGCTCTAGGCCTTCAGGCGCCCCCTAGGCCCTTCTAGCGCTCCTGGGGCCCTCCTAGGCACTCCTAGGACCTTCTAGGCGCTCTTAGGCCCTTCTAGGCTATTAGGGTTTCATCTGGGCAACATCAAGGTTTCCCAGTGTTTAGACAAGAAAGAGGCATAAAACCCTAAAACCCCCCTTAAAACCCTAAACCCCTCGTAAAACCTAAACCCCCGTAAAAACCTAAAACCCCCCATAAAACCCTAAAACACCATGTAAAAACCCTAAATCCCCCTTAAAACCCTTAAAACTCCCTTAAAACCCTAAAATCGCCTAGGCGCCGCCTAGGCGCCCTAGGCCCTAGGCGCCCCTGTAGCGTACCGAGGTCGCCTAGCGAGTTTTAGAACATTGATGTTAAATGCTATGTGAGTGTTTCTAGGATCGTAATTCTGCATCTATGCTATTTTCCCGAAGATTTGATACTGTTTTGTCTCGTTTTGTGTGTTTTATAGGGTGTACCAGATCTGGAGCATTGAAGAATGGATCTGAACCGAAAGAAGTACATTGGGCCAAGTGATTTAAGTCCAAGAAGAAGCCTGCTGAAGAAAGAAAGGAAAAGTAGGCCCGGTAACCCGAAGGCTAGGCCCGGTAAACCGGCGACTTGTTCGACACGAAACTGATTCTGCCGCATTATCTAGGTTGGTTAGGGTTTTAGAGAGTCATAAGTCGGTCATTGTATCTATATAAGGCTGCATTAGCTGATTATTGTATAAGCTCTCAATTATAATCAATTACAATATACACTTTTGATGAAATAAAGTTTTCTTGAGCTTTGGAGAGTTGTTTTCGGGTTTCCTCCCTTCTTCCATCATCTCTAGCTTGAGTAGATCGAGCTAGATCTCCATTGTTGAAGGTATGAAGCTTTGAACATTCCTTTATTGTCTTCAATATGGTAGATCTGTTCGTATTTATGTGTTTTAGTTAATCTGCATGTTTAAAGACCCTATAATTTACTTATTTTAATCGTATTGAGCTATGTAGATACAGAAATTAGGAAAAGATGACCCCGATAATCCGGCGGTCTATACCGGTTTACCGAGGCAATATTTAGAAAACCTAAACTGGGATTCACTACAGCTACGTTGATCGACATGTTTCATTAACAGTAGGTTAGATCTGGCTAATCTGCTTATTGTAATCGTAAATTAACATGAAGGACTGTTAGTGAAGTGTTGATTAGGACATAGTCTAGAATGGACCCTAGGAACGTGCTGGTCAATGTCGACAGTTGTCTAGGCGGGTTAGCGGTATGAGTTAGCGCTCAATATCGGCAATTCTAGTTCTTTATGCGTATGGGCTATTACGGACCAATTAAGGAGGGTAGCTTGCGTATAGATTGTCTACTGCCATTTTCGGAGTAGATAGGAGTAGGAATTGCACCCATAGTTGATAATGATAATTAAAACGAAAGCTCGCAATTAATCCAAGGAAAGTATGTGGGGAAGTAAACATAACGATTAACTAATCCAAGTTAGTAGATCGGTGAGGAGAGGGAGAGGAATACCCTGTTTGTTTTCTTTTATGTTATTGTTGGTCAATGACCGCCTCTATGTTGCTTCTTAATTTGGTTAGAATAGTTTATACTTATAGTTGCATTGTCTCTGTGGGATCGACCTTGACTCATATTTACTATACTATGATGTACCTAGTATTCTTGTTAGTAATATCGACGTTAGTGACTTACACATGATCAGTGCACTGATTGCCTCGTTAAATACCTAACTAAGAAACCCAGTGGGAAAACTTGTTAAAGGGAAAAATAGTACAATCATTGTTTTTCGGGATCAAATTACATCTTTCACGTGGATTTAATGGATCTTAATAGTATGAGGCAAATACTCATACTTTATCATATTTTGTAATTCTTCCGGAGTTCAATTATAGATCCAAACTCTCACAAATCAAACAATTATCCCACTTCTGAGACAATTCATGTATTATATATTTTGTATTTCACACACTTTATATGCTTCACACATCTCATGTGCTTCAGGCACTATAATCGCTTCAGGCGATTTCGATATTTCGAAACATGCTTCCTCATTTTATGAACCTCGTCCAAAAAACCAAGTGTTGCATTTGTTATCATTTCACATTTTTCAAATGATGATAACATAAATTCATTATCTCAACACTATGAGATATTTGGTGGAAGAAATATGTTTCTCACACTTCAAGCGTTAAACATAATTAACAAGATAGAAATATGAAATTTCGGATCCTCCAGGAATCATTACATTTCCTTTGGGGTGTCGTAAGAGAACAACATGTGGGAATGAACTTCAGGTTCATTTTCTCCAACCTCATGTATGTATGACAACCGCATATTATTTGTTCCACACATATTATTTATCAACACTTTGCTGATATTTTCTAGCCTTGATCTTTTCAAGGGTTTATGATCTCATACTTATCTTGAGTACGTCATTACTCTTCCGGAGCTTATTTGACTATATACTTTCTGCTCGAGCATATGCTTACTCTTCCGGAGTTTGCATAAATCATATAGTCATAGCCAAGTGGTCTTTAACGCTTATGGTGTTATTCATATTTATTTTGATACGTATCATTCCGTGACCTTCCTGAATTTTCCCTTCTGGGACAAATATTATCTTCCTAGAATAAGTCTTTCTGCGACATTTACTCCCAACCAAATCATTTGCAGTTGTCACTCTTCTAGAGTAATTAAATGCATCCAGTGATTAAATATGCGTTAATATAATATTTTTCCACGAGATTTATAAACTCCAAGTTACTTCCTCTCCCTAATCTCGAAAAAACTGTTCTATCACAGTCGAAAGACAAGAGAAAACAAAAGAAAGAGGTGCTCGTGTATTACTATTCTCAATGGAAAATTCTTAGTCCTTAAGTTATTACAGTCTACTGCATATTCCATATACATATATATGGCAAATGTAAGTCGGATGAACATTGTTTATTTAAGATAAGCTTAAGCTTTGGTGTTTATCCGGGGAAAAATTATTACGCAACAAGTATTTGTGAGTGATAATTACTAGTGGATGAATGAGATGAATCAAAATTTAATCTCTCTCACATAGTAGTGGTGAATAGGGGTGAGTTGGAGAGATCTCACCCCTCCACTTGGTATCACCCATAAAAACCTATTGCGTAATAACTCTTCTCGTTTATCCGCCACAACACCAATTAATATGATATATGACATGTGGTTTTTTGGTGTAAAAACACCCGTCGATTACTTCGTTTATTTGTCCCGATACTTATTTATTATATAAACTAGCTGCAGACTAGTACTTCACACGGAGGAGATAGATATCACATCCAATGAACATCCACATTAAACAATATTTATAACACCGATGGTTTTTTCAATTATTAAAAAACCTAACGGACAACCAAATATAGGAAAGTCCGACACATTATGAAAGAAAGCCTTAGGGCACTTGCATTAAAACACAGTTAACTCTCTAAAATAGATATTTAAATAATCTAGATCTACTACAAATAATCTACAGCAGAATCTTACTCAAATCTTTAAAATATAGAATTTGTAAATTCTCCACTCCATTTAGTGAATTAAAATATAGATTCTTCATACAAATTATATCATGGAGAGATTCTGATGCATTTCTTATATAATTGAAGATTCTATAAAATAATATAGAGAATAATTTAAAGTATCGTGATGCAAGTGCTCTTATACTCTCAAAACATAAAGTCTGCCTAAGTATGAAAATTACAAACACAAAAATGAGTAAACGAAACTGCAAGAAAAAGCTAGGTCTTCGTTTATGGCACTTTGTGGTGCTCTAAGTAATTTTTTGGTGCTGGAAGTAAGTGTGGTGTCGGCAGCAATTTTATGGTGCCGATAGAAGCCACCAATTTTATCACTCTATAATGGGCCTAATACCAATATGGCCCAATTCACAATTACCCTAACTAATACTACATCCGTCGCACAAAAAATGTCCATTTTTTGGTATAATATCGTCTCATAAAAAGTGTCAATTTAGAAAACTAATACACCATTTTATGTTTTTTTTTTCCATACATACATCTGGCCTAACATTTATTGTTGCATGTTCATTTAATATTCCAAAACCAGTATTGATTATAAGATAGGGGTATATATGTTTATTACGATTTAAATACGACATATTAATTGAATTTTTAATTTATGTAAATAATAAAACATGGATACTTATTATGGGAAGGTGTAGTATGTCGTACCATTACTTCTTTCTTCTGCAGAACTTAGGAAATTTTAATGGAGTCAATGACCACCAAACTCTATCTTGAATTCAATGGTTGAGAATTAATATAAATGATCACAATCACCATGTGATTACATGTGTCTATTGAGTTTGGTGGTCATTCACCACCATAAAAATTTGCCTCAAAACTTAACCGTTCATTTATTTAATGGCATGCCTGCTACTTAACTCAAAAGAGAGAAGCCACCATCGAAACCACCATTCAAGTGGACCGGAGTAATGTAGAAGGATTACAACTGTGACGACCTTAATCCGGATACCGAGTCCTTAACCGAAAAAGGACGCCTGAAACGTATATAATTAAAATAAATCAATTATATACGTAAGCCTGACATCATCAATAATAGAGAACAAGCAGAAAACGAAAACAAAGACTCGGGAAAAACTTTAAAAGATCACTACAACGATCGACAAGTAACACGGGGCTTCAACTAAAACCAAAATCCCAAGAAAAATACACAAGGTTGAATATCCATTCAACTATTACAAACCATTCTTTACAAACCAAAGGTACAACTGCCTTAATTTAATACAAAAGAAAAGGATGATTTTATACCATTGTTACAACAGAAAAGAAAGATAGATTTCAATAGCTGAAACTCCGGAAACCACTTTTAAGCGATCTCGAACTCAACCTACAACAAAACCACCTTCTCGGGGTGGGGACATCAACATGCTAAAGGGTAAGTACAAAAGTACTTAGTAAAGAGTAGAATCACCGAATCTACACATGCTATGTCACAAGAATCATCATCATTAATATTCATAATATCACAAGGCAAGTCGAACAAACATAATAACACATATGTTTCACTCGCTCACAACACTCTACTAGTCTTTCTAGTAGACACAACCAAGTAAGACATTTTTTACAGACTAATCCAAGGACACTTTGCATGTGAAGACTGCACCACGACACATTCAGCACCTCATGAGTATCTAAAACGTGTGGAATATTACACGAGTCCGGCATAAGTATCTAAAAGTGCGGAGGTGTAATAGTTCCATGCTGCGTTACAAAAACGTTCCTCACCAAGGACTAACATGTTTTAGCTTTTAGACTCATCAAGTACGTATTTAAGCGATTAATCTAACCACCTAAGTTCATTACACATAAAAGGCTTCTTAGGGGCCACTAGACCCTAGACCAACTCTACATTACACTACTTAACACATTGCACAAAAATATTGGAATCTTATCCAATACCCACGAGGCTAAGAAATAAGGCTTCGGGTAATCCCGAGTATCTCCCTGCAGAGGGTCTCCACAAGGTGATGAGCCGAATACACCAGAAACCGAACCCTTAACTTCTTCATGTACAAGTAAGACATTGATCTCAAGTCAACATCATATAAGGCCAAATGTAGAGTGTTCCAATGCTCCCGTGAGACACGGTGCGGAGCCAAAGTCACTAGAACACGTACACTTGACTTTACAACATTCCACATAACTTTTTATTCCATTTTTGCCTAGAAAATCAGCCAACAAATTCCGTGTTTTCTTCACCATTTTAACCACTAAATCTACTCCAAATCCATACAAAATAATACGAATATTATTCTACAACATGCTTGTAACATTATACTCCCACCGTTCCAATTCATCTGAGGCAGTTGCCAAAATCACTCATATTAAGGATATGAGTTAATGCATTAACTTTTACAATAAAATGACTAGAATGTCCTTGGATGTATTAAGGAGACCGTGGTTATTAAGCCCTTTTACCCAAAGTTTTTGTCAATATAATTTTTTCGGAACAAGTTTTTGCTCAAAAGACTCTCACCCAATTTTTTCACCTAAGTTGCCCAAAATACCTCTGAACATGTTTAAACAAGTTATACGAGTTTGAACATGTTACACAAGCCGAATTCAAACCCATTCGAACCCAAATCACCCCATTCGAACCCAAATCACACCCAACCAAAATCACCCATTCGAACCAAATCACCCATCCAAATCACACCCATTCGAACCCACTCGAACCCAAGCCCCTGAACATGTTACACAAGCCCAAATCATACCCATTCGAACCCAAATCACCCCCATTCGAATCTAAATCACACCTATTCGAACCTAAATCACCCATCCAAATCACAACCATTCGAACCCACTCGAACCCAAGCCCCTGAACATGTTTGAACATGTTACACGAGTTTGAACATGTTTGAACATGTTACACAAGCCAAAATCACACCCATTCGAACAGAAAAACGAGTTAATGGAGGAAGAAGAAGGAAGAAGAAGAAGGAAGAAGGAAAAAGAAAAAAACGAGTTTGAAATGGAGGGAGTAGAAGAAGAGAAGAAGAAGAAGAATAATAATTTGAGGAAAAAGAAGAAAAGAAGGAAGAAGAAGAAGAAGATGAAGTAGAAGAAGTAGAAGAAGAAGAAGAAAAAAGAAGGTAGAAGAAGAAAAATAAAATGGAGGTTCAATATATTCAAAATTTGAAATTTGAAGAAGGGAGGGAAGTTTTTGGGGCTGAATGTAGAGGGGCAATTTGGAAAACACAATAGAATTAGTCTTTTCCTTTTTTTAAAAAAAATAGTCAAATAGTCAAAGACTATATAGGCAAGAGAAGTTAAAAAAAAGACTAAACAGGTAATTTCCCCTATAATTAATGTGATCTTCTTTTTTATATCTTCTAGTGTAATAAATAAGGGTAAATCAAATAAAAACACAATAAATGCTATATTGGAAATTGTACCGCCTCATATAAAATGGAACAAAATATTTTGGCAACTGCCTCAGTTATTGTGGAACGGAGGGAGTACTAGATCTAAACACTAATATAACATGAAATTCAAGCCTAGTGATATGAAACTATTCTAAAACATGCTTGAAGGGAAAAGCTACAAACATTGAGTCCAAAACACTTCTAACACTTTATAACAATCAAATCTAACATTTCTCCAAGTTATGGGCTAGATTTAATGACTACTAACAACTAAAGATTCGGTTGAACACCCCTTTACCTCAAATCTTTTGAAGAAAAGATGCATTCAAGCTTGAATCATCAAGAAACACCAAGGACACCACTTGCATCTCCAAGCACTTCTAGAACCACAAACAACCCACTTCAAATCTAACACCAAAACGGATTTCTAAGATTACTACAACCATTAAAACATCAAAAAGCTAAGAAAACACGCAAGAACACTTATAGATCTAGAAAATGGGTTTTCGAAACTCTTATCCGATCGGTGTGAAACTTGTATCAAAATTAAGCTCTCATCACGGGAAGCATTTTGGTGTAATTAGTTTGTGATTTCAACAGTCGGATTGATCGGAAATGTGGAATGTCCCTTTCTCTCTTCTCTTTTCCTCTCATTTTCTTTCTCCAATGAAGCTGCCGCCTCTCTCTTTGAAAATGGGAAGAAATAAGGGTTTGGGAAAAAGGTGGGTTTAAATAGAGGTTGATAAAATTCCTGTTTTGCCCTTACTAAAGGTTACACATTTAAAATACCGTAAATACCCTTCAACAAATACATTGACTCTATTTGTTTAATAAAACATTACTCATTAAAAATTACCGTGTTACAGACACAAAGTGGTAAAAACACTTTTATACCCTTTACAGAGATACGGGGTATCACATACAACAAATGTTGACAGTATGTATATCCGCACACTTGACCAGTGACGATGTTAGATCTCGTCTATAGAAAAATTACAGGTCAAAATAACTCCTAAAGACAAAAATTCAAAAATAAACCATAGAAAAAGACCTAAAACGGGGGTGGTGTTTTGTAATATCTGACAGCTGCCTTTCGTAGTGCTAAACCAGTCCTTAACCGACAGTGTATCGGGTCAAACTGTAGTGCTAGTATGGTGAGTCAGAGTGTCGAATCCTCGGGGAACTTGGTAATTCTTCTAAGTGTGGTTAAACACCAAAGAATTTCATTATTAACTCGATCTAAACCGCAATTTTATAGCATGGATCACTACTATTCTAGTCAACATAAAATAAATGCGTAATTTAAAAGTTATTCTAATATAATATATATAGATGTACATAAATTGCAAAGTATATATATAGATATAAATATATAGATACCAATATATTTATTGAACTAGACAGATAAGTTTATAGAACTAGCCAAAGTTTATATAATTGAATTATACGATCTTTTCATGAGACGGAATGTGCTCGATCTTTCCTTTTATATTAGGTCCAATTGAGTAAATGAAACGGTGCACTCCACGAGGTTAACAATTCCTCCTCACACGAAAGCGTATGAAATTGTCATATGTCATTGTCATCGATTCAATTTCCACAACCGCCCCATGCTAATCTCGATTAGTCGAGCAGTACGAATACAAATCTACCCCGGATAAAAGAGGTTATTCCGTTTGTCAGACGGCGATGTTATTCAAAAGGCTCCGGTTGTCGGCGGATCGATTTAACTTTTCGGTGTTAGTTTCAATTAAACCGTTGATTTTAACATTATTATGATCTCGAGCACAATTTTAATAAGATTAATCTTTCCCAAGACAAATCGCTTCGGGTAGGAAATAGGATTCCGTTGTCACGCTTTAGACGGCCAATTTTACCTCCGGTTTTTCTATCTTTTATCTCATATCCTAACTTCTGCTGGTCGGTTCATCGTTAGGTTATATGGTGCGATTCATCTTGGTTAATTACGTCAATCCGAATATTATCAATACGTTCTGAGAATAGAAAAAGATTCAATTAACTCAATTTTAATCAATTTAATTAGAAACATTCCTTTACCGAAAAGATCGAAATAAAGCGATTACATAACTTTGGCTAGTTATTAGAGTTAGCCTAAAAACATTATAACAACGAAAAGATAAAAACAAACATAAATACTTTAGAAAAGTTACCCGATTACAAATCTTTGAATCGAGTTGTATTCTTCCGGACATTACAACGACTTCAACAACATCGAACTTCGATAATTTCCGAGCATTACAACGATACTACGAGATTATTATTTTTGGCTTAAGGCCTATTTACAAACTACCACTAAAAAAGAAAATAAAGAGGAGAGAG
Organism: Gentiana macrophylla; assembly: GCA_026214975.1. Lineage (NCBI taxonomy): Eukaryota > Viridiplantae > Streptophyta > Magnoliopsida > Gentianales > Gentianaceae > Gentiana > Gentiana macrophylla. Next base: position 21,311,926 of record CM047809.1, on the reverse strand, counting down.
ATATATATATAGGAGATGATTTATATATATTGGTACATCGACTCTGTTTGCAAATGATCTCCTTATATAGACAAAAGTCCTTGGGCCGGACGGTCCGAGATCAAGCCGGACTGGTCGGTGTAATGATTAGCTCCATCGCTTTGATTGATCAGCATGTGCAGTGATATATAATTATAATTATATAATTATTAAACTTCTAAAATTCATATCTCGAGTTCTGGACCTCCAAAAATCATGATTCAAGCGGCATCGGAAAGCTCTCGGGGAAATCTACAACTTTCGTGAAGGACTCTTCTTCAGATAATGTCGTTTTGATGAGCCATTCGTTTGTCGAAGACATTTCGATTACCACTTAACCAAATTGATTGGCCACTTGACCACTTAAGCTATTCAATTGACCATTTAAGCTCGTGGCACTCTCTAAATCCTTCCAGAGATATGATCAAACTTCAATATGTCGATTCTCGGGGTCTCGGTTTATAAATCTGCAATAAAATACCACAAATACCCACGTAAATCTGACACGACACTCCGATTTACTAAAATCGGTACGAAATTACAACTTTTTACTATTATTACTACTAACTACTCTAAATTATAAAGATTAATATTTCATATCATTTATACCATAATTTCATATATTTTATATAGAATTCGTTGATAAAACATAATAATATAACGTATATTTAATCATATAAAAGTAGTATATCAACTACTCCCACTTAAACTTTTGATCGTCATCGCGATAAATAAGCGGTAATAAAAGATAATATAATTGATCGATTATATTTTTAATGTAATTTATATTGTCAATATTATAAATATATTATTTATTCTAATTTAAAATCGTAAGAAGGCAGAAAGTGTATATAACTTAAATAGCTTAAATACTAAATATTATTTAGATAAAATTGTATATGTAATACTTAATAAGTATAAATAAAATATCGTAATTATTTTTAATCGCAACTATTATGAAATTCGGAATCGGAAACTCGGTCGTAGTAGTCGACAAAATGGCTTATAAATTTAGGCTCAAGATGTTGGCTAATCGGAAAAAAAGAAATCAAAAAGAAAAAAAAGGCAAGTCGCACGTACCTACATCTTCATATTCTTGATCAAAAAATAATCATCGATTAATAACATCTCTTTTTTTTTTTTTCAGATTTTTTTTTTTTTTTTTTTTTAGATTAAGAACTAAAAGCGTGAGTTTGTGTAGAAAATCAAACTTACAAGCATTGCTTCATCAAGATTGATCGGAGTACTACTCTTTCGATCGAAAATTACAAGTCGGTTTCCTTAAACTTGTAATCATTCTTGAGATCTTATGATTCAACTTATTCTTTTTCATTTGGTGCCTTCATTCAAGTGAATAGGACATTTCGAGATAATACCCTATTTGACTTCTATCATCGAGCAATCGGGAGCTTTAACCTCATAGTGATATAGGACATTTCGTGATAATACCCTACTCACTCAAATCATTGGTAGCTACAACCGATATGTTCTTTCTTTTAATTTTTTTCGATCACGGATAAGGAAGATACTGGTATTTGATTAATTCTGTGTAAATATGGTGCTTCGTTCTTAATTTAGAACATTAATATATCCGAGCTTATTACCAAAATCGACTATCTTGCAAGTGTCCTGAGGTAAGATCGAATGTATTAATACTTATCTAATTTTTCCAATCTCAGCATATACCAAAACTTAGATTTTATGTCTTCATCTCTTTTTATAAGTACGTACAAACTTGTGGTATTTTCAAGGAAATGTAGACCAAAATTAGCTAAAGCTTGGTTATTTAATCACAATTGACAATTTCGAGTGAGGTCTTGATCACTCTAATCAAGGCTGACATAAGAACAAAAATTGGAAATTTAGGTATTTATTTCATTATAGTTATATTTTGTGGTGCCAAAAATCGACATCCCTAGTCAATTCCAAACTCATAATTCATATTGAAAAAATTATTCTAAAAATTTTACTTATAATTATCAACATACTTATATAATTTCATAAAAACAATATCTAATATTAATTACTCAATTATATAAACTTAAAATCTTATTAAAATCTAAATTAGACATAAAATATGATTATAATATATCTAATATACTTAATTAAAAACTTATTCTTCCAAATTATATCATTTCTCATTCATATATATTAACTACTAAAAAATTAAAAATAAGTAATAAATTTTTTTGATAATTTTATAATTTATAACTATTTTCGAAAATTTTAATGAATTTTCTAACCTAACTCTTACTCCCCACTTACAAAGTGACATCGTCCCGATGTTCAATGAGTATTAAATAAGTAGGTTGGAAAATAAAATTAAAATTATCTATTATCGTTATTATTCCGATTTTAATTTTAGCGTATACTAATTATATCATTAAATAACAAACAAACTTAAAAAACTGAGACATATATATATTAAACAAGATAGATTATTACAAACTTAAAAACAACATAACTTATCCGAACTAAAAAAAAAACTTCAAACTTAACTTAACTTAACTCTTTAAAACTTAAACATCATAAACTAACCACCAACCAACCATCTAAATCGTAAACGAACAACCCGGTGTATCAACCGGCAATAATCCAACTCGACTATCTCTAGACGGAAAAATCTCATCCGTTTCCAGCTCTCCCACTCCACTCATCTGAGTACACAGGCGCGATATCATCCATGAATTAGGCATATGTTTCCCCCTATTGCCTCTCGTGATAGCAAACTCCAACACCGTCCTTTGAATCAAAATTCCTCAATCGACAAATACACCAACTGTCAAAGCATACAGCGGAAGCATTTCATTATCACTAAGGCTCCCGAAATCCCAAGTAGGATACACCTAGAATTAATGAAATGTTTCACGCTTTAGGTGTGGAAGTAAAGCACGTGTAGACATTTCGTGATTTGTGTCGAAAAGTGGAAACAGACATTGGAAAGACTCATGGACTCTGTTCAAATGATTGTGTGGATTTTGTAAGCCCCATGTTATCTCAAAATCTTTGCATTGAAACCGGTGGAATTGCAAAAATTTGGTTGATAATAGAAGAAGAGAAAGGAACAGCCACTCTCTTACGAAACAATCTGAGTGATATCGATCATGGGCGTCGTCATGAGGCGTAATAAAATTCTCGAACTATTGAGACATTTATCCTTCCTCTCGCGTCTTGACAAATTTTTCCAACCAAAACTTGAATAATCGTTTTCCCCATTGATCAATCTTATCGACATTTAAACCTTTCTCCAATTGGATTGGAGAATTAGCAAATCGATGGTGTAAAAGATATTCGTTTGAAGCTTGAGATTCCGGATGATCCGGGTGTGAGGTTCGTAAGAATTGTGAAGGAGATGATTGGTTCGACATTTTAAAATCGGATGAAAATTTAAAATTAATACAAGAAAGTAAGAAGATAGATAGTGAAAGAAGTGAAAAGAGATGGCGGTTGTTGTTCCTCATACATACTTCATTAAATAGATAGTAAAAAAAACATATGTGTGTGCATTAGACGGACTCAAGAATGACTCACCCTTTTTTCTTCACGGCTCGGTCCGGGAATAGCCGGACGGTCCGGCCTCATCCTCGCTTTTACGAGGGCGAGGTAAAAGACAATTCGTGTTTTGGTTTTTACTTCACGTGCCTATTACTATCTACTTCCTTGAAGATACTTCATAAGGTTAATTAAACTTGATACTGAACGGATAAACGACACATTATATTTTTGTAAAATGGCGTAGTAATGATACAAAAATTATTTTTGGAGTTTTATAGTTTTTATAAAAACTAAAGCGATTTAGAATACAAACCAAATTTCGATAAAGACGACTATAAAATCAAAATAAACGAAAACGAAAACAAACCAATATCTAAATGACAAATGTCTAATAAAATGAAAATTGGTAAAAATGTTTAATCAAACATAGTTATTAAATTCAATCTTCTTCGTAGTCTTCCTCTGGATCGACGTGAAAGCTTGAACTCGGAAACGACTGAGAAGCTGGTGGCTGAACTGTAGTCGTGGTCCTGACTGAACTATCAAGACCCATCGAACTCATGCCAGTCGTAATGTGTGCAAACTCAGTGAATCCTCCCTAACTAGACATCGCTGGTCTCTGAACACCTGTCGAAAATACACCTGTTCCACTAGATTGGCTTCCAAAAGGATATGACGATGGATCAAAGCTCGAAGGTGGTGGAATAGGTGTTACCCACTCTGGTAAGGTATAAGGATCTGACTGACAAGGTGGATAGGCAGGATCATCAAAAGTAGGATTACGAAGCAACTGCTCGTTCCTCCTTAAACCTCTACGAATATCATCACACCACTGCCTATTACTCTCAGCATATAAAGCCATGTTGGCTTGACCACGTGCAACGTCTGTCACTAAAGATTGAAACATATCATATGTGATAGTGTTGGAGAAAGGAGTTTGTTGAGGCTGACTAGAAAAATATGGAAAAGAAGAAGATGTGAAAAGCCGGTTGAAGTTTGGTTGAGTTTGACTACGTCTAATCAAAGAGCGTATACTACCATCCGGAAGTGTAGTCAAACTCGGTCCAATCAAATTGGCATCCGCCAGAGATAATTTGTCATTAGCGGACTGGTACTCCTACCCTACGACATATATCGAGAGATAAAACAAGGAAGTACAGATGACTCCTCAGTGCAGCGATGACAATACTCTCGAAAATTCTTTTAAACATGACCTTACCAACATCCACTCGACATCGTTTATCATCGCCAGGCAATACAAACATCTTCCTTTCCAAAAGCGGTATGTTTACGTGAGGTAGAGATTATGGCTAATAAATCTTTTAATTGCCCTCAACCCTCTAAAACAATTCCCATAATTAAATCTATTTTCTACCCACACAGCGGTCGGGTCAAAAGCATTCTGAGCTCTCAGGGCAGTCTGTTCAAAACTTGCAGGATCATCTAGATTATAAACTGCCCTGTAATCCTCCTCATCGGGAAAAACCTCAACTCCTAGAATTGCATTTATGACTTGAGGCTAAAAGGAATATTTCTCGCTCTTAGTCTGATTTGTGGATCGAGTAAGTCGCCCGTGAAAGTGTAGATAAAACTGAATAAAACTCAGCTACTAGAGTCGTATTAATCTCCCCTTCCCTTCTGGCTGCTAAATCTAACCACTGTCGTTTTCTAAAGATATCTTTGACTTCATCACCTAAGTCATCCAAGTCTAATCCTTTTTCAACCAACACATCACATTTACTATAAATTTTATCATACGCTTTCTTAGCCTCAGGTGATGCGGTTTTCTCAAAGCTCACGGCTTCTTCTTCAAGTGATAACAGTATTGTGCCTACGACCGGAGTTGATATAGGAATGCTTGATTTACGCTTTTTAGAGCATTTCCTACTCGACTCAGCCATTCTATGATATTGGTAATGCCAATCAACAACAAAAACAACAACAAAAACAACAAAAAATAAAAATGTCACAACACATTCAAAAATCAAAACAGTTGAAATTAATCTAAAAAATTATGAAAAATACGAAATTGATAACTAAATAAACTAAATTATACCTTAATATGAAGAAAACGTTGAAAAGTAGGCCGGAAAAGTTGTAGAGTCGCCGGAAAAAAATGTAGCTTGTTTTTGCTCCTTTTTTATTTTTGTAACTTTTGTGGAAGAGAGGAGATAGAATGATGATGAAATCAAGTAGTGGTGTAGTGTGAGATGAATTTTTGTGGAAGAATTGATAAAAATTTCGAGTGGTGGGGTTTGGTGTGTGGGGTGCGGCTGTTGAAAAAATTAGGGAAGAAGAAGAAGAAGAAAAAAAGGGGTCCCCGTCCCTTTTTATGTTTTTAGACCCCGGACCGGTCCGGGTTAAGGCCGGATCGGTCCGTGCCCAATTTTTGCACTTTTTCGATTTTTTTTTTTAATGAAAACTTATAAAAATTCTAATACAACTTAATTAAAATCTTAAAAATAAGTTTATAAATTTTTTTTTTTAAAACTCACTAAAATCTTTAAAAATAAAATTTGAAGGAAATTTTATAATTTTATAACAATTTCTAAAAATTTAATAAAATCTTTATAACACTTTAATAAAAAGCTTATAAAAATTTAATAAATTTATATCAACTCTTATAAAACATCTAAATTAAAACTAAAAAACTTTTATAAATTTTTTATAAAACTCCTCAAATTTCGTAAAGATCCAATTTTATAAAATTCTCAGAAGTTATGCGAAAATTTTATAAAATAAAATATAAGAAAAAGACTCGAAACTTAAGGGGTTCTGGATTCTTCGATTTTAAATCTTCCGGAGTTACGATATAACGCTCAATCAACCTAACTCCTAAAAGCGAGGCATTTGAATTATCTCTCGGAATTCCATCGGGATTTTCGGATAACCACCTAATCGTTCCTTCCTAACAATATTCAAACACTCATCCGGGATTTGGTTGTGTTTTTCCCACAGCGTCCAACATGTTCACTTTTTCCATGATTCGCATCTCATCGTAACCTTTGCCCTTCTTTTTATCGCACTTCTTGATGTTCCATTACAAACTTCTTTCAATCTGATCTCTCTCAACAATTTCTTGTTTTGTTCAAAAACTAAAGCTTCTATAGCAAACGCGACATCTTTATCTAGGCCTAACTTTAAAAGTAAAATAAAAACTCCTATTCTATCTAAAAAGGCATCCAGGTTCTTTTACGTCTCATCCGGTAAAAGATTTAAAAGAGTTTAAACATAATTAAAAATACGAGAAAAATAGAGTAAAGATAGATAGTACGGTATTGGTGATTCGATTTTCTCGCTTTTTGGTTCTTTCGTTTTTTTTCTTTGCTTTTTAATTTAGCGGGGATCAATCAATAACATTACTTCTTCTTTCGGTGTGATTCCTTCTCCCTCCACAAATAACTTTACTCTGTGGCCATTGGCTATAAAAGTTGTATTTCCATCAGTTAGTTCAATGACTCAGATTTTGTAAACCCGTGTTACCTTAAATGGACTCGCCCATCTTGACTTAAGCTTACCTGGAAACAACTTTAAACGTGAATTGTACAAAAGCACTCGATCACCTACATGGAACTCACGCTTAAAGATTCTCTTATCATGGAAAGATTTCGTGCGTTCCTTGTAGATTCGAGCGTTTTCATAAGAATCGAGACGAAATTCTTCTAGTTCTGTTAATTGAAGCAATCTATGATCACCGACAGCCTTAGGATCGAAATTCAAAAATTTTATAGCCCAGAAGGCTCGGTGTTCTAACTCAACTGGGAGATGACAAGACTTACCAAAGACTAACTTATAGGGAGAACAACCAATTGGTGTTTTAAAAGCTGTTCTATATGCCCATAATGCATCATCTAATTTTTTTGCTTGAGCTTTTACGATTTGAATCAACTGTTTTTCCACAATTCTTTTGATTTTCTATTTGATACTTCACCGCCCCTTTGGTTTGCGGGTGATAGGCGTTCTCAACTTATGCGTTACACCATATTTTTCAACTATCTTAGTAAATGGTCTATTACAAAAGTGTGAACCTCTATCACTAATAATTGCCCGGAATGCCATATATCGGTAAATATATTCTTTTAAGGAATCGTATGACAACTTTGGTATCATTAGTGGGAAGAGCTTCAGCTTCTACCCATTTCGAAACATAATCTACCATTACAAGAATAAATCTTTTTCCAAAAGATATAGGGAAAGGTCCCATGAAATCTATACCCCAAACATCAAATAACTCACATTCTAAAATAGGTTGCATAGGCATTTCATGTTTTTTAGATACATTTCCCCATTTTTGACAAGACTCACAAGATTTAACATACTTATAAGCATCTCTATATAGTGTAGGCCAATAAAACCACATTGTAAAACTTTAAAAGCAGCTTTTCCAACCTCCATGATGACCTCTGCCTCACGATCATGACAAAATGATAAAACACTTAAAATTTCATTATCAGGCACACATTTTCCGATTATCCCATCCGAACATTTACGGAAAAGGTCCAAGTTCCTCCCGAGTAATAAAATTTTAAGTCATAAAAGAACTTCTTTTTCACTTTGCCAAGTCCAATGAGACGGAATATAATCACATGTTAAGTAATTAATGATATCTCCAAACCAAGGTGACATTTCCTAGAAGGAATTCTATTTTTAATAAGCTGCATGGTTGAAGGAGTATCTATTCTAAATAGTTGTTCATCAGAAATGAATCTTTAATTTCAATTCCTATTTCTTCCTCATTTTCCATTCTACTTAGATGATCCGCACTACATTCTCACTTCCTTTTTTATCTTTAATTTCAATATCGAATTCTTGAAGTAAGAGAATCCATCTAAGAAGACGAGGTTTAGCATCTTTCTTACTTAGTAAATACTTCAGGGCTGAATGGTCTGTATAAATTATTACCTTAGATCCAACAATATACGATCGAAACTTATCTAAGGCAAAAATCACAGCCAACAGTTCTTTTTCTGTAGTTGCATAATTAAGTTGGGCTGCGTTTAATGTGTGGGATGCATAGTAAATAGCTTTGAGAATTTTGTTATATCTTTGACCTAGAACAGCTCCTACAGCTAAATCACTCGCATCACACATAATCTCAAACGGCAAACTCCACTCTGGTGCTACTAACACTTTAGTGCGAAGAGTCAACCTCGCTTTTAAGGTCCGAAAAGCTTCCATACATTTACTATCAAAGTTAAAAGGTACTTCCTTTTCAAGTAAATGACTTAGAGGCTTTGCTATCTTTGAAAAATCAATAATGAACCTTCTATAAAACCTCGCATGTCCGAGAAATCCTCTTAGGGTTCTTAAATTAAGCCGGTGGAGGTAACTTTTCAATTACCTCGACTTTAGCTTTATCAACTTCAATACCTTCTTGAGAGATTCTATGACTAAAACAATTCCTTCCGATACCATTAAGTGGCATTTTTCCCGAGTTTAGTACTAGATTGGTATCTTCACAGGCGTTGTAACACTCGTTCTAAGTGTAACACACAAACATCAAATGAATCTCCGTAAACACTAAAGTCATCCATAAAAATTTCTAAGAATTTCTCAACCATATCAAAGCAAATATAGCCATCATACATCTTTGAAACGTATTTGGTGCATTACATAAACCAAACGGCATTCTTTTATAAGCAAAAGTTCCATAAGGACAAGTGAAAGTAGTTTTTCTCTATCTCCTGCTTTGCAATGAATATCTGTAAATATCCGAATAACCATCTAAGAAACAGTAATACTTATGTCCACTTAAACGTTCCAACATCTGAACTATGAATGGAAGTGGATGATGATCTTTCTTAGTATGATCATTTAGTTTTCTAAAATCAATGCACATTCGATAACCGGTAATCTCTCTTGTCGGAATCCATTCATTCCTTTCATTCTCTTTCACTGTGAAACCTCCTTTCTTTGGTACCACTTGAGTTGGACTTACCCATTCACTATCTGATATGGGAAAGATTATCCCCATTTCTAATAGCTTAATGACATCTTTCTTAACAATTAACTGCAAATTTGGGTTGAGGCGGCGCTATGTTGAATACAAGGTTTAGCATCTTCCTTCAGAATTATCTTATGAACGCAAATCTCAGGGCTAATACCTCGAATATCGGCAACTGTCCATCCAAAAGCTTTCTTATGCTTTCTTAACATTCTAAGTAATTGATCTTCTTGTTGCTCAGTTAAAGATGATGAAATAATAACCGGTAATAGATTATTAGTTTCAAGAAAAGCATACTTCAGATTTAAAGGTAACGGTTTCAATTCCAGATTCTTAGGTGGATCTTCTAGTGATGGTTTAAGGCGGTCCTTCTAGTTCTAATTCTAAATACTTATGCCATGATGGTTTAAAAGTAAAACTTCCTTTATCTAGAGAAAGAATTATCTCTTTCATTTCGTGTGTCTTCTCATCTTCCTTATAGATAGATAGAGTTAAACATTCTTCTAATCTGTCTTCAAAAGTTGTTAACTGATTATCATAGACAGAATGAATATCTTCTATAAAAGAACATGATTCTGGTGATTTGTATGGGTGGTTCATAGCTTTGAAAATATTGAAAGTAACTTCATCTTCATTGACTCTCAGAATTAATTCTCCTTTCTGGACATCTATTAAAGTTCTTCATGTAGCTAGAAATGGTCGACCTAAGATAAGTGGCGCTGAATATCCTTCTTCCATTTCCATAACTACAAAGTCTCTTTGGAAAATAGAACTTGTCTACTTTAACCAATACGTCTTCAATAATTCCTTTAGGGTATTTAATCGATCTATCCGCCATTTGCAGAGTCATTTCGATCTTTCGTAAGATTTCCTATGCCTAGCTTCTTATAATCCTCATAAGACATGAGATTTATACTAGCTCCAAGATCACATAAGACTTTCTTAAACAGAAATCCTCCAATTTCACATAGAATGGTAAAACTTCCAGGATCTTTCAGTTTAGGCGGTAACTTTATCTGCCGCAAAGCTCAGAACATTCTTCATTTAGGCATATATTCTCATATTCCTCTAATTTATTCTTGTTTGACAGAATATCTTTCAGAAACTTTCCATAAGCAGGCATACTAATTAGAGCTTCGATAACAGGGATATTAACATGAATATGACGAAAAGTATCAAGGAAACGAGCATACTTTTGATCAATTTTAATCTTTTTAATTTGATCTTTAGGTGGGTAAGGTAAAGATTCCAAATCTACAACCTTTGATCCCAAAGTCATTTTCTCTTTTCCTTTCTCCTTAAACCTTTGAGTATTACTTGATCGCCAAGTATCATGATCTTGAGTTTTTTCTGTTAAGACATTCCCCGAATTAATCTCTACTCCAGATTCCTTCAGTTCTTCCTGTTTTTCATCCTTGTTTTCATTATCCTCTACTCTAACATGTTTCTTGAATAAATTCCTTAAATCTTTATCCATGGGATCTTTCAAAATCCTAGGGATTTTTACCCATTTTTCACCTTCATTTTCAGGTTCCAAACTTCTATTTATTTTCAAGAAATTCTCTATAATTTCTTCTTCCTCATCAGTGAATTCAATTTCATCTTTAGTTCCATCATTTTTTTCATCTAAATCATTTTCTACTTCATTATTTCCGAAGTTTTCTACTCCATTACTACCACAGAGCTTTCTACTTCTCGTAACTACAACATTTACTTCTCTTGGATTTCTTTCAAGATTACTTGGTAATCCTCCGTGAGGTCTCTATCGTTATTACGTTCACCTTCCCTACTCAAGTGATCTTCCATATTCCTCAATGAGGCTTCTATAGTTCTCATTCGGTATCATGTCCACTCATAGATGTTTTCATTGTACTCATATCTTTAGTGATTTGCACTTTATAGAAGTCATCATTGTTTCCATATTCTTAGCTTGAGTAGATACTACACCCATCATATTTTCCATTAGTTTTTCCCATTTTTCAACTCATCGCAGTTGAGTTGAACTTTGAGTTCTTGGTATACTTTGAGTGGTATGTTGAGGATAGGATCTAGGTAATGATTGTAAATTCGATTAGATGTGTTTTCTTGATAAACTTGATTATTATTCCTATATGGGATTTGGATATGGCGGTTGTCCTTGCTTACTAGGGTTTTCGGACCATCGATAAGTAGGGTGATCTCTTCTAATAGCATTAAACGAGTTTGAGTATGCATTGTTCAAATTCCTATGCTGCTGAAGAAAACTCACCTCCTCTCTTGAATATCCTATTGGTTCTTCAATCCCTAATGGCATATTTTCCTGATTTGAGTATTCGGTTGGTGTACTATTTTCTGAACTTTGGTTTTTTTTAAATTGTAGGCCATCAAATTTCCTACTCAAATTTTCTAAATGTGCTAGAACTTCCGTGTTAGATGTACATTCTCTGCAAAAGCTACTTTCTGGTGCTAGAACCGGTTTCCCACATTCTGTTATTTTGGAAATCTTTCTATAGCATCGTAAACTATTTGAGCTTCACTCATCATTAAAGAACCACCACATGCATGATCTACATCCGACGTGAATCTTTTCTTAATTTACTACGTTAAAATTTGAATTTGCATATCTAAGGAATAACCATGGTGGGACAGGCTCTTAACAATTTTTAAATCTTTCCCAGGCATTCCCAAGCGTTTCTTGAGATCCTTGTGTAAAGTTAGCAACCTCGACTTTTAATTCCAAATTTTGTCCAGAGTGAAATATTGTTCGTAAATTCAGTTTGAATCTCCTCCCAACTAGTAAGTGAATGATGTGGAAGAGACATAAACCAATCTCGTGCTCGCCCTTTTAAAGAAAAAGGAAACATAGTCATCCTCGTTAATTCTTATGAGCACCTTGACTTTTGGTGTATTGCACGATTCTTCAAAAAAGATAGAGATGATGATGTGGATCTTCATCATCCTCTCCTAGGAATTGGGCTCTTGCGTCAATTAAACCAAAAAGATGAGATTTCTCGAAATTATTCGCTCCCTCATTAGGTAAAAGTATGGGATTATTAGTCTGGTTTCTTCTTATGGTTTGATCACAGATAGGTCTCGGGTTTGGTGGGTTATTACGATTATTCTGGTTCTGATTCTGATTATTTCTATTATTATTATTATTATTATTATTATTATTAGGGTTAACGGGGTTTTGTCCATGCCCTGGAGCATGATCTAGCCTCTGTTCATTTGTTTCATCACTGATTTCAGCCATTCTCGTATTTCTGTTTGAAGATGATTCGTCAGGATTTCCCTGACTAGTATGACCACGTTTACTCTCTACTCTTAACTGCCTTTCGTAAGTGTTTATGTCAGGCTTATAAGGAGTGAGTGGGGCCTTACCACTTCTGGTCATCAACTAACGAAAATAGAAAATAACACGAAATTGATAGTAGTAGAAAAAATTGGTAACTTACCTAGAAGGTAAGTACCAACGAAAAATAAAATAGAAATGGGATAAGAAAAGTGTTGACTTATTCTCTAGAAATTTGAGCTAATACAAGTAGTAACCATAGACACAAAAAAAAGAAATCGACGTTCCCGGCAACGGCGCCTAAATCTGACAAGTGCCTTTCAGAGTGCTAAACCGAGTCCTTAACCGACGATTGTATCGGGTCAAATCAGTAGTGCTAGTATGGTGAGTCGAGTGTCGAATCCTCAGGAACTTGGTAATTCTTCTAAGTGTGGTTAAACACCAAAGAGTCATTATTAACTCGATCTAAAACCGCAATTTTATAACACAAATCACTACTATTCTAGTCAACATAAAATAAATGCGTAATTTAAAAGTTATTCTAATATACTATATATAGATATATAAATATATATAGATGTACATAAATTGCAAAGTATATATATAGATATAAATATATAGATACCAATATATTTATAGAACTAGACAGATAAGTTTATAGAACTAGCCAAAGTTTATATAATTGAATTATACGATCTTTTCGAAAGAAGCGGAATGTGCTCGATCTTTCCTTTTATATTAGGTCCAATTGAGTAAATGAAACGGTGCACTCCACGAGGTTAACAATTCCTCCTCACACGAGCGTATGAAATTGTCATATGTCATTGTCATCGTTCAATTTCCACAATCGCCCCATGCTAATCTCGTTAGTCGAACAGTACCGAGTACAAATCTACCCCGGATAAAAGAGGTTATTCCGTTTGTCGACGGGCCGATGTTATTCAAAAGGCTCCGGTTGTCGCGGATCGATTTAACTTTCCGGTGTTAGTTTCAATTAAACCGTTGATTTTAACATTATTATGATCTCGAGCACAATTTTAATAAGATTAATCTTTCCCAAGACAAATCGCTCGGTAGGAAATAGGATTCCGTTGTCACGCCAGACGGCCAATTTTACCCTCCGGTTTTTCTATCTTTTATCTCATATCCTAACTTCTGCGGTGGGTTCATCGTTAGGTTATATGGTGCGATTCATCTTGGTTAATTACGTCAATCCGAATATTATCAATACGTTATGAATAGAAAAAGATTCAATTAACTCAATTTTAATCAATTTAATTAGACAAAGATTCCTTTACCGAAAAGATCGAAATAAAACGATTACATAACTTTGGCTAGTTATTAGAGTTAGCCTAAAAACATTATAACAACGAAAAGATAAAAACAAACATAAATACTTTAGAAAAGTTACCCGATTACAAATCTTTGAATCGAGTTGTATTCTTCTGGACATTACAACGACTTCAACAACACTGAACTTCTGATAATTTCCCGAGCATTACAACGATACTACGAGATTATTATTTTTGGCTTAAGGCCTATTTACAAACTACCACTAAAAAGAAAATAAAGAGGAGAGAGATATATATAGGAGATGATTTATATATATTGGTACATCGACTCTGTTTGCAAATGATCTCCTTATATAGACAAAAGTCCTTGGGCCGGACCGGTCCGAGATCAAGCCGGACTGGTCCGGTGTAATGATTAGCTCCATCGCTTTGATTGATCAGCATGTGCAGTGATATATAATTATAATTATATAATTATTAAACTTCTAAAATTCATATCTCGAGTTCTGGACCTCCAAAAATCATGATTCAAGCGGCATCGGAAAGCTCTCGGGGAAATCTACAACTTTCGTGAAGGACTCTTCTTCAGATAATGTCGTTTTGATGAGCCATTCGTTTGTCGAAGACATTTCTCGATTACCACTTAACCAAATTGATTGGCCACTTGACCACTTAAGCTATTCAATTGACCATTTAAGCTCGTGGCACTCTCTAAATCCTTCCGGAGATATGATCAAACTTCAATATGTCGATTCTCGGGGTCTCGGTTTATAAATCTGCAATAAAATACCACAAATACCCACGTAAATCTGACACGACACTCCGATTTACTAAAATCGGTACGAAATTACAACTTTTTACTATTATTACTACTAACTACTCTAAATTATAAAGATTAATATTTCATATCATTTATACCATAATTTCATATATTTTATATAGAATTCGTTGATAAAACATAATAATATAACGTATATTTAATCATATAAAAGTAGTATATCAATATCCCGATTTTTGAAAAAAGGGCAATTCGGTCTTTTAGCAAAAATCAGAATATTATGTTATTTAATTAAAAGATTTAAGAAAAAGAGATAAACAAGGATTTTTCTTTTAAAGAAAATAATTGGATAATTGGGATTATAAAAGGAAAACTAATCCTAATTTTAACCTAGTTGTTTTTGACAAAAAAAGAAGAGGGACGCAGGAAGGGGGCGCAAGTTTTAAAAAAAAGGGGGAGAAGAGGCTTTCGACTTTCGAGGCTAATCTGTTGCCCTTTTCAACAGACGTCTCAAGAGAGAAAGGATCACCGCGAGACGAGGATCGTTTTGATACCAACAATCCCTAGATCCGTTGATGTTGGAGGTTAAAGGTTTGACCTTTTTCAAAGCTTTGGTAGTTTGGATCGTTGTACCACACAAATTAAGGTAACGTGGTTTTCTTATCGTATGATTAAAGTTTCGTAAAGTGGTAGAGCAATTTGTATGATTGTTTTTCATGGTTTTAATTTGTTTAAGTCGAGTTTGGGTTGAATTTGAGTAGAAAACGCAGAGTGCAGAAAACTGTCCTCTGTGGTGCAAGAAAAACGTGTAACAGGTGCAAGAGAGAGGCTCGGTCGACCAAGCCTATCCATTCGGTCGACCGAGTGTTGGTTCATCCGTACGGGTGAGTTGTGTATCCGTACAGCTATTTCTCAGTATCGAACAACAAGTATATCCGTCCGGACAGGGACTGTTTCAGTGCTGTTTTTCTTTGTTATGTGTTTCAAGCTCCATAATAGCGTATTTACTGCATAACCTTACGTGACAAAGCTCTGAATTAGCTTTTGATGCGTTTAGTTCCGGCACCATATGGATTCCCTGAAAAGATGAAGTGTGGGACCGTCGAAAGCTTTGGATTTGCCTTGTGCTTCGATAAGCTAGAGTTTATCGATGTCTGTGTAATTGATAGGGCTTGTCCGTGTCTAGTAGTCTAAGTACGAGAGTAGGAGATGTGAGGGAGCTTACTTGAAAACACTTAGGTGGCTAGTTAAACATCTAATCAAACATATGTGCTAGATTAATAATCTTAAACATCATGCAATGCTTGGTAAGGCATAGTACAATATCGCGATGTGTTCTCTGACCAGACAAAGTAGACTGTACCCACGCCGGTCAATCGATTGGCTAGATAAAGCGTCTGGTGCACTCTGCCGGTTATCACACTATCGGGACCCAGATATTCCCGGGGCTACTAGAGCGTGTCTCTAAGTAGGTTGCACCCAGTTGTCCTAGTACATCCTATTACTAGGCGTAGTGCCCTTGTTATTCATGATGTAACAAACTTGAGCTAAGCTAGATACATTTGGAACTTCATGTTATGCTATGAACATAATGTGATAGTTAGCTAGGGTTAATAACGGAATGAATTAATAAAAGGCGGCGTTGCTTTTATTTCTTTATGAGATCATAGTTATACGATCTTCTACGCGTTACTGAGTAATTTCGTACTTACCCCGTTACGTTGTGTTTGTCTTCCACTTTCCCCAAAGATGATGAACAGGTTGCTACGGTTGACGAGTTCTTTGATGATGAAATTTGAGATGAAGCTTTTGAAGACTTAGTTCTTTTAGTTGTTTCTTTCTTAAAACAGTTGTTTCACGTTTGAACAATGTTGTCCTTCTCTTTGGTTTACCTTCTTTTGAGATCTTTTGGGATTTGGATGTTGGATGATTAGTCCTCTTTATTGGATTTAGTTTTTCACATCATTGATTACCGTGTGTTCGATCTTTTGTCTTTTGTCTTCCCGAGTCGCTTTATCTTCCGCGTCGTTTGGTTCTGATGTATGACGTAAGGCTTACATATATTATTGAATTTATTTGATAATATATGTGCCGAGCGCTCTTTCCGGATAAGGACTCGGTGTCCGGGAATGGGGCGTTACAGTTTCCGTAGCGCTCCCAGACCCCGGGCCTGGTAGCGCTAAATGAGTCATAAATGTCCGATCAATTGCTTAGACCGCCGTCCTCGCTTGGTCTAAAAGGGCTAACCCGAGTTGACAAGACCTTTATGTCTCACACTTATATGGGGTGAGCATTCTCTTATTTTACCGATGTGGGACTTTACATTCTCTCCCTTAGGTGGATGGCATCCTCGCCAGACGGCCAAGATCGGTCTGGATCGCCCCTACCGAGAGGTAACTCAGAGGCCATCCTTACACCGTCTTCTTATACTGAAGGTAGCGCATAGTTCCGCTCGATAGTCGGCTCGACGATACCATTCAGTAACGCTCCCACCCGGGCCTGGTAGCGCTAAATGAGTCATAAATGTCTGGTCAATTGCTTAGACCGCCGTCCTCGCTTGGTCTAATAGGGCTAACCCGAGTTGACAAGACCTTTATGTCTCACACTTATATGGGGGTGAGCATTCTCTTATTTTACCGATGTGGGACTTTACATGTTTAGTGATTTTAGACTGAGCCTGGAATAAGTGTATCTCAAGTTGCATATGTATCCAGTAATTGTTCAGGAATCAAGCCTCTCATAGTTCCTTGGGATCGTTTATATAAAGGACATCTCGTCCAGTTTACTTGTGCCGTAAGTAATACGGATTCTTTACGCGTTAATCCCTATTATTTAAGAGATAATCACATATGATTTAATGATAGGATCATACCTAATGGGTAAAGGATCTTTAGGATCTTCCCATAATTATCCAATATTACGAACACGTGCGTATTTCGGATAAGGGAGGCTCTGGCAGACCTGCGTCGAGCCCCCTAGGCCGTCTCGGCCCGAACTGCGTTTACCCGTCCTCCATGACGAATGACCCGACCTGCAGTGGTCTGTATGTGAGAGCAGGTCAGACCTCCCTCCTGGAGTGTAGGTTTGCCCTTAGGCATGAAGTGGTGATCCTGGCCCTTAATATTACTCCCTCCGTCCCATTTTATTTGTCCATGTTTCCTTTTTGGTTTGTCCCAAAATAAGTGTCCACTTTGTGCATTAATTGTTAAATTTCTTCAAATACCCTTCTCTCTTTACAATATTTACAATAAAAAGTGTGTAGCATTAAATGCTCCAACAACAACTTAAAGGGCATAAGTGTAAAAATATTGGATTATTTAATATGATTCAAAGCATTAACTACACTTTTCTTAATCTGTGTGAAAAGTCAAACATGACAAATAAAATGGGACGGAGGGAGTATGTTTTATCTGCTTCATTTAATGTTCTTCCAATAAGAAGATGACACATGGCGATGGCTAATTCGACCCTCATCAACCATAATCATCATCGGTGGTATCACCACACTGTTTACTTAGAAATGAGAAATGATACGTGCACTCCCCAAAAAACCACTCCATGTATCATTCATTGATCTTTCACCATTGATCTAAGGAAGGACCCATTGATAAACACAGGCCCACCAAGATCAATGGTGAAAAAGAGAGAGTGTGTTACATGAAGTGCACATTGGTAGTGGATATATCACCACCCCTTAGAAATGATCTCATCATCATTTTTTTTTGGTGAATAGAACCATGAAATTAAGGGAAATAATGGTGAACAATCCAACGGATAACGGTCCGTTAATCAGAATATAATCGGAGTCGTAACACCCCAGAATTCAAGAAAAGGTAGAATGGTAATAACGAAATTATTTAATATATTTTCCCTTTTTTATTTATTTAACCTGATTAGTGAATAAACAATTGTGGGGATTAATTATAATTCGATTAAATATTTCCCAATAAAGGAACCTCCTCCCCTGCTCTCTAAATAATAAGACGCAATTATCAAAAAAGAAAAAGAAGTGCTGTTCTGAGAAGAAAAAAAAAGGATAAGAAGGAATCCTCAAAATTCCGGCTAATCTATTGATCAATTGTGTAGACCATAGTAGATGAAGTTGATCATCTCGTTGTGATAGTCATTTTGATTACAACAATTACACGATATGTAAGTTTTCAGTTTTAGCCTAATCGAGAATCTTAATAGTTTATTAGAATTTATGAGTTTTAGATGTTCTAGGGTTCTTAGAGTTGTTTGGTAGTCGTAGTTAGCCTTTTGTTTGTAGGAAAACGTGTAGGAATCGAAGGAATTGCTGTTGTTGCTCATTTACTTTTCTTTTGGATCTATTTTATGAAATATCAATGTAAGGGGGTGTTCTTAATCGGTGTAGTTGAGTTATTGTTGTTCAATTTCACGTTAGGAATATTGTAGATATCAGTTTGCAGGAAATTTTATGGTTTTGGTACCATAAAAGTGTCAAGGTTGAATTGGAATTGGATTGAGAATTGAACAGCTACAAAAAGTACATGAAACAAGCCTGGAAATCGACCGGGCGCGTGCGCTGAAGAAGCAGCGTCGCCGCACTTTTCAAACATGGAGGACATGTGGAGTTCGGGTATGCGCCCATCTACACTAGGCGTGTGCCCCGCCTGCTCTGTGCGTAATGTGACGCCTGACAAGGACATCGGACATGCGCCTGCCCTCATTTCATTGCCATTTATGGAATTTTGTGTGTACCACTTGATGCTATGTGTTATGTTTGTCCTTTTAAGACAATAACTGGAATTTGGCAATGTCTAACATCATTTTTGGTAGCCTCGGATCAGCACCACAACTAAGACCCTGACAGGAAGAATGTGGGAGCACCGGAAGGCGGTTGTTTAGGCTTTGCGGGATATTGACTTAGTAGCCAATAGTCCTTTTATAATGTGCTAGGTAATTTAATTAGATTGTCTAGGACTATATGTCCTTAGGAAGCCTATACGTGAACGAACTTAGACTCCTAGAATTTAAATTCGTAAATATATAATCGTGTGTCTAAAAGCTAAAACATTATAATTCTTGGTGAGACGCATTTTTTATTCGTAGCACGGCCAAGCCCACATGGATCAGTCTGTGCCATATGAGGTTCTGTACCTGTCCCGGTGCAGACCCATCAATTGGGCATTGTGTCACCGAGTTATAGCGTAAAAAACCTTATTTGGTCGAGGTTTTAATAATAGAGCAAGTAGAGGGAGATAAAGCTATTTTATTACAACCTACGTGGTAGTGATTGTAGACTTATCTTTGCTATATAATGTTGTGGTATTCAGATTCTTCTACCCTTTACTGAGTACAATCGTACTTATCCCTTTATATTGTTCTCACCCAAAGAAGGTGATTGGCATGTAGATGAGTACGGATATGATGACAACCATGATGGAGCTTTGAATGAGCTTAGGAATTATGATGAAGCATGCTACATTTTATTTTATGCACTTTAATAATGCTTTCGAGAGATTTAAACATTCGTTTGTCGGAGAGTTTCTAGATTATATCTTTCTTTTTCATTGGGATATGTTTTTTTTTTGAACAGCCAAGATATATTTATAATCAGCAAGATGCTAAAGAATAACAAAATGTTCCAACAAATTCCCAAAAACCATCCCAACAGTACTAAAAAAAATCGAATTGCCCTCCATCCAAAAAAGATTATTCCAAGCCCCTAATCATGTGACAAACCTGTCAGAAGATCCAAAAAAGATCAATCAATATCCATTGCTAACCATCATGTAAAGGCAACACAACAGTCAACACACCAACATAGCAGCCACATATCTCATTTGCAGGAAAGCATGAGCATGCCTTTGAGCAGATTTGTACCGCCTGTAATTAATCGAAATTTCTCTTTGCATAATTCGGTTATTGCATCCATCATAACCATCGCATCCATCGCCTTCATTGATTTATTATCACTTCCTCCCATCTCGACTAGCCGCATTCATCGGATTCGCTAACCATTCTTCCCATTTCAATTTCTTAAGACCCTTCACATTTGAAAGCCAAGTGAATGAGATTCTCTGTACATCTCTAAACATAGATGTCTCGGATTTTATCTAATGAAAATAAACAAGTAATAAAAATAATCCGGTTTACCCCAAGTGCAGGGATCGTAGTATAGAGGTTAATACCGGAGTCGAATCACAGGGAATCGAGATTGGTCTAGTTCTTAATTTTTCTAAAGATTGTCACAAAAAATAACTAAAAACGAAAACGAAGAAACAATAAACTGGACAGAGGGTTGTCAATCCAAAGCCAGGAAAGATAATTGCGAACGAAAATAACTCTAATCTATAAACTAAAAAGAAAACAAACTTCTAAGAAAACAACGAAGAACAAGGCACAAAGATAATTTCAATTAATTTTAACGAAGAACAAGCAATGATCCACCTATCCCGCAACCCTCAATTTCTACTCTAGATCGTTTAGTGAAGATTTAATAAAGATGTGGTTCACCTATCAAAGGTATGAATTCCTACTCTCGTAGATAATTCACCTATTAATCTTTCATCTCTCGATCTTAAAGATTAACGCTTCCATAACAAAGGTGTAAGATTTCTCAATCTAGCAACCTAGAAATTTAACCTAGCAACTCTCGTTATTTTTAGGTTAAAAATCTCATCTTTACTACGGTGATCTAGGTCTAACAACGATTTTCATCAAACGTTAAACATCACAAAGCAACCATCTCTCGATATAAATTGCATAACAAATAAACACATAATAAAGAAACAAACTTTAATTAAAACTCACAAAGCATCCAAGAATCGAAATCAAGTTGTTGCAGAGATTGGCTTCACACGCTTGTTCAAATCGCTTAGCCTTTATTCATCGTTTATATGCAAATACTATAAGTAAAAAGTAAAAGAAAAGATGTTTAAAGTGGGGGAAAAACTCAGAAAAGTCGCTTCCCAGGGCTTCAGGGCGACAGGATCGAATTGTGGTTGTTTAGGGTTGAGAAAACGCAGCTATTTATAGATTTTGAAGTCGGTTTAGGCTGAGGCGGTGCTTGGACGCCCGTCCAAGGATTCTGGACGCCAGTCCAAGGTGCATAAATTCGTCGAGTCAGGTCGAGCGGGATCAGACGCCCGTCCTATAGGTTTTTGGACGCTCGTCCACAGAAAATCTGAACATCCTGAATCAACTTCTCCTCCTGGACGCCAGTCCACTGGACGGGACCTCAAACGTGCGTCCAGACTTGTAAAGCTTCATTCTACCTTCGACTTGCATCTCCTTCCTTCCATTTAATCTTCAATCAAACATCTTTTCAGCTCATTCTTTGCCATGCAAATTGTACCTACAAGATAATAGAAACGTGCAAAATGTAGAACCATATATATTGATGAAAAATCACTAATAAAATCACGTAAATAGCTCGGTTTTGCATTTTAATGATTTCCACACCCATTCTTTCAATATTTCATTTAAACACTTACTTTTCTATAAAAAGTAATAAAACACGAAGGAAATTGCTACGAAATAATATCATATATATCGTAAAAATCACCGTTAACAATAGACTCCGGGTTTAAGACAAGAAAGTTAAAGATAACTTTGTTTCTAGTATTCCAAATAACCCAAGAAGCTATTCCTACGATTGCCGACCATATGCGTGTGGATAAAATCGAAGAAGTCGTCCCTGCTCTCAAGTTACATAGGTCCGAAAAGGAAAAAACATTTAGTCCTATGATCTTACACCAATTTAAAATATGAGTCCAAATCAATGAAGACAACACTTATTTCGTTGTTTGTCGTTTGGTTTTTTTTTCCTTAGATGTGGAGTGGAACCGGTTGATCCGTTTTGTCTTTTGACATTCCTGAGTCGTGCTTAGTTTTGTCTCCATCTCTTTGAGAGGGTCAAAACATCTTTCGAAGTAATATTTTACCCTTGAAATTTTGTTTTCATATTCTAAGTAATTTCTCTTAAGATAAGATAAGTTTTAATGAATTTGAAAATGTAATACCAAAAGGATTTAGTAAGGATATAGATTTAAAAAAATGAAAACAAGCTGATCACTCTATTTAATGGTAAGGTGATTTTTTTTTTTTTTTTGAAAAACCAGCGCTGTATTAAGTCCTGTGGCAAAAGTTCAACAAAACTTAGAGTTAAAAACCAAAAACTTTACATCATATGCAAAAGAAAAAATTAATCTAGCTTCTGCCAAGCTAGTCGCAAGTTCTTCGTCTGTTTCACCACTTATGACATGAAAACTGAAGCCGGAGGCCTTTCTTCCGTGTACCCATGGATTACCCTGTTCCTCCACATCCATATACCATAGAGAGATTCCCTCCTTGTATACTTCTAGGTCTTGGTACCAAGGGGTAAGGATTCGTGTTTCCCAAGTTCAATCGAATCCATTCCTTGACCATGTCTACTCCAAAAAATCTGCCCCAACTCTCGCTCGGTACGTAGGCTCAAGCACCAAAGAGTACTCACCCACAGACAGTCGATCTCTAAACGTATGCAAAACTAGTTCATCCTCTTCGCCGCATAGTATGCATGTGGGAGAGGGGATGATGTGCCTTCTTGCTTACCGTGTAAACACCTTTTGGTTTATCTTTCCATATAAAATCGTGATTGTCAACCTCTAACATAAGCTCTCCTTTAGCCCTTTGTTTCAGTTGTCACACCCTTTGGATAAGAAGGACAATATTCCTATTGTTTTGATGCTCGGATTAATTTGGAGACGAAGGCAGACAAATGAACGAGCATGATACGAAAAATGTATGTATTAAGCTTAAATACCATCATCGTCCAAAATATAATACGAAAAATGTATTGTTTTGATGCTCGGATTTGGTTCGTGCTGTTGGACATGATTTCATTCCATTGTGTTTTCTTAGGATAACTGATATTAGGATGATACTTCTTCGAGGGAAAATGTTAGAAACTTTACAATTTGTTGATTTATTTTAGTGTTGGAATTTTACGTTAAAGATCAAGCCACAAGGTAATGAGGTTTTTCATATAAAAAAAAAAATACTCCTTTCAACATGATTTAATTTGATTATTGTTTTCTGAAAATTTGAAAAGTGCATGAATTTGATTGTATGATGGCATGTTATGCGTTTGCCCAACATTTGATGAACAACAAATAGATTTGGGAAAAATCCAACTACCACAGCGGTGCCTGCTGACGGCTCAACGTATCTGTTGAAGATATAAGCCAAACTCATGAAATGAGAGTTTGAAACATGTGTTGAAACGGTCGAATTTAGCATAAATTTTGGATACGCTCCGGTGAAATTAACCGGGATCTTATTACATCTGAAAATACTACCCACGGAGTAGATGATATTTGGCTTTGAAATCACTCGATTTGAATATCGGATGAATGAGAAATTAATGCGTAAAATTGGTGTAAACATGTGTGGGAGAGGAGTTGAAGGTGTGATCAAGTCAAACTCTCCCACATTGGAAAAATGGGAGACTTGAGCTCCATATTTATGTGACATCAATAGATGTGCCCCAAGGGGCAAAGCACTTTTGTGTAGGAAGGAGAACATAGATAATTTTACACGCGCCGCCGCCGCCGTCCGTCCGGCTCGGGTTGACCGACCTGTGTCATATGGCCAATCATATTCGAGCATTGATTATTCCTTTCCACTATATAAATAACCCCATGGATTAAGGTTTAAGCAGAAGTCGGAGCACTCTGTAAGCCCCATCGATTAAGTAAGCATCAAATTTTCTCTTGTCTTTTCCACCACAAAAAGTCTCTCATATAGATCTAGTTTTTTAGTCGAAATGAAGTCGGAGCACTCTGTAAGTTCACTGGAGCTCAGATTTTTAAGTGCCTCTAAATCCGATACACTTTCCCAACAGCGTCATCCTAAAATTTGTTTTCAATTTTATCGTCTTGAGCAGTGCTAGCTAGATAAATATTTAGTTACTATATTTGTTACAAGACAAGTAAATCATATGTACCTATCTTATCATTGCCCTTGTTCTGTAAATCATTCCACACACGATACACTTTCCCAACAGCTTCATCCTAAATTTGTTTTAATTTTTTTGACAATCTGTATTTTTACAACATCTGATTAGAATAAGCAAGCTACCTTTTGATATTTTGTTATTTATTCGATTGGATGGAAATGATGAGAGTATGAATGTATGTTTGTGAAGACACAAATAATTCATGTTAATGTACCACCAAGAAACCCGCGATGTACTATCAGGAGTACAATGAGGGTATCACGCATGTTGCGCATTTATGACCTCACAACGGGATTTCATCGGGTGTGGCGCTCTTGAATTAGATGCATGGTATTGTAAGTTTCAGCATGATGGTGTATGTATGACGGCGTTACTATACATGGTACATATGAAATTACGGCATGTTGTGTGACGTGATGATGTATGTAAAATATGCAAGTACTAATAAAGTGAAAACATGTGTTTGTGCGGTGTGAAGTAAACTCTTGTTATTAGTATACTGTTATGATATGAAATTGCCTTTGAGTTTGGTAATGTTTTTTTTTTTTTAATTTATAAAAATGGTAATGTTTTCTAAATTGATAAAGTTAGTTTATGGTTTGTCTCCGCATTGACAAATAAAAATTCTCAGTTTGTTGCTTCTAAGCCATACTAAGTAATTGCAAGTGCTTAGACTATTTCATTTTCCTCACTGACAAGATTTACTTGAAGAAAATAATAAGCTCAAGTTTCTAGTTGATGAGTAATACTCAAATATCTGGAGAACGTGAAATAAAATAAAGTAAAACAATGATTATAAAGCTGAAATCTTGTATTGAAATTTATGTAGATGAAAAAATAATTGGTGAAAGAAATTTTAATAAATAAAATGAAATAATGATTATTAAATTGAAATTTTGTATTGAAATTTTGTTTAGATGTAGAAATGATTGATAAGAGAAATTTTAATTAAGTATTATATTGATAAAATAATTATTCAATAGTATAGTGACTGAATAAAGTGTATGAATTAATATTATTTTATTTCTTGATGGTGAAATGATTGGTGAAGCGAAATTATAATATAATTATAGAATTAATAATATAATGATAATAAGATAGTGGAGTGAATAAAATATCGAAATAACTCCAAACCCCAAACCAAACAAGGGGCGATTTAAACGAGCTAAATCGAAACTAGTATTATCGAGCTGAACAAAGTTTAAGTTTTATGAACTCGACTTTGAGCACGAGCCACTTCCAAATAATTTGGTATATTTCATTTCAAGCTAACACATTATTTTTTCAAATGAAACATCTAATTAAAATAAGAGTAATATAACATTTTTTTTAACGGAACCATCAACATTATTATAAAGGTAAATAAGAAGTGCAAGCAGAAAAAACGCATTCAGGGGGTGAAGTGCCCCAATCCACAAAGTCTATATATGCTAAGCCCTCTTGGGCTAAGAGATGAGCCGGCCGATTGCCAGATCTCTTAACAAATGAAAATGAGAGAGAATCGAAAAAACTAGCCAAATGCAAGCAATTCTGAACCAGACAACCCAGAGAAGAAAGATCACCGGTGACGATCAAGACGTCAGTATGCACGAAAGTGAGTCGGACCCCAAACATCTTGAACGATACCTCTACTCTCGCGGGCCACAAAGAGACCCCAGTAAATAGCACTAAGCTCCGCAACATCAACCTAAGTAATTCCGCCCGAGCAAGCACGCGCAGAATTGGCCATCCGACTCCCGAATCATGGCTCGGTAAGCACACGTATCCACAGGAAGCGCCACATCCACATTTACACAAAACATTAAGTCCATTAAAAAAAACACAAATCTGTATTTAATCCAATATATGTGTGTGTGTATAAATACATATATAATTCATAAATATTATTAATTCGAGTGTTCTTGCAAACTAACGAATAAAGATGTTTGAAATTCTATTATCCAGTAGTATTATTTGAGTTGAACTCACTCGATCCCAAAACTTATGGAACCAAACTATTTTGAATGTCCCTTCCCAAAAAAGAAAAAAAAACTACTCCCTCCTTTTTTTCCTTTATTTTATAGTAGTCACTTTTGGTATTGATATACATACTATAAAAATGATTAATGTAACGCCTCGTTCCCGTACACCGAGTATTTATCCGGAAAAAAGAACGTTCGGCACGCATAATATTAAATAAATCTAATATTACACATAATTAAGCCTTTACTACGTCGTATCAAATTAAAGCAAACGGAAGCAAAGACTCGGGTAAAAATTTTCTCAAATAATCCAAGAATAGAAACTTAATAACTAAAGAAGGAAATGTAACATTTATTACATTGGAAAAAGAAACCAACGAAAACCAAAAGTACGAATCCTCAAACTAAAAGTAAATTACAAGGTTCTCAGCAACCTCTAAGTCTAAGAAATAAATAAAACATAAATAATGAACCTCTAAGTCTCAGCAACCTCTTAAACGTCGTCATCGAAGTCCTCCTCGAACTCTGAATTTACCTGTTCGTCTTCTCTCCCCCAAACACATCAATAAACATGCATTTGAGGTAAGTACATTGTACAAAGTAAGAAGTAGAAGCTACAATATAACTAAGGTTTATTATTAAATTTTAATAAAAGAATTATCTTTGTAAGACCGACTCAATCTAGGGTTCATTTCATGCCCATCGACACGTCATGACTATACGTTTCTATCTTAGCTTATTATGGTTACATCATTACTCAAGGGCACTATGCATAATGAAAATTCCACCACGAAATATACTTGCCAACTACGGTGATTAGCACCGATAGTCCCAGGATCTCCCCGGTATGCATATACGTTCGATGGATTTCCTCCACTACCCTTCACCCTTTGAGGCGAGAGCATTGTCCACCTTTTATGAACGTATCACATCGCCGATATGAATCGAAGGCTTCAACCGAGAATAAGTGACGTTTTAGCTTTTACTACACTTATGTAATTATTATTGTGTATTATCTAGCCTCCTAAGTGTTTTCAGAATAAAACTCACATTATCAACTCTACTCCCTCACTTAGACAACTAGACTCCACATCCTATCGATTACACAGACATTGATGAACTCTAGTTCATCAAAGCAAAAACCCTTTCATGCCCTTCCGACGGTCCCGAACTTCAACTCCCTTTAAGAGTACGTCCGGTGCCGGAACCAAACGCATCAGAAACTCAATCGGGGGTTGTTCATATTTAATTAATGTTGTTTGATCATATTATAACGCTTAAAATTCCAAGACATAGCTTAAACAATATTTATCAAAAAATCGTGGCAATGCGTATAAGATCCTTATGGAATGCGTACACATTCCTCGCTTAAAAACTGATGTAACTCTCTGTTCAAACAATGCGTGCGCATTGTTACCAATGCGTGCGCATTGTTACCAATGCGTGCGCATTCCCTGACTAGAACCTAAGCTGAAAGACACTGTCCAACCAATGTGTGCGCATTGCTTGCAAAGCGTGCGCATTGTTAAATCTTTGGAGCATCCCGATCAACTTCGAACCAACAATGCGTGCAAGATTCTCTTGAATCGCGACGATTCTCTTGAATGCGTACGCATTGAACCTACTGAAACTATCCTAGGCAATCCTGTAACAGGAATGCGTGCGTATTCCAGTGAATGCGTACGCATTCAGCGCAGAAAAACCCTAAACATCTAGTTTTCATCTCTTTACAATCTCTACTCGAATCCAAACTTATGGTACATGAATTGCATCAGAAAAACAACCTAAAAACACAACTTTCTCAGATTCTAACATCCCTCAATCTATAAACAATATCTAGATAAAACCTTGGTATGAAAACGCTTCAAAATCATGATCTAGCTACTCCAAACCATAATTAAATTGTAGGAAGAGCTTCTTACCTTTTAGCAAGCTAAATTCCAAATCCAAACTCAGAAAAACAGCAGCAAAACTATCTCTTTTCTACAGAAACAGGTGTGATAAATCCAAACTTAGATTAGATTCGATCACATGCTTCAAAACGAGCAAAACTATGAATTGATGAGTTTGAATCCATCAAACTCGAACAAGAACAAAGCTAGGGCTTAATCATACCTTAAGAAAGCTCCAACTTTCTGATATTGAATCGACGCTCTCTTCACGACGATTCCGATGCTC
The DNA here is from genome assembly GCA_026214975.1 of Gentiana macrophylla. Taxonomy (NCBI): domain Eukaryota; kingdom Viridiplantae; phylum Streptophyta; class Magnoliopsida; order Gentianales; family Gentianaceae; genus Gentiana; species Gentiana macrophylla. The sequence goes on along the minus strand of CM047809.1, from coordinate 21,283,025 downwards.
TACTCTGATCTGAAAACCGTTAAGAATTGACTTAGAAATTGACCATCTCTTCTAGCCTTTTTCCCTTGCTGTTCACATGCAGGGATTAAGATTTGGAGGAGGAAAATCTGATTCAAAAGGTTAGGGAAAACTGATTGGGTTTATTTTCCTTAAATAGAAAAATCCCAATAATTAACCTAATCCTTATTTTCCTTAATTACCCTTACTAATCAGATTTTCTTTTCCTTAAAATACATATATATTTTTCTAAAATATACATATATTTAAAAAATATTTAAACTCCGAATAAAAGGAATCGAACTCGATATTCCGTTTGCAAAATGACACGTCTGCCTCTTTCCAGAAAATCGAAATATTACAATTAATAATGTAAAATACAAAGATGAGATGACTAATTTATCCTTCTTCTTTGAATAAATAAAGGGGGGGTTACTTCAAAAAAAAAAAAAACCCTCATCTTCTTATTCTACTAAGTAAACTGTGCATAATAGTGCATATTGAGTATAACTTCAAGTTTTACTCATGTGAACACAATTTCCTAACATTGGGATCTCTCTCTTATAAAGAATCCAAGGCGTCCCAATGGTGATGACTCAACACTGTTTATCCCTACCAGGAGGAAACTAGAGACCATTCTTACACTGCCTTCTTCAGACGGGGCATCGCGATATTTCCGCCTCGATAGTCGGCCCGTCTTCTTATACGGTGCGGTAGTGATAGTTCCGCCTGATAATGGGCTCAATACCATTCTCAGAACGCCTGCACTGGTGCAGAGTCTTAAACTAGTCATAAATGGTCCGGTTAATTCGCTTATACCGCTGCCCTCGCTAGTCTTAAAATTGGTCGACCCAGTTGACTAGACATTTATGTCTCACATTTATATGAATGTGAGCATTCTACTATTTTACCGATGTAGGACTTTACACTTAGATTTGAATCAATTAGGTTTAAGAGTGGAAAAAAACTAATAAATATTGTATTGAAAATATAAAATGACGGATTAATGTAAAAAACCAATTCTGAAAAAATGACAGTAAAAAAAAAAAAAAAAAAAAAAAAAGGAGGAAATACTATTATTTTGAATGAAACCCGGAATCATACTGCCTCAAAAACCAATGGACGACGTCGGATTGAATTTGTTCATTTAATAACTTGGCAAGAGGAATATTCCAACCAATCCCATTCTCCCTTAAAAGATTCCTGTTTCCTAAACGGCTCTAATTTCAAAATTTCAAATTCCCGCTCCTCATGCCATCAGAAGAAACAATTTGGACAATTTTTTCCCTGAAAAAAAAAAATACAGTTTCAAACAACTTCTGTCGCCGTCCGTCCCTTCTTAAAGCTTACGAATTGGTATTCCTTCTCTGATCGAATTGTTCCAGAAAAAAATGGGTGCAAATCACAGTCGTGAAGATTTGGACCTTTCAGATTCTGACGAGTCGGAATCCGAGTCCCAGGAAACTCAAGAAAATGGAGGAGATACCTTTGAAGATGCTCAAACCCCGTCGTCATTGAACACCAAATCTCCTGAAACGCCTTCTTCTTTAGACGAAGTGGAAGCTAAACTCAAAGCTCTCAAGCTCAAGTACCACAAGAAATCTGGTCCGGCTCCACAGAACGCTGTCAAACTTTACCTCCACGTCGGCGGAAATACGGGTAACTCCAAATGGGTCGTCGCTGAAAAGCTTACCACTTACTCCTTTGTCAAAACCCGCAATGCTGATGATGCATCGGAGGAAGACGATGACGAATACCAAGGGAATTCTTTGTGGGTCTTGCGAATCGGGTCTAAGATCCGGGTCAACATTGATGAAAATCTGCAATTGAAGGCTTTCAAGGATCAGAGGCGCATTGATTTCGTTGCTAATGGAGTTTGGGCCGCTAAATTCTTCAGCGAAGAAGATTACAAGTATTTCATGGAGAAATTCCAGGACTACTTGTTTGAGAATACCCATGGTTATGAAGCTAACGATGACAATAAGGTTAAAGTATATGGAAAAGATTTTATCGGGTGGGCGAAACCTGAAAAAGCTGATGACTCATTGTGGGAAGACGCGGAAGATAGTTTCTGCAAGACTCCTGAAATGGCAGCAAAACTTCTGTAAGAGATGGGAATGATTTAACAGAGGAGTTTGAGGAGGCAGCTGCAAACTGTGGGGCCATCCAGAGCTTAGCATTGGGTGCATTAGACAACAGTTTCTTGGTCAGTGATTCTGGAGTTCAAGTTGTAAGGAATTATAGTCATGGGATACAAGGTAAAGGCGTTTACGTAAATTTCAATGATGGAGGAAAATCTAATGGGAAATTTGGTACTGATATTATTAGTCAATCAACACCTAGAAAGGCTTTGCTTATGAGAGCTGAAACAAATATGCTTCTAATGAGTCCACATACTGATGGAAAACCTCACACTAGAGGCCTGCACCAGCTAGATATCGAAACAGGGAAGATGGTTACTGAATGGAAGTTCGAGAAAGACGGGACTGATATTACTATGAGGGACATTGCAAACGACAGCAAAGCGTCTCAAATGGATCCAACAGGGTCAACTTTCTTGGGTTTGGATGATAGCAGGTTATGTAGATGGGATATGCGTGATCGACACGGGATTGTGCAGAATTTAGTGAATGAAAGCAGCAGCACACCAGTTTTGAACTGGACTCAAGGGCATCAGTTTTCCAGAGGCACTAATTTTCAGTGCTTTGCTACTACTGGTGATGGATCGATCGTTGTTGGTTCACTAGATGGAAAGATTAGGTTGTATTCAAGCAATTCAATGAGGCAGGCGAAAACTGCGTTTCCCGGGCTTGGTTCACCTATAACACATGTTGATGTTACCTTTGATGGGAAATGGATATTAGGCACAACTGACACTTATCTGATTCTGATATGCTCTATGTTTATCGATAAAGATGGTAATACTAAGACCGGTTTCTCTGGCCGTATGGGGAATAAGATATCTGCTCCTAGACTGTTAAAGCTCACTCCTTTAGACTCTCATATGGCTGGAATGAACAATAAGTTTCGAAATGCTCAATTCTCATGGGTATGTTTGAATACTCTTTCTGTATGATACATAGTATATGTTCTTTCCAGTATATGTAGTAGTTGAAATCTTGATTGGCTTAACTTTTACGCTTGATTAGATTACTGCAAAATATGTAGATTGCAATGCAGTTCTTGTTTTGTAGCTGCGTTTTTTCTGTTATTGCTTAAAACCCTGGATAGGATAACAAGTTATTATACTGTAAAATCCCACGTCAGTAAAGTAAAGTCCTACTCACCCTATATAAGCGTGTCAGACTTAAAGGTCTTGTCAACTCGGGTTAGCCCTTTTAGACTAAGCAGTTGACCGGACCATTTATGACTCATTTAGCGCTACCAGGCCTGGGGATCTGGGGCGTTACATATACAGCTTGAATGATGGTGCCACATGATTGTTTTACTATCTGTGTCCAAAATCTCCATTTTACATGTTTTGATATTCTGACAAAACATGTAAGACTCATCTGATTGTTTCTTCATGATGCATTGTTTTTTTACCAGGTAACAGAGAACGGGAAGCAGGAGCGGCATCTAGTTGCTACAGTTGGAAAGTTCAGTGTGATATGGAACTTCCAAAAGGTTAAGGAGGGTACTCATGAATGTTACAGAAATCAGGTAGGTTTGAAAAGCTGTTACTGCTACAAGATTGTTCCGAAAGATGAATCGATAGTGGATAGTCGTTTTATGAATGACAAGTATGCTGTTACTGACTCACCTGAAGCTCCACTTGTTGTTGCAACCCCTTTGAAAGTTAGCTCCTTCAGCATCTCCAGCCGGAGATTGAACATCTAAAACCAACACCCTTAAGAATTTTTCCCTTCATTTAATTTGATTTGTTCTTCCAGTATTATTATTGTTCTGTTTTTTCTTGAAGTTGCAGCAATACAGCATATGAATCAATACTACTTAAGCTTGTTCATGGGTTGTAACTTTCAACCTTATTATTGTTGTAATGCAATTGTTTGACATGTTTATATGTTCTTTTTAGGATCATATATTGTCCATTTTTATTGAGTAGTATATTATGTTATGCTTTTCAGCACTAAGTTTAAAGATTTGCAGCCATAAACCAAAAGTAACAATTGTCTTCAGACTCTCTCTGGAGATTTGAGTTCCAGATTCTTTATAAGTCTACACTTTGTGTCAATGGATGGCTTTATTTATCTTTGTGAGAGCATTAATAGCGGAAAATTCTTACCCACACTCTCCTCGTGTGCACTGTTCCGTTGGATGTGCGACATGTGTGTGAGAAAACAAATTAGTATTTGTTTTCTTGCGCACGTGTCGCTTATCCAACGGACGGTGCATACAAAGACTCCCCGGATAAGAATATATAAAAAAAAAACTTGGTTTAATTAAAAGTGGGGTAAAAATTGTATTGACATTTTAAAGTGACTATGGAAATATGACATAGGATGTACTGGAAGTGGAATGAAAGGTATAATCCACCCATATTGATATGTCTGTTGCATAAAAAGTTTTTTTTAATTCTTAGAAAATGGGAAATGCCCTACCTTTGAGTGCGGTTTGAACTATTGATTTACGTAATTGGAAGTAACCAATTAGGTTTACGACGAAACCTAGAAATCGATCACTGATCCAATTTGAGTCCCTCTACAGGATAGACCTCAACAGAAAACTGAAGAGTAAAGGCAGCAAGTGATTGAGTTCATTGTATTGTTCATATTTTATATTCTCCTATGTTCACTTAACTAGTCTTAGGATACTTTATTTTTCCTAGAGTAGTTGTATTTTATTAGTGTTTTAAGGCTGTGGATTATTTTATATAATCCAGCCGTTGGAGCACTTTATAGCCGTTGGGAGGTTTTGCCTTTATGGCTTTCTCCTTCCTATAGATAGGTGTAATAAATGCTGAAGTTTATAAGCAATAAACTCTTCTATATTGCAATATTCTATATGTTATCAGAGTCAGGTTCTCTTTTCTCTTCTTAAAATCTCCTTTCTCGTTCTGTTTCAAAATTTGAAAAATGTTGGAAACTCTTTCTGGGACTCCAGCAAGTTCTACTACCTCTTCCAACCGCACCAGTGGACTCGGATTAGAGCATCCGAGCCTACAAATCACCTCTGCAAAGTTCAATGGGTCTAACTATAGACAATGGGCATCAGCGGTGAAAATCTTCGTGACGGGAAGAGGCAAGATGGGATACTTAACTGGATCAAGGAAGATGCCGAATGAAGAAGATGCTGATGCCTTCTTCATATGGGAGACAGAGAATGCTACTGTCATGTCATGGCTGATTAACTCCATGATTGATGATATAGGTAACAACCATCTGTTTGTCTTTACTGCCAAAGAAATCTGGGATTCTGTGGGACAGTTTTACTCAAACAAGGGCAATTTTGCCCAAGCTTTTGGGGTAAAATCTACCATTAGAAACCAGAAACAAGGCACTCTTGATGTCACAAAATACTTCAGTTCCTTGACCAAACTCTGGCAAGAATATGATCAATTGACTGCTACTAAGTGGACTTGCACTACTGATGCTCTGACTTTTCAAACTCTACTTGAAAAAGAAAGAGTGTTTGAATTTCTGGGAGGACTTTATCCCTCTTTTGAAGCTGTCCCAAGTTCCTTTACCTAATACTATGGAGGCTTTTGTCTATATCAGAAATGAAGAAAGTGGGAAAGGGAGTCATGGGCAGCCATCCTACTCCTCTTGGAGAACAATAAGCTTTGGTGATTCAAAGCTCTGAAAATGCCTTGTTTGGCAAGAAAAAGACTGATCAAAGACCTTTATTGATATGTGGTCATTGTAAGAAAAAGGGGCACAACAAAGAAAATTGTTGGCAGTTACATGGAAAGCCTCCTAGAGCTCAACTTCCAAAGAAATCAAATCAAGGGGCTGATCAAAAATAGGCTTTTGCAGCTGCTTCTCAACCTTTTTCTAAGGAACAGCTGGATATTCTCAACCAACTCTTTGGAAGAAAGGAGGAACAGATGCAGTCTCATTTATCTACTAGTGGAGTAGCTCATGAAGGTATTGTCCCTTGGATTGTGGATTCTGGTGCATCCAGCCACATGACAGGGGACTACACTCTCTTTTCCACTTATCACCCCTCTAATGGGCAACACTAAGTTAAAATTGTTGATGGAACAATATCCACTGTTGCAGGAAAAGGAAAGATTCAAATATCTAAGGATATATGCCTTGAATCTGTCCTTCATGTTCCAAACCTTACTTGTAACTTGTTATCCATCAGCAAATTCACTACTGACACTAATAGCATTGCTAATTTCTACCCTACTCACTGTGAATTTCAGGAGCAGTGGATCAAAGTGAGGATTGGCGATCTTGAAAGCTGATGATGGATCGTATTACTTCGCACAGATCAACCTTCATTACGTGTATAAAGCTGTTGATACAGAAAGTGACATCCTTTTGTGGCACAAGAGACTAGGGCATCCAAATTTTGTTTACTTAAAGATGCTTTTTCCTAGTCTATTTTGTAATAAGGATCCTAAGTCTTTTAAATGTGAAGTGTGTGAGCTTTCTAAACACACACGTTCCTGTTTTTAAACCTAGGCCTTATAGGAGTTCTTCTCCTTTTTCCTTAGTGCATAGTGATGTTTGAGGGCCTTCAAAGGTACCAAACCTTAGTTGTAATAGATGGTTTTTAACTTTTATTGATGACCACACAAGGTTGTGTTGGGTTTTTTTAATGAAACAAAAGTCTGATGTTTCTTATATCTTTAAAGATTTTGTGTCAATGGTTGAAAATCAATTTAAAACAAGCATTAAGATCCTAAGATCTGACAATGGGACTGAATATCTTAACTCTCTGTTGACTCTCCTCTGTTCTGAGAAGGGAATTGTGCATCAAACTTCTTGCACTAATACCCCTCAATGAATGGAGTTGCAGAGAGAAAGAACAGCACTTGTTAGATATTGCTAGTGGCTCTTCTGTTTCAAATGAATCTTCCTAAATCCTATTAGGAGATGCAGTTTTAACTGCTGCATTTCTCATCAATAGGATGCCTTCTAGAATCCTTAACTTTAAAACTCCTTTAAGTATGTTCAAAGACCTATACCCTGAATCTCAGTTGGTGTCTAGTGTACCACTGAAAATTTTTGGATGTGTAGCTTTTGTTCATAATCTTTCTCCCACCAGGGGTAAATTGGATCCTAGAGCTATAAAAACTATATTTATTGGTTATTCTTCAACCAAAAAGGGATATAAATGTTTTGATCCTATAAAAAGGAAAATTTATACTACTTTTGATGCTACTTTTTTTGAAAGTATTCCTTACTATCCTAAGGATTCTGTGTCAGCTAGTGATCATGACTCATTCTGGGAAGTGGAGAGTACCTTCCCTGCTATTCCAGAATCTGAAATAGAGTCCATGATCACTGGAGAAGGGAATCCAGAGCCTAATAAGGAAATACCTAGTGAACCAGCCCAAAAGGATATCATTATTTATACCAGAAAATGAAGGTTACAGCCTACCATATCAAGTTCAGCTCCTGTTCAACCCCCAGATCCTACTCTTGTGGCTGTAGAAAGAGAAATGACAGAAGTTGAAGAAAGTCTAGATTGTGATGATGAACAATCTGATCACCATGTTTCTACTCCTATTGCCCTAAGAAAATGGGATCAGGGAGTGCACTAAACATCCTGTTGATAGATTTGTCTCTTATTCTGCTATAAAAGAACCATACAAGGCTTACTTGGCTAATATGAATGATGTTGTCATTCCTAGACACATCACTCAAGCTCTTGCTGATCCTAATTGGAGAGCTGTTGTTCATGATGAACTAAAGGTTCTCAGGGATAACAACACCTGGGAAAAGGTCCTTGTACCTAAAGGAACCAAAATGGTTGGATCAAAATGGGTTTTTTGTGTGAAATACAAATTTGATGGCACTGTTGATAGGTTAAAGGCCTGACTTGTTGCTAGGGGTTTTACACAAACTCCTGGCATTGATTTCATAGAAACTTTTGCTCCTGTAGCAAAGTTAAACACTGTGAAGATCTTACTGTCTCTTGCTTCTGTTAACAAATGGCCTCTTTATCAAATGGATGTGAAAAATGCCTTCCTAAATGGTGATCTCAAAGAGAAAGTCTGAATGCATCCACCTCCTGGTTTTGAGCACGAATTTGATAAGAATCAAGCCTGCAAACTGTTGAAATCCTTATATGGATTAAAACAGTCTCCAAGGGCTTGGTTTGCTAAATTCTCCAAAGTTATTAAACAAGGAGGTTACACTCATGCTCACTCTGATCATACCCTGTTTTACAGGCATTTGAAGGGAGGGGAGTTGTAATCCTCCTAGTTTATGTAGATGATATAATCATCACTGGTAGTAATGATAGTGAAATTGAGAGACTGAAAAATTATATTAAATCTCAATTTGATATCAAGGATCTTGGTCAACTTAGATACTTCCTTGGTATGGAAATATCTAGGTCTAATCAGGGTATCCTTGTTAATCAAAGAAAGTACACCCTAGACTTGCTAAGTGACTATGGCATGCTAGGGTGTAAACCCTCTTATACCCCTGTTGATAACTCTGTTACTCTTACAAATGCAGAGGACAGTGATCTGGTTGATAAAGAGGGGTACCAAAGATTGGTGGGAAGATTGATCTACCTATCTCATACAAGGCCTGACATCTCTTTTGCTGTCAGTCAAGTTAGTCAATTCATGCACAGGCCAGGAAAACTCCATCAGAAATCAGCTTTCAGAATTCTACAGTTTCTTAAAGAGAGTCCTGGAAAGGGCATTCTCTTCAAATCTGATTCAAGAATGACCATTGAACGATATGTGGATGCTGACTGGGCAGGTTCTAAAATAGACAGAAGATCTACTTTAGGATGGTGCATCTTCATTGGAGATAATCTTGTGTCTTGGAGAAGTAAATAACAAGATGTGGTGTCTAGAAGCAGTGCAGAATCTGAATTCAGAGCAGTAGCTCTTGTGATCTGTGAACTTCTATGGATCAGAAGAGTTCTAAGGGAATTAAAGCAGGGCATTAATCAACCTATGAAGTGTAAGGTGTAGTGCCCGAAAGACAATTATATAATTGTTTTAGGACGGAATTAGTAATTCATCTTATTATATGCATGTATGCTTATAATTAAGACACTACTGAAAACCCTAAGTACCTCGTTTATGTAATCACATAACTCAGTGTATTGCTATACACAAGAGGATTGAGTTAGTGAGATGTACTTAAAATTAACTTAGTCCGTAGCGTTTATTAATCGGAGTAAGGGTCTCTAGATTAATTTGCTATTAATGCGCCCAGAACACTTTACGGTGTGACAGTCTTATCCGGACTGTCGGTAATAGGGTACCTAGTGGGGCATTTATATATGATGATAATCATATAGGACTGGACCGATTTGATTTGAGTTCTCGATATAATTCCGTATTCGAGAAGTCTTATCGAATCACAAGATGATCATATATGGATTAATCTCAATCCTGTGGTGATCACAAACAACTGCTTAGACTAGGGTAGAGTTTGATGTGTTAGTAAGGATCACCAGCAGATGTGGTCCAACACTTCTCGTTGGCTCTATTCTCGGAATGAGTGAGTGGTCCGTGTTATCACAGATATGGAATCCATTCCTTCCTCGGGAAGTAGATAGACAGATTCTTTATTTGTTAACCCTAAAGCGATCGATGGGCCCGGTTCATATTATATTGGTTATGAACTAATTGATCACTAGGGGTTAATGTTAAATAAGGATAATATGTTTCGAGAAGGGTTTACGGAAATATCCCGAATCGAAGTGAGCAATCATGGAGGATTTATCCGTATGTAATGATTATATCAATGGGCGATTTCGACTCATAAATTGAGTGTAAGTTATCTATATTCGATAGAGTTCAATTTCGGGTTTATGGTGGTGTAATCCCGAATTAATATGTTGGATATAATTATTCATCGATTTAATAATTTTATTCGACTTATTGTAAGCTCGAATATATGGGTCCGTAATCCCCGACGCGATCCTAATATAACATATAGGTTTTCTCGTCGTTGCACCTCAATTATAATTAAATAGTTGGATTGGACTATTTAATTTGATATGTGGATTAATTGTTTAGTTTGACTAAATAATTAAATACACGGAAAAGACATTTTTACGCTGAACAGGCGAATTTGGTGCGTTGACCTAATTTTTGGTCAAATATAGAAAAAGGTGCGTGACCTTATTTTGAGAGAAAGGTGCGCATGCATATTGTGATTTATTATTTAATTATTAAGAAATTAGTTTTCTTGGATAATTATTTAATATGTGATTTATCTTTTATTTGTTAAATGATAATTAATGGAATATTAGATAATAATATGATTTATCCTAATTTGTTTGGGATAATTATTTTATTTATCTTTTATTTGGAAAATGATTAATATAATAATTATCTCTTAATTATTTAACTTGGGCTTAAGTTTTACTCTCCTATATAAAGAGAGTTCTCCTGCCTTTTGACAATCACTAATCACGCCATATACACAAGAAAGTGGCTTAGAATTTTCGCCATCTTTCTTTGTTTTCAGTTGGAATAATCTTCGGGATTATTCGGTAGCATATCAAGGAGGTCGGGCGCGGGAAACACCATCCACTTGGTGTTCTTTGGGAGACACACGTTGGAAGACGGTGGTCGCTCAATCACGTGTTCAAGGAGCCTTTTGATCTTGGAGTTAAGCACCATAAAAGGTAGGCTCCTAAACCCCTTGTAGATTTAGATCTTAAATTTATGTTTTTGTTTCGTTTAGATCTAGATCGATGCATTCCATTGCGAATCGGGTCAATCTATGATTGATCCGACGATATTACATCTAACATGAAGCTCTACAAAGGACAAAGAAATGCCATTGACATTGCAAACAATCATGTACAACATGACAGGACCAAGCATATTGAAATAGACAAACATTTTATCAGGGAAAAGTATGGGAGCATTTGTCTAACCTATGTCCCAATCAAGAAGCAAGTGGCTGATATGTTTACAAAAGGACTACCCATAGCTTCTTCTCAGTTCTGTATCAGCAAACTTGGTCTCATTGATATCTTCCAACCAAGCTTGAGGGGGAGTATGGAAATATGACACAGGATGTACCGTTCATTGTACTGTTCATATTTTATATTCTCCTATGTTCACTTAACTAGTCCTAGGATACTTTATTTTCCTAGAGTAGTTGTATTTTATTAGTGTTTTAAGGTTGTGGATTATTTTATATAATCCAGCCGTTGGAGCACTTTATAGCCGTTGGGAGGTTTTGCCTTTATGGCTTTCTCCTTCCTATAAATAGGTGTAATAAATGCTGAAGTTTATAAGCAATAAACTCTTCTATATTTCAATATTCTATAGTGACAAATACATATAAACAAAACTAATTTTCAAAAGTGAGGGGTAAAAAATATAACAAAACTAATTATCAAAAGTGACTGTTAAGGAAAACATATAGATATATGCAAAGTGCTACTATAACTTGGAAAACAGTAGCATTAGTTTGACATGAGAATCTAATGCTTACTAGCATATGTCATCAAATGTTTTAGGAATCTTTTGTCATCAAATGTTTTTGAAGGCTATGTAAAATGCCAAGTTTAACTTGTGTGTTTTCTTGGTGCCCTTTATTTGTCAATTTAGTACCTTTATCCTGGTACACATGCTCCTTCTGTATTGTTCATAATTGTGTTGCATATACATGATTATTTCTAATTTTTTTTTTTTTTTTTTTTTTGTGTGACTTACAATGCACAGGACCCCTAAGTGCACGATTGATGGGTGATACCAAGTGGAGGAGTGAGATGTGTCCAATTCACCTCTACACACTCCTATTATGTGAGAGATGATGCATAAAAACACATCGCATCCATCCACTTAGTATCACCTATAAAATCACTGTTGTTTAATAACTTTTCTCACACGGGAGGGGATTCTGCTGCCCGTACTTTACTAGTGTAATTATAATCTGATTGAATATGGGAGGAAAAAAAAACCGCATCTCTTTAAGAAAGATGCACACTCAATGTACTGAAATCAAATATGTACAATATAATTAGACTATTAGAAAAGTAAGCGCCTGTAGCTCAGTGGATAGAGCGTCTGTTTCCTAAGCAGAAGGTCGTAGGTTCGACCCCTACCTGGCGCGTAGCTGGCTTTTTTTGCTAATAGCTTTTTTGCCTCCTCGCCTCATCACCAAGTTCAGCATAGCAGATTGGGCTTAAAAAAAAGTCTCTTTGTAGTTGCTAATAGCTTTTTTGCCCTCGCCTCTCATCACCAGCCTTGTAGCGTATTGCTTAAAAAAAAAAAGTCTCTTTGTAGAATTTGCCCTTAGTAACCGGTTTTTTTGCCCTCATCACCTTGTAGCGTATTTGCTTAAAAAAAGAAGTCTCTTTGTAGTTGAAAGTTGGCAAAATTTCAGAACAAGAGTGAAGAAACTTGGACCCAATGTCCACAATCACAATCACATTTCACTTAGCCAAGAAGTTTTGGTAATGTTAAGTCATTATGGGCACCCCTCATTTTTGTTACTGGGGTTTTTTTTCATAAGGAGCAATGTGCAATTACCAGAAGAATATGTCAAATGAATTTATGCTTCACATAACAATCAACTCACAATTTTTTTAATCACATCTTAGGCTGATTTAAACGCATACCATATATTTTTAGGCATGCCAATAAAAAAAAACTACATACAGTAGATGTAATTATTGACTTGTGTGGTGCATAATACCAAGTCATGTAACTTTTAATCTTAACCCTTAAAGATACCGTTATCACGGTCCGAATTTGTTACCAGAAAAAGTTAACAACTCGAATACGAAAAGGGAATGCAAGTAAGTCTATATAGTATTGATCTTGATAATTCTTTGATTAATCTCAAAGCAGTAACCATGCCCCTATGCCTCTATAGTGTATATAAGGGTTAATTACATCCATGGCCTTCCTTCCTGTTTGGTTTGTAAACCAAAGCATTACACCCCTTCTGTGTTAGGAAACTATAAAAAAGTTAACTTTTGCATTGAACTAACAACATCAATGCTTTCTTGACCCCTTTTGTTGGTTCCAACATGCACGCTGTGTAGCTTCGTCGAGATCAAACACAGACACGCTGTCATCGTTTTCGCTTGATGATGTCAAATAGAAGCAGCTTTCAGAAGAAGAAGAAGTCACGGGTCTATGCATTTGCAACTTCTCGTATGTGTTGTAAATGGCTTCTACCAGGTGGAATGAAGATTAGATCTGCCCACCCAGAATTCCTTTCACTCATCTGCTTCAAAAGTGGGGTCAAATTAATCAACTAATTCATATGTGAACTAACTAAACCCAAGAGTCAAGTGTAGGTGCATGCAGGCGCCTGTGTGTGTTTTTTCTATGTAACCAAACTCGGTCGGTGCATATATTACTACTACTGAAACTATATACAAATCACTTTTTGCTTTAGGTGCAATCAAAAATCACATGTAGCTGAATCAAAAACAGTATTCCTTCCAATATATATCCAGTATAAATACCTCCATTTTCTTCAAGACATCTTCCAGGCTACCCACCTGCCAAATATGCCAGGAAAGCATGTAGATAAGCAAAAAGGAATAATCCACTCAAATGCGGTAAGCTCTATAATGCAATGAAAGTAATTTGTTTCTACACCTAAATAAGAAAGAGTCCTATAGCATTTTTCTGCTTTCACCCCAACTATGATGACAAAAAGAAAAGAAAAGACAAGCTGGGAGATCGGAAATGAACATTTCTGAAGATTTGCAAGCAAATGAAATTAGTAATGATGAGGAATTCCTTTCAGAAGACAGGATAATTAATGGATGTAGTGCAACTCAGCCCAATCTGAGTATACCCCCACTTCTCGACAAAAGAACAGTGTTGTCTTATGTTGAAAGCTAGTGTAAGCCGGCCTTTTTTTTTTGCATTCGCGATAGTAAGGTATATGACAGAGTGCCCAGTGGACATGAATGATCTATACAAACAGCTGACCTCACCAACCAATTGGACAAACAGGACAATTGTTGTTTTAATTTAATATATTTACTGTCTTTCCTGTTCCATATCAACAAGTACAGAAGCAAAATGGTCAAGCAGAATGTCATGTTTCACCTACAATGGTATGGCATTGGGTGAAAGCACAATGTCAAACGTGTATGCTCTACGGAATGACAAATGTATGGTGATTAGTGAAAGAAAAGTCCATGTGGCTAGTTTTCCTAGACAAGTTGAGGGGAAAAATAATTAGACAAGGCAACAAAGACATTTTATCAACATGTATGCATACTGGAAGTGTTTAGAGTTTAGGAAGACTGCTCTGTGCTCAAACTCTAAGGATCAACTAAAAAGAAACAGATTCAATCGGCTTGCGTACCATAATGGACTGAGAAGCACCAGGTCCTTTTGAAGCCCTCGCTATATTTGACAACTCCATCTCTATATCTTCCTGTCCCATTAATAACAAAAACAGCGTCTTACATATTCAAGCTACATCAACATTTAATAATGCCATAATAAAGATACACTGCAGAAACTCACTTTCCGAAAATATATGGGACAATAGCGTTTGTTTTTCCTCTTTGCCACCAGTAGGTCTGACTGCAAACAATAAGAAAGAAAATGATATATGTGACAGCTAAAATGCTATGATAAGATACTCTGAAACAAATTCAGCAAGAACAACCCTAGCTAGCCAAAAAACGAATCTCTGAGTGACCACAATGCAGCATATGTAAATTAGAATGCTCTATTCTGAGATCAGAATGGTATACAGGAGCAAATACTGATTCAAATTATCATCAGAAAAAGAAACCTATTAATCAAAAGAAAACTGTCTACCTGAAAACAGGAACTCCGTCGAATCCACTCACAGCATTTGAAGATTTAAGCTGTCAAAAAGAAGAATAGAAGCAGAAAAAAAAAAACACAGTTAAAAATGCCGCATAGTAAAAGTAGAATTCATTTTTCCCAGGTACAGTATACAGGTGCAGCAACATCAGCAGCAGAGCACACAAAATTCCATCTACCGGAATGTTATTGCAACACAAGCAAGAAAAATCCTACAATTTGACTCATTGACTGGTCGAATGTTGAACCATTACTACCTCAAATAAGTAAAAACAAGCAATACCAACCTCTAATGCATTTTTTACTTGTACTGCATCAGGCAAAAATCGGAATGCAATGCCTTCAACCTTCAACATGTAAACCTGGATACAAAGGAAAAGAAGCATGGAAACTAAATTATTGCCAACCTAATGATTTGGGTCAGGTTGTAGGTGGGGACACACGTCCCGTGCAATATTTTCACAATTATGATGTCAAAAACCAGAAAATGGTGCATTTTAAGATCATGAAATCAATCTTGATTTCTCATTCAACAGAAAGTAAGAACCTGCTCCTAAGCAACGTTAACTACCCTTTAAAATCTGTCGCATTTCTGGCAGTAAGCTTTTCTCATAGAAGATACCAAATCACTCATCTGAAGACAAGTATGACGTAAAGCACTGTGACAAGTGAACCAACGTTAACAAGCAAGATGACGTCACAAGATTTCAGTAACATTCTTCTTTCACTTTAATTGATTTCCCCCTGATGTAAATTACGAAGTTTCCAGCAAATAGAAGTGCCTATTAACATTCAAAAGTAACGTATGTCTCTTGTCACTTTAAATTGAAAAGTCGCCATTTCATTCAAGGCAAAACCATCTTTCTACTCTCAATGCTTTCTTATTAAAACATATATGAAAAGACTTATGCAGGGGAGCACCATACAACTGTCCAACATCCAAAAATGCACAATATAGCGTATCTATACAACGGAAGGGCTAATTCAACATCCACCGCTTTACACCAATGACCAATCCTGCTGCCTCAAAATCAGCAGCTTGAATCACAATATAGTAAAATTTTCTGTCACATTTTAGGCATAATACACAAAAATTAAAACTTCATAACTAAAAAAAAAAAAAAAAAAAATCTACAAAGTTACCTGTTCAAGTGTAATTGGAACAACCTTTGCACCACCTCTCAATTCTCGCTTCCTTGACTTTACCTGAAAACCTCACACCATCATATATATATATTCATGATCCCCCCCCCCCCCCCCCCAGGGACCATTGTACCCGCCTTTGGGGTGAAAAATCATGTAAAGAAATGAAAAATCACGGAATAGGAAATAAGCAGACGAGTTTAACCTGTGCAAGAAATGCTTCAGCATCTTCACGGCAAAAGCAAAGCAACCCAATTGATTTGGAGCCGACAGGATCAGACAAGAGTACAAACTCATTGTTGGAATTGCTGACAGTGTAAACAGATGTGCCAGCAAGGGTTTTGGCGATGAAGTCGGAATTCAAAGTAGAAGTTGCACCTGCTGCTGGTACTACGCTAGAGCCAGACTTGGACTGACGCTGAGAAGAAGGCGACTGAGATAACGAAGCAAAAGGTAAAAGAAAAGGAGAAGAAGAAGCTTGAGGAGGTGGAAGAGTAGGGAATTTGGTAGCGAATTTCAAGGCTGTACGCTTAGTGTCGTCGATTCGAGTGGCTAGCTCGGCTCCGAGATGGAGAAAATGTTGGTGGATGAAGGAGGAAAGTGAGAGTAGAGGATTGGAAGCCATTGCCACAGGTGACGACGACTTCGGAGTTTCCATTGCCATGTCTAGAATGGAATAGATGGAAGCAGAAAGGAACCGAAATTAGTGTACCGGCTGCTCCACTTTATTTACCACTTGGGTCGTAGGCCTTAACCGGATTTGTGTTGGGTTAACACTATTTCACTTCTCTCTAGGCCCAAACTATTTTTTTTCTTCTACCAATGCCACGTATTTACTATGAGTGAACAAAAAAACCGGAAACCAAACTAACAGGTTGAACCAAAAATCAGTTCAAACCAGAAAATACGTGAAACTGGCTTTTAGTTGGTTTTTATTCAGAAAAATCAAACCGCGAAAAACAATTTGGTTTTGGTTTTCCAAGATAAAAACCGGACCAAACCGGAACCAGATATATATATATATGTATATACACACACACATATATGTGTGTGTATGTATATGTTTATGAATATTGACACTAATTATGGGGGCCTTTATTTTCACCACACCAATTCACTCGTGTACCACTCTATCTGTGCACCACAGTAAAACCGAATTTTCGCCAGTACATTGTGAGAATTGATCACTACCGTGAACCAACTTTTTGTCGGTCCCCTTCAATTATCACTAAATGTAAATAACTAATATCTCAGTCCATGATCTATTCATACTTCAATCAACTACCTCACACACGTAGTTTGATGTCCATCCTAATAGGACTTATGACAGGATGAAATAAAACAGTTACATAGTTTTATATGATCATCTGAATTGGAAAATATGATAATATAATGAGAACCTTGTATGATTGTCGTATGAATAATGAAATGAATTCGCTAAATCGTGATAATGCCCTTTCAGTGAACTATTTGTAAAACCGGAAAAAACCGTAACTAAGTCGATCCAAACCGGACCGGATAAAATTGTTTTACCTAGCTATGGTTCGGTTTTGGTTTGTAAATTCGGAAACCGTAAAAAATGGTTTGGTTTTAAAAGCGGTTAAAAACCGGAAAGCCGGACCATGTGCACCCCTAGTATTTACTATCGGTACTTTTTTTTTTGCTATTTACTATCAGCACCATATATGTTTTTTTTTTTTCACTTTCGGCACCACACTATGAACATTAGTGTCACTGACATTTTTTACGATAATAACGTCGGTGTCATTGATGTTGTAATCGAAAACCAACATTAGAGTCCGTGGCGTTAGTATTGAAAAATAACTTTGTGTCACCGAGGTTATTTTGCACAAAAATAATCGTAGTGCTTTAAGTAATTTTTGAATACCGGAAGCAATTATGGTGCGAGCGAAGAAATCGTAGTAGTGACAAATGAAGCGCCATCTCTTTTAGGGAATCGGGACGAAACTTTAGCTCCATTCAGTGTGATTTGTTTTTCTTATATAGCACCACAAAATTACCTCGGCACCATAATGATCGACAACGAATCGCTCACATACGTTACTCGTAATTGCCTCAATTCTATAAAAGAAATGACATACAATTTTTTTTTCTTTCAAAACATGACTTTTGAAGTAATTTCATGGGTGCGTCAATTATCGTGACATGTGTTTTTTTACGGTTCTTTAAGCACCGTGTAATAGCATTAAATTGTAAGTAAGGGTAAATGTGTAAATTTGTATTAATTCTAATTACTTATTTTATTATTTGGGAAATTACTTAAAAGGGTTTAATTAATGGAAGATATTACATATGGAGTAAATAATCCCCACCCCTTAACTCTCTGTGTGCGTTCACCATGGATTCATCACTTGCAAAACTGTAGAATTTCTGGGTAAAATATGAAGCATGCGTACGCTCGGGTAGACCAAACGCACGCCTGGTGTGATTAGGAATATGGGGTGCATGCTCGGTTGGCTCAGGCGCACGCCTGGGTTAGTTGAATTCAAATTCTGGCCTAACAGCAAAGTTGGGCGCACGCCCGGTGCCAGTCAGGCGCACTCATGGCCTGTTTTAGAGCAGTATTTTGTGTGTTTGTTTCTTTTGAGCATGCATTTAGTGTAAAACCTTATGTGGAATGTGATGCCAAATTATAGTAAACCAACTTTAACCGGCAGAGTACCGGGTCGGTTGTACTACAACAGCGAGCAATGTCGTATCCCACGAGGAATCTGTCAAGTACCACAATCACTTTTGTATCTAGTTTAGGCTCACAAATATTGGTGAAAGTAATTATAGCTAGAGAAAGATAAAAATACTAACTTTAAAAATATGATAAAGGAATAGCTAAATTATAGTCAAGAACACTACTCTTAACACATTTACCGAATCACTAAGGACGAGCCTTAACCTACCAACCAACCAATGGTTTTAATGAATGTGTAGTGGGTGAAATCTCCTAAAGCTGGTCCCCTGCAGCGCTAATACCACAACCTAATCACCTTATACTCGGTTCAACGATTCTCTCTCATGGATTTAATTGACCTAATATGATTAAAAGCGTGAAACGCTCCGCATCCACCGAGTTCACGGCCTAGCTAGAATAACATTACCAAAGAACAGGCTGTGAATAAATCGACTAGTTCGTGCATGGCAATTCTAAAACTCTAGTTCGCACACTCACTCGCAAAATACATTTATAAAGATCGTGTGTAAAATTAATTAATGGTTCATGACTCCACTAACGGCATTAAGTTCAAGTTTTAGAACACAAACATTCAAAAGATTTAGCTTTTAAGACCTACTCATCCTCTAGATCATCGTTTAGACATCGATTTCGTAGTTCCATCACATAATTTAATTATAAGAAAATTTAGCTATGCATAATATTAATAAAAGTGCAGAGAAATTCATGAAGGAATAAATAGAAAGCATGATAAAAAGATGAATAAAATTTACTAAATGAAAACGTAGAATCTACCTACTCGAATCAATCGCCCGTTGTGTTGTATTCGTGAAATAAGAAAAATAACAATGTTGTTGTTCTAAAAGGGTTTGCAGAAAAAGTCGAGTGCAGCGGTTATAATCGAGAGAAAAAGGTCGCTGCACAGAAAAATAAATTTTGCTATGGAAAAAAGTCCGTCCCCAAATTGACCTAAGGTGTCTTATTTATAAATAAAATAACCGACTTTATAAAATAACCGACTCCAGCTATTACCCTTCGGAAATTCCCTGAAAATAAAATCAAAGGGCCTTCCTCCAATTAGACGTGACCGGTTCCGGGTCCATGGCACGACCCTCCGGTTCCGGGTCCAAAATGGAACCGGAACCGCCGGTTCCAATTTCTAGCCGGTTCCGCCGGTTTCCGGGAACCGGCGGGTTTGGCGGTTCCCCGGTCCGGGTCCGGGTCTCGGCGGTTCCCGGATCCAGACGGTTCAGATCACGGTTCCGATTACGGTTCCGATAATGGTTCCAATCACGGTTCCAAAAAAATCAATTTTTTTATTATAAAATTTGTATAACTTACGTTAAAATTAATAATAAATTCTAATTGGTTATTAAACTATATATAATATTTAATTTCATAACTATGTTTAAAAAAAAAAACGGCTTGTATAATATTTAATTTCAACCAATCTATATATAATATTTAATATCATAACTTATATTCTAGATAATTTGTAAGTAAATTAAAGAATATATATAGTTTTTTAAAAACGAAAAGGTTGGGGAAGGGGAATCGAAAAGAATATAGTTTTCTAATTGTTTATTTTTTATGATTGATTTGTAAGTAAATTAAACTTATATTTCATATAGTGATTACGATTATTTATACTTATAATATTATGTATATAAGTTGATTTTATATCTTAATGAAAATCGATGCAAAATGTATATAAAAGTTGTTTTATTAAGAACACCATTCTAAAGTTATAGTAAAAAGAATATATTAATATGTTGTGACACTAGTGTCACAACATATTAATATATTCGCTTTTTTACTAGTGTCACAATATATTTTTTATGAAAGATAGATTTTCCAACATTTTATGATATGAAAAATATATTATTCAAAAATTTTGAATAATATATACGTTGGATTCAACTTGGAAAAGGAAAAGGAAAAAAAACAGGAAAAGGAAAGAAAAAAACAGGAAATGGAGAAGAAAAAAAAAAAAAACCGCCGTTCGGTTCGGGTCCGAAGTGGATTCGGTTGATTCAATGCTTAGGTTTCAGACGGTTTGAACTGTTTGCCTCGGACCGACCGGGCCTGGTCAGATGGAACCTAAAGCCGGATAGAATCAGTGAATCTGGCCGTCGGTTTAAGTAGACATGAAAGCCAGAAACGCGTAAATCATAGGTTATAGACCCGAATCGACGGGTCCGACCCGGATTTGAAACCGGAACCGGCCAGGTCTAGCTCCAATTCTCCTTTTCACGTTCCCTTCAATGAGTGGGCGTGGGCCCTTTTGACCAAAAGTTGTCCGCCAAATTTGCTGAGCTCCTTTTTTTTTTTTTTTTTTTTTTTTATAGAAGCACCTTTTCTTTTCAACCCTTTTTTTTTCTTCCCTTTTTTCTTTTATACTGATAATAATCAAAATAATGCTGAAAAAACAGACTCCGTTAAGGTGTGACACTTTCTGTTTTTGATACGCAATTTTATCAAAATTATTTATTTTTCTTCGAACACCCAAATTTGAATCTTGTATCATTTTCTCATACGAACTCCGTTTTAAACGATTTTCGTATCGTGGTGATCCTCGTCACGCCTTCTATCACGTCATACTTGTAATAAAAATAAACCACATACCCAAGCGTGACAAACATCAATAAAACATACACAAATCACCCAAAAATATCGAGATTTTCGACATAAACGTCTTATCGCCTCGTGATTCAACTCGTGGTGAAATGCGCTTATATAAAACACTTAACTACCCCAAAATTACACCGAATATGCTATAAATTGAGGGTAAAATGCACACGAAATTATAAAAAGTTGACTCTCATCAGAATGTTGTAAAGTGAAATGTATGTATTCTAGTTGATTTGGCTCTGCACCGTGATTCACGGGAGCATAGTACACATTTCAGTTGACTTGATGATCAATATCTTACTTGTTAAGTGGCAAGTTAAGGGTTCGGTTTCTGGTGGATTCGGCTCAGCACCTTGTGGAGACCCTCTGCAGGATGAAACTCGGGATCATCGAAAGCCTTATTCTTAGCCTCGTGGATGTTGGATTAGATGTCAATATTTCTGTGTAATTAGCTAGGTAGCGTAATGAAACATGCGTAAGCCCGGGTAGACCAGGCGCACGCCTGGTGTGATCAGGAATATGGGGTGCATGCCCGGTTGGCTCAGGCGTATTTTTGGGTCAACTGAATTCAAACTCTTGCCTAACAACAAAGTTGGGCGCACGCCCGGTGCCAGTGAAGCGCACGCCTGACCTGTTTTAGAGCAATTTTTTTAGTGTTTTGTGTTTCTTTTGAGCATGCCTTTAGTGTAGAGTCTTATGTGGAATGTTGTAAAGTGAAATGTATACATTACAGTGGCTTTGGCTCTGCAACATGATTCACGGGAGTATTGGAACACTTTTCATTTGACCTTATGTGATGTTGACTTGATGTTCAATGTCTTATCTGGCAAGTTAAGAGTTTGGTTTTCGTGGATTCGATTCGGCCAGATCGTGTGGAGACCCTCTGCGGGTAGAAACTCGGGATCATCGGAAGCCTAATTCTTTAGCCTTGTGGATGTTGGATTAAATGTCAATGTTTTTGTACAATGTGCTAGGTAGTGTAATGTACTTTATGCGAAATTGGTAAGTGGCTAGTTTACAACATAAATACATACTTGATTAGTCTAAAAGCTAACACATGTTGGTCATTTCTTTTCGCAGAATGGGCAAGCCCACGCGGACAAGTCCGTGCCATACGAGGAGCTGAATGTGTCATGATGTAGTCTTTAGCATACAAAGTGTCATTGAATCAATGTGTAACAAATGTCTTTGTGTTGGTTATGTTTACCAGTGAGACTAGTAGAGGATAGTGAGCTACTTGAATATATGTGATATTAATATTGTCCATATTCCTTGTATTATAGCATGTGTAGATTTTGTGTTTCTACCCTTTACTAAGTACTTTTGTTTGAGTAACGATATGAGGCACTGTGGTTGTTGCCTGACACGAGTGACACAACAGAGATCCGCACCGTTGATCATGTTTGACTATATTGATCATGATGTAAATCTAACATGATTAACGGTGCGGATCTCCGTTGTGTCACTCGTTGTGGTACAACCGTTATGCCCGTATCATTACTCCTTTTGTACTTACCCTGTTATTATTGTCCTCCTTCCCTCTCCCCTGGGAAGGTGGTTTTGTTGTAGGTTGATTCGAGATCGCTAAAAGTGATTCCCGAAGATGTAGCTGTTGAAGTTTATCTATCTGTTATTCCCTTGCATTAATGGTATAAAATCATCCCCTTTTTTAAATAGATTAAGATAGTTGTACATTCTAGTTGTAAATCAAGAATTGTAATAGTTGAATGGATCTTCGATCGTTGTGTAATAGTTTGAGATGTTTCAGTTGCAGCATGTGTTGCTTTTCAATCGTTTGTAGAATCTTTTAGCTTCCCGAGTGTATCATTTTGTTTTACGCTTTGTTCTGTGATGATGATGATTATAGACTTACGTATATAATCGATTAATTTTAATTATATACGTGTCGTACGTACTTTTTCGGGCGTCATGAAATTCCTATATTACACTTTGAAGGTGAGAGTTGGGCCATAAGACAAATTTATATCGAGAGGTTTTATCGTATTAGTAAGATTTTATCAAGTTAATGCATTACTTCATTTCTTTTAACTTTGTCACTGTGTGTGTGCGCATAAAAATGTTAGAATAGCTCAATCAGCATCTAAGATATAAACACAAAATTCATATCAAATTAACAAGCCAGTAGTGCATTGCAACAACAAATATTGAACATCATTCATATATTGCAGTTCACAAAGATGACAAAATCACTTCCCCCCTGAGATATATTCCGTCTTGCTGTACTTGAACACTTAGGTAAACCGGTCCCTAATATGTTCTAAACTAGGATTTTATGATTTTTTCTTTTTTTTTTGGTTACCACCATGATTAATGTTGTCATAGAACTTTGGAGTTTGGACAACCATACATTGCAAAACTTAGAACCTTGGAAACTAACAATCCAAGTAAAGCTAGAAATCTTGGCAAAATTCCCATTGAAAAGAGTCCTATGCATCAGCAGAAGAAGAACTCTGCAAATTCTCTTTATCGAAACCATCTACCCTGATGATGTACACCTGAAAACATAAGACATAGGAATTAGTTTGGAATCTAATGAAATATCTAGTGAAAGGACAAATCACAATGTATAACAAAGAATAAAGAGTCATGAATGATCAAGTAAAAACTCGCCTTAAACACGGTACGTTGCACCAACTGAAAAACCAACGCATCTCCATCAACCAAGTCATGATCAACTGAAAACCTTTTCCAACCACCACTAAGCCCGCATTTTCGGGATAAATAGATAGTAGGCCATTCATCCCCTTGTTCATCTACCAATGTGATAGTGTCATCTCCTCTTGGAAGACTTTTCTTGCAAAAATAAGATGGAAGTCCCTGCAATAGATGGAGGTTCTCAATTTCTCAATTCAAAAGTACTTGACACAAATATACAAATATACAATCAAAGAGCTAATGAGAACAAGGATATGTATATATAGAAAACTCACAAGCCAAAACCCGCCAGATACATGGGATGGAAGCATTGGTCTTGTGAAAGTGGGATAATCACCTTCAAGTGTTGATTCAAATTTCTCAGCTTTCTCTGTTGCCCACTCCCTTGCTTCATCTGAGGCATATACCCTATTTGACAAATCCCTTTTTGGATATACTACTCTGCATTACCATACCCACAAACAAACACTTTTACAATTAATAGCCAGAATCCAAGATTCAAAAGATCAATTTTTATGATGTAACATTCAAATGCAAGTTTTCATAAAGAAGAATAAGCATTTTTTTCTTTCTTTCTTTCTAATTTACCTTCTAGGCAGATGAATTCGATCGTAAAAGGTGATCTGTTCAAGAAATGAAATGAGTACACAAATAAGTTGCTGAATAGAATAGTTTCACTACACTTAAAACTCTGTTCTTAGAAATCCAAATGAGCTGACCAAAGTTACTTACTTCTCTGTAAACGGGAGCAGACCTCTCTTTGAAACGGCCTGATCTTCTTACCGCCACAAGCTCTGATCTTGCCTGACGGGGGGTTTTCTCCTTCTTCAGCTTTGATTTCGAAAAACAAAAAACAGAGTGGGAAAAAAATTGAATCTTTTACCAGTACAATTCAAAAGCTTTGTACCAAAAAAAAAAAGAAAAAAGCGATGGATCAGGAAAAAAAAATGCAGGCTTTTGGGGGGGTCTTTTGTAACTTACCGGAGGAGTTTTCGGAGAGGACGCTTTTTGAAGGGCTTGAGAAAGCAAAGGGAGATGGAGTTGTTCCAATTTCTTTTTGTTTTCTGCCATTGTTTGCTGGCGTAATTCTTCATATTTACCCTTTGCCATAACCATTTTGAATTTTCAAGTTGAGACTGAGACAAAGACGCTGATTCTCTGCAGATATTCAAATAATGAAATGAAGGGGAAGCCGGGCTGCTCCCTTTATCGAGCTTCTCATGTGTACAATTAGTATCGGAGCTGGAGCCGACCGTTGGAATTTTGTATTTGAATCTTTTTTATTTCTCTCTTTATTTTCCCTTCTCGAATATTGTGTTTATAATTGTCCAATAAAAACCCATAATACTTAAATAAAAAAAAACCCTAATCTCCTCAGCAGTGGTTGTTACTACGGAGTGAGTTTTAAAGGATCCCGTCAACATCTTATACCAATGTTTTCAATTGGCCTAAAATAGTTAATCCGAGTTGACAAAACCATTATGTTTCACACTTATATGAGATCGAGAATTCTATTAATTTAACTATGTTGGAAATTACATTCTTCCCTCTTATAAGCAACTTATGTCATTTGTTACGATATATGGATAAATGAGTGTTGGATGCAAGAGCATATGCACACCTTCGTCACACTCGTAATCCGTAATGATCACCGATGTGAGTTTCGGGATTATCTTGATATGCAGAGTTTCAACAATAAATACTGAATGTGGGAAACCTTGCTCTAATACCAATTGTAGGGATTAAGAGTTTATCGTTGTATTAAAACCAATTGATGATATTAATGATATTATTATATTTCCTTATGCCAAGATGATTTCCAAATGGCCTCACCGAACTCATTTACGCATGGGTGGGTAGGACTGCTCGCAACCCAAATAGTAGTTGTTCAAATGCCCTAGTACGGATTAGAATGAACTTGAGGGGTTGTAACCATTAATGAAACTAGAATTAGGTGGCTCGCATTAATCATGCTGGATATGCAGAAACCCGAATCAGGATCCGAAACGCGAAAAAACCCGAATCCGGAAATTTTCCGGGTCTCGCCGTGTCGAAAGCGGCTTCCGCTGTGGCGATTTCTTCTTCTTCTTCTTCTTTTTCTTCTGTTTTTCCAGATCGCCAAGACCAGATCTGATTCACAGCATCGATCGAGATACTAGATCATGCACAACGGAAACAATGGATCAAAATTCATTTTTGATTTTATCACGATGTGATTCACATAATTAATTAATCTAAACTACAATAAGGTTTGAAGATTTACCCAACCGAGAGAAACCGCACTCTTCCGAGTTGTATCTCCAAACGACGACTGGTGGACGTCGATCCCGTACCGCAGTCTCCTTGGATATGCACATGAAAAATCCTTAGGTGTTTCTCCTCTCGATAGCTAGGACAAGAAACTAATTTTCTCTCACTTCTCTATTAAAGTGGCGCAGGAAATTGTGTGTTCTTGCGTTGGGAGGAACTCTATTTATATTTGAAAAAAATAAGGTTCGAGAGTTTATTTCTTTCACAAAACAATTATCTTTTCCTTTAAGGAAAAGATATTCCTCATTAAATAAGAGATAATCTTCATTCAATAAGAAAATCAATATCTTATTTATCCATTAATTATTTAACAAATAGACACATGTGACATAATTCATGAAAACTTCTTTTCCAATTTACTTTACATGTGGTGCCATATACTGCCACGGAACAATAGAAAATGTATTTCTTATTTTACATATTATTACCAAATAAATAATATTTCGCATATTCATTAAATAGACCAATTATTTAATTTATTCTCGAAGTTCCACAATACGAGAAATCACTCGCGTGTTAGAAGCCAACCCAGGGACCAAAATATTTCAATTCAACTCATTAATTCCGGAATTACGCCACCATAATGTTAGGAAATCAACTAGTTTAACGCATCGGAATTTAATTTTTTTTATTTCCGATCCTAAGATCGACTTCGTTTAATACAATAAACACGTTAAGTAGTTGACGGTGAAAACCTTACTTGATCTAATAGATCGACGTTCTGACCATCAACGGGGAGTAGTAGTGCGCGCGAGCCGTCGACTTGTCCGGCCTCTATCGATATCCACACGAACTCCTCGCCGGAATCCTCCTTGGATTTATACTAGAAAAATCCGGTTGCTAGATCGGCATTTTTTCTCTCTCTAATACTTTCTAGAAGAAGCTCTCTATTTTCACAAGAATTACGAACTCTTGGAATTGTGATGTCATAAAAGAAATTAATAACCCTTTTTTTATAGGGGTGGGTGGCACCCCAATTGCTCCCTAATCTGATTAAGAGAAGCTTCTAGTAGATTGATGAAAAAGAAAATATTTTCCTAATAAAATAAGGAAAATCACTTTGATTGATTTATCTCTTTTAATTTAATATCTTATATTAAATAAATCTAAGATATTGCCAATATCCAATATTGAATATCATTATCTTATTACCATAAATCTATTTTTCCAAAATCAATCAATATAATATATTAATATATGATAATATCATTAATTAAATTACACAATCCAAGTGTATCTCATACACCATCACCTGCGCCCCATATGCCAACTAATTGGCTTCTGAATTATAAGATACAGTCGTTGATGTTTGACACTCGACGTACGACCGTATGGATATTAATACAATGATATGATTCTATTTACACTGTAACCGTTTCACATGAAAGGTAGTAGTCATTGCATTTGACTCTTCCGATGATTGGGGGTCACGGTGTGTTGGTAAACGCTATTCCGTGATCGTTAGGCATAAAGGGCATTTTCGTAATTTGTATTTTGTGTCTACGGCCAACATATTCGGAAGCCTATCGGGTCGCACACATAAGAACATCTAGCCGGATTAAAATGCTGTTATAGTGATAACCAAATAAGGAAAGTTTATCTCGGCTATAAAGTGTTATCGTGGTTAAATTAATATGGTGGTATTTATTTATTATGAATAAATTAAACACAAGATATTAATTGTGTTGATTAATTAAAGAATATTCCGGAAGCCTATTAATGGCATATGTGTCAAAATTTATGTGTATGTGATACATATGAATTTTGCAAATTAATTAATCATAGTATTATATTATTTATTAATATTAGATATTAGTGCATATATACATGGTATATGCGTGTGGTGTGCATATATGATATGCATGTGCACTTGTGTAATAAGCATATATAATATATATATAGATTGATGCATATAGTATATATATATGATATATACATATGTAAATTGATTTATAGTAATATAATAAATATATATTCAATATAAGATATTGTCAATATATATCTTGAAAATATATTTACTATAAGATATTTAATATTAAATGAGATAAATCTCGAATATCTATTTTCCTTATTTTACTAGTAAAATGTTTTCTTTCTCATTAATCTGCTAAGGTGCTTCTCCCAATCAGACTGGATTGATAAGTGGCGCCTCTCTCCCTATATAAGAAATTGGAGTTTACTAGCTCTTTTGTATCATCACAATTAGAAGAGTTCTAATTTACAAAAGCCTAAACATACCGATACCGATGAAAGCTCGAGACATATACACTATTTGTATATTTAATTAATCAATATAATTAATATCTTGTATTTAATTTATTCATAATAAATAAATACGGTCATATTAATTTAATCACTGTAACACTTTATAGTCAAGATAAACTTTCCTTATTTGGTTATCACTATAACCATATTTTAATCCGGCTAGATGTTCTTATGTGTGTGACCCAATAGGCTTCCGAATATGTTGGCCGTAGACACAAAGTGCAAATTACTTAAAATGTCCTTCATACCTAACTATCACGGAATATTTCAAAGAACACACCGTGACCCCAATCATCGGAAGAGTAAAAAACAATGACTACTACCTTTCATGTGAAACAATTACCGTGTAAATATAATCCTATCGCTGTAATAATATATCCATATGATCGTTTCTCGAGTGTCAATACATCAACGATCGTATCTTATAATCTAGATATCATGCCTCTCGGAATAACTAATTTACTCCCACTTTGCAAAGATTCACGAGAGTTAGACATTCCTTATAAGAAGTCCATTTCGGATATTGACTCCTAATCATAGGATACGCGATATCCGGACGAACAAACATATATCTTATGCATGCTTCAATATCATATCCAATCACTACCGCATGATCATCCCATGGCTAGGGGAAACCTCAATAGTGTCAAAGTATGACAATCCACAGTCCACACCGTGATGCCATGAAGACTCCGGTCTCAGGATAATTACACAACTGCCATATACTGCGACACTTAATGTAAGTGAGTCAGTCTGACGTACGCATTCACGTCCACATATAGTCCAAGCTCTCTGCCCTTAGATAGAATAGATATATCCCTATCTTCAATAAGATAGAAAACATCCAATACGTGCTAGTCTAATCATACCATCAATGTCCCGTTTGACAGTACATACGACTAGAGATATTTAAGTATTAAACTTATTAAAGTGAATAGAGATCTCATCAACCATAATCAGTATCATGGTTTCTCTATCACCGAAGAGGTTCAGAACGCAGGACAAAAGATTCTTCGACATCCAGGAGCCAAATGACTCCACCAAGAACTATCACCCAAACACCCAGGTGCCTAAGTGATGCGAAGGTGGTGGACAACATCGCCAAAGGGGGGGTCTTCCAGGAAAGAGGCATCCTTAAGGCATCACGAAGATCCCCGAGAAAGAATAGTGATGAGATCTGGTCAACAATAATTAACGATGCCACGTCCAAGTCTGACTTCCTTTCCAGAGTGCAAGCTGAGCAACCATTCATTTGGGCTACCCAACTAAGGAATCTGGAATACGCTGCAAATTCTAGATGGCCAGAAATTCCAACTGAGTACCAACCCAGATGGACAAATTTCGTAAACGTCCCCCAAGAACTTAAAGATTGGGTAGACCAGAATTTGTTTTTGGTAAGTTTTCCAAACTTACAAATTAGGGGGAAGGGGCCACAAGGACAAAAAAATTAATAAATGGGTCTGGAAGGACAAAAGTAACATTTTCATGATTATAAAGGACAAAAAGAACCCTTTTATTAATCAAGTGTTGAAATACATTCTAATAGATAAGGTCATTACAGCTAAAGTGTCTTTAACTGAACTGGCAGCACATAAATACAAAGCATTCTCATGGATGTTATCAAATGTCCCAGTTGTAGCACCACCATACTTCACTAATATACTCTTATTGCAATACTCCTTCACAAAACATTCTTTTTGCCCTGTTGAGGTAAAACCAGGCATAGTCAGCCAATACACACCCCTCCTTAATACCCTGAATCTATCTGTCAGAATTCCTTAATCATTGCTGAACATGGTTCATCATCATAAATATCAAAAATATCTGTCAATTTCAAAGATTCAGATGAAGTAGCTTTTGGTTTTTTGTCAACAATTAAAAACCATAACACATGAAGTCCTGAAAATTCTGGGCATGTATGCAAAATCACCTTTCCCTTAATGTTAAGAGCATATAAATTAACATCATCAGTGACGGACCCAAGAAATTTTTTCAGTAGGGGCCGAATAAAAAGAAAGATGGAAAAAGGCTCAACAACCAAGTCTCGAACCCATGACCTTAAGATAACTAACAAAGCTTCCAACCGGTTGAACTAAATGAATAATTGTTGTAAAAGTGTCTGCGAAATAATATACATATACGCTTTTATTATTATAAGTAGGGTATATTAGTAACTTCGCCTATAAATTTGAGTGGGGGCTATGCACCCCACCCTCAAAAGGCTAGGTCCGTCCTTGAACATCATGACCGACCCTCTGATCTGAACTGGTACCCTGATTAATATTGTTTACTAACTTACACACACCACCCTGATCAATTGCTCACTTTTCATGAATTGTCGTTAACCTCTTTTCTGCAAATCTCTTCTGTCTATAAAAAGTTTTTTTCTTGTATGGCAAAATAGGTCTTCTATACGTAGACCTGAAATAGTTCCTAGGAACTGTTCCAAACAGATTCCTGCTTACACTTGCATACGCCAACTTTCGTTTGGCTGCCAAAAAATCCTTCATTTTTTTGTTCATCGATGACATTGCCGAGCCTCTTAACATCTACCTCTGCTTTCTGCTTCTTAAAACAATATTTTTCCTTTCCTTTATTGAATCTGCGATTAATAGAACGAAATTTAACCAACCTTTCCATTAACAGAGTTGGATTCCTCTGGCCCAAGAACAGGGGTCCGTGACAAACAAAAGTCCCCCCTGTCTCTTGACAAGCCTTTAAGAGTTTCAATTGTGACGAAATCCAATGATCTACGGACATCGCTCTTAATCCTTCCCAAGTCTTGGGATATTCGTCCACATCATATATACGTGAACCCATTTAATATAGCTACTATATTTAAAAGTGCCGAAAATAAACATAGTAGAATCCAATAATTGTGACTTACACAGATTTCTTCCATGCAATTGATCAAACAACAAGAATAAAGTAAAAGTAGTTATAAACAATGTTTACTTGCAGTACAAGTAATACCATAATTAATTTTATTTTTCTCAGATTCCAAAAGAATCTTCTTTTCAGCTTCTTCATCACGCTTCGTAGACATATCACTGTTCTTGGGCCCATCGCTGTTACTAGGATCTTCAATGTCACAATTTATATTTTTTTGATTTTGAGGGTGTACTAATTACATCACACAAACTGGGCCTCTTCACTGTTGATAATTTCAGAAAAGCTTTTCATCTTGCAGTAGTTGACATCCGCCTTAATATTAGCATTTTCCAAAACACCTAACAATTCCTTTTTATAAGAAAGGAATTGAAATGGGATATATATATATATATATATATATATATATATATTCAATAATATGAAGATAAACAAAATATATAATAACAAAAGTGCTTTTATTTATCATAATAAAGTTATTAAATGAACTAAATAGACTGTAAATGACCTGACCCGGTCGGATCCGGTACAACCCGATTGAGTTTAGGACACCATTTCAACACATAAATTAAACTTAACTCTATCGATTATAGATATTTATTATTCTCAATATGTCGAGTCAATAAGTGTCCTTTGATATAATCATTACATCTGAGACCAACCCTCCATAGACTATCCAGAATGAAGAAAGAATGTTTACGTAAACCTTCTTCATTACATCGTATCCTTATTTACAATTAACCCACTAGTGATCAATTAGTTCATAACCAATATGAACTCGGCCGATCGATCAGTTTCTTGGATTAACAAATAAGGGGAATGTCTTTCTACTTCCCGCAGGAAGAAATGGATTATGTATCTATGAAACACACTCCCTACTCATTCCCGAATAGTGCTAATGTGAAAATGATTCGAGACCGCGCCACTTAACAATTCTTAACGAACACATTAAACCCTATCTTGAAACAAGCAGAGTCCGCAATCACTTCAGGATTAAGGTTAATCCATATATGCTCATCTTGTGATTTAATAAGATTTCCCAATTATGGAATTTTAGATTAAATCGGTCCAAATTCTACATGACTACATCATATATAAATGCCCCACTTAGATAGACAATATCATTCGACCGGATAAGATGGTCACACCATAAAGTGTTATGGGCGCATTAATGGTGTTTTAATCAATAGACCCCATACTTTGATTAAGTTCATCATGGACTAATAGTTCATGTGGATCAACATAAACTTAATCCTCACGTGTGACACACACTAAGTTAAATGGCTACATATGATACCACTTGGGGTTTACTGTGAGTGTATTACTTATAATCACAAAGAAAATAATAATATGATAAATAATTCAGTCATTCAAGAATTATAAATACAATTAAAAATCGTCTTTAGTGGCACAACACCTAACAATCTCCCACTTGCCCGTAAAGAAAAGCAACAATTGTATTTAGAGCACACCCTTATTCTACATCTCTCGGCATATTTCTCCCACTTGCTCTAAAGCAGATGAGACACATCTCTCAATCCCATACCCTCCAAGTGCTTGTCAAAGACATTAGATGCTAACGTCTTGGTAAACGGATCATCTAGGTTGTCGATCGGTTGAGGCGATCTTTAGGATTGAAATGTCGCCTCTGTGCACGATCTCTCTGATCATGTAGTACTTCCTCTCTATATTCTTTAACCTCTTGTAACTCCGAGGCTCCTTAGAATTCGACGCCGCTCCATTGTTGTCACAATAAAGTGGTATCAAATTATTTATATTTGGAATTACTTTCAGATCACCAAGAAACTTCATTAGCTCCCTCTGAGTGTGCATGTATTATTGCGTATTGATAATAACACTGAGTTCTTAGATTTTGTTTTACAACTCTTTCTTATAGAAAAAAGGTATAATCCATCAATCCTCTGGTATGGGAGCACCCACGGGAAAATGGTAATACTGAGGGGAAGAATAAGCATTTACTCGAGATAGCAAGAGCTCTTATGTTTAATTACTATGAACCTTCCAAAACATTTTTAGCTAGGGTGATGTTGTCCTTACTTGAACATTTCTTATCAATCATATGCCATATTGAATGTTAAAGTTCAAAACACCTATCAACCTATCTTATACATCTTTTTAAGAATTTAGACTTGTTAATTCTCTCCCACTCAAAGTGTTTGGCTGTAAAGCTTTTGTTCATATCCTCTCCCCAGAAACAACCAAGCTTGATCTAACGCTTTTCATTGGGTATTCACCAACCAAAAAAGGGTTATAAATGCAATGATCTTGTTCACAAGAAAATCTACGCATGCTATGATATGACATTCTTTGAGAATCAAGTGTACTTTGAGAAGCATGGGAAGTTACAAAAGTTGACCAGTTTTGGGTACTAGTGCAGCATGCTGCCTCAATTCTTGGTGACTTATTAGAATCGGATGTACCTAAGCAACAAGACTAAAAACTCAAAGTGTATACCCAAAAACATAATAAAACAAGTGTAATACCTCTAGTATGGCCCCATCACCCCATCCAATATCAGACTCTGAAAGTAAGGGAGATTCTCAGCATATTCATGACTCAAAAACATACAATTCCTATATTTTTTATTTGCCTTTAGATTTACCTATTTCCATTCTTAAGGCCACTCTGTCTTAGTAGCACCCACCATCATTCTTTAGGGAATGTTTTAGAGTCTATTTTTGAGCTATATTTAGTATTTACACACATCTACCTACTTCCATATTCCAATCTTGAACACACTTACACCTCAAGGATCTTCTAGCAAACCTAACATTAGTTTAGCCATTCTTTCTTTTTGTAATCATTAACCTTATTTTGATCTTTTAAAGTTATGTTGTGGAAGAAAAACCTCCTATTTGATGTATGTTTTCTATTGAAGAACTGCTGAAGTTAATGCAATCATCATTCTTTGAAATGCTTGCAATCTTAGTTTGGTAACTTATTTCCTTAATTTTAGACGCAATTTCATAGTTAATGGAACTCTCGAGTGACATTATGAGTTTCATAGCCTTGGAAGGCTGAGCCTTTTGCTTAGCCAAGATGATGTTAAAGTGATAGTGTTTTATCTTCTATAGTAGATTGAGAATGACAAATCTTGTTGCAAGTATCTTGTGTTAGTTGATTTTCTTTGCTTGAGATTATTTCATGCTTGTGTTTATTTGATATCACTAACGTTTGAACACACAATTATTTGTGTGGGAGATTGGGCAAAGGAATTGACAATACAGGGTTGCACTCCCTCCATGTGTCGTCTATCGGTTGGTCATCACGTTATGAACAAGCTACAACATACCCATGTCGAGACCCAGGATCGAGGCTAGGGCCATCTAATCGGCTCCAGGTTACGACTATCGACTACCGAACAGTGTGAGATGACAAGTCCATAAGGATAGAGTCCATACCAGCTAGCAGTGTAGGACAATGAGTCTAGGGTCGATCACCGCAAGTCGGCAGTATCGACACCGAGGACAGTGTCCGCGCCGGTATCGTGCCCACCCACGATAGCTTGGGCAAGGTCAAGGCCCATTTAAGGGTAAAGATGACAATAACACAAGCCGACTTAACCTTAGGGTTTAGGCAAGTATTGTCATTATAAATACCCCAATCCGGGGAACTACGTAAGGCTTGATTCCTGGAACATAACAGGATACGTAGGCAATCTGAGATACAGTCTTGGACTCAGCCGCATACATAAAATCCATCCCCTCGTTCCTTTTTGGCATTAGGGTTCTTGTGTGTTCATCACTAGATTAAATTAGGGCTCAAATCATTAAGGTGACATAATTTGTCATAAATCGAGAATCGATCGGTAAAATCATCTCTCACGGGAATTCGATTTCTTGTCGGGGTGAGTAGTGTATTCTATGGGAATGAAAGCTTAATTGTGTTAATCCAATAGAATCTCATCATGGTGAGGACGTGGAAGAGGCATGAAATGATTAATGAGCACCTAACGGGTTAATTACTAGACTATACGGGTTTCACCATCAATATTAGCACAAGATCACCATTGGATGGTTGGAAGGCTAATGTCATTCTCATGAAACTATAAAAGATAATCACCTGAACGTGCATTGCCTTGGCTAGCACCTTGCCTATATGATTTTTATCCCATTCATTATTCTTGCATGTTTTAAATTACACTTTACTTTTCACGTACTCTTTTGGCTTGGACCAAAAGAATACGACCACTCAGTACTTAACCTTACATCCCTGTGGATTCGACCTTGACTCACCATTTCTAGGTTATAGTTAACCTAGTATTCTTGCCGATGATTTTGGACACTTATAATAGGTCTATCACTTATCATAGCTTTATTTTTAACCTATATGTTGTGAGTATTCCTAAAACATTTGCAGAGGCTGTAGGTGATTCCAAGTGGAAAAAGGCAATGATGGATGAGATCACGAGGATCTTGAGAAAAAAGCAGGACTTTGGAGGTTATGTCATTTACTAAAGGTTGTCAATCACCTTTGGGTGTTCATAGTGAAACAAAATCACGATGGAACTATTGATAGGTTTAAGGCATGTTTGGTGGCCAATGGCTTCTCTCAAACAAGCAGCCTTGATTATTTAGAGACTTTTGCCTCTGTGGAGAGAATGAGCATGGTAAGAATACTTATATTATTATATGTCATTCTTTATTGGCCTTTACATTAAATGGATGTAAAGAATGTTGGGCCCAAAGAAAGGCTAGAACAAGTTCAGAGGAGGTGAATGAACTTGTTGGATTTTAAAACCTTTTTAACATCTTGTTACTCAAAATAAGTTATCAGATTAGATATGCATTGGAATGAAGCATTTTAAACCACTTTTCAAAGTTATGTGTTGATTAAATTTGATTATGTAGAATCGAAAGTAAACTTGTAGAAATTAAAGTGTTGGAAATTAACGACACAAGGTTTATAGTCGTTCAAGATGGTATAATTCCTTTGTCCTCTCTTCTCTTATGATGATGGAAGAATTCACTATTGTTCTTTTTAGACCAATACAACGATGTTGATAGTCATTTACAACTCTCAGTCCTCTCTTCTCTTGTGATGATGGAAGAATTCACTATTGTTCTTTTTACACCAATACAACGATGTTGATAGTCATTTACAACTCTCAGTTGGATCACTATCTGAGCTATCAATCCTTTACAACTTCTCTAAGCTGCCTCACTGATACAACTACGATGTTCATTTGAAGTAATCTTCCACAGTTATCACAAACTCAGATCCTTCACAAATTCCTGTTTCAGTTGATGATAATCCTTCATGATTACATTTCACTGCCTATCTGTCATTGACTGCCTCAACAGCTTCATAGATTGGACTCCTTGTTGAATGATTCAAGTTGGAGTGAGAGTGTTGAATCAAAAAGTTTATTCAAGGTTGAACAATTTTTGGATGTAACTTTGAAGTTTTGGATTTGCCCAAGATTCAAGAATAGCCTGGATTGATTCTTTGAAGATTTGAATATGATGATACCTGAATTTCTTGATATCGATTTTAAGTACTTTTGAATCTTAGCCTCAAAGAGAATGCCTTAGCTTAGACTTATTGGATAGACGTTCAATAATTGTTTGATCAGAGTGTCTAAGTTCTCTATTTATAGTGCATGACATTCTTTTGGTTTAATTGGCTTCTTCACATCTGAATTAATCTCTTCTGCTGATCTTCAAATCTGAATAGTAATTGGTAAAATATCTATTGTAAATCCTTGATGAAGTATTGGAATTATGTGAATATAGCTGTTTGATTCCACCAGTAATTAGCCATTGTTTCTGGCATAATTATGATTTGTGAACGTTGCTTGTACGACTTGATAAGGTTCTTATTTTTACAGCTAATAGAATATCCCATTTTTCAAACACCAACAACAATACTTCTAACATACTGGCCACATTAAATGCTTGCTCAACCTTATCATCCTTAATTTTAACGTTGAACTTATCATTTCTAATTCTTCATATACTTGATCAAAAGAAGTAGTATTTAGATTTAGTTATTCAGGTCTGATCAATTCTTCACATCTGATACGATCATTACTTATGTTCGATTCTTCAACAATTCTACTTAACTTTTGATCATGTTTTATTCTTCTAATCTGAATATTCTTTTCCAAATTTTGTCTTCTAAATCTGTATCTTTTTAGCTGGTCTTCCTCTTCTTTAATCTGACTCGGCTTTTCTACCCAACTGAATCTTATCTAATCCACTCTTTGCTTCCGATCTGAACTTGAAGTTTTCAACACATTTATTTAACTTCAAGTCTTCATCACATATATATACTTCAAGTCATCACAAGACTTCCTTGAAGTAATCTTTCTAAGTTGCTTTCTTTCGATCTTTTGTCTTCTGATCTTATAATCCGAGTCCGATCCCTCAGTCTTTAATCTTCAATGCTGAGTTTGATCTCTAGTTCTTCTAATGAGTCTGATCCCTCAATCTTCCAATCTTCTGATTATCAGTCCAGAGCTGTTCCAGTATTTTAATCATCTGATTAGCTCTAAGTTTGGATCTGAATGACCTAAACTATTGGGATCATATCAGATTTTATAATACAATACATAGCCGTATTAACTTATACAAGTTCATGCTTCTAGTAAAAATATGTACAAGATCATCAAAATACTATCCGGATTCTATTACTGCTGGTTTGGACATAATCTAAACTAATTATCCTAACAAAGAATGATTTTATGAACGAGACTCTCACAAAAACAATCTATTTGTGCTTACACTCTAGGTTTGAGTGTTCATAAGGAAATAAAAAGGTCTACAAGCTGTTGAAGTCCTTGCATGGACTTAAGTAGTCCCCATGGCTCAACAAATTCTCTAAAGTATTTACACATGCTGAATATAAACAAGTTGATTCTTTTGCCAAATGAAAGTTGATTATGATCATACACTGCTTTTAAAGTCATTCTACTGTATGAGGCGTGTGTATCCTTGAAGTGTATGTCTATGATATCACTTTAAGAGAGAATGATTTGATAGAAATTAAGAGACTGAAAGGCTATATGGCTGTAGAGTTTGAAATTAAGGATTTTATGCCATTAAGAAATTCTTCGGGATGGAACTAGCTTGAAGTGAGGGAGGAATAGTTGTATCACAAAAATACACTGATATGCTAAGTGAGTATGGCTTACTAATGTGTGAACTAGTGAAACTTCCATTGGATGTCAAGCACAAATTAGATACTCTACCCCAAGACAATGATGATGATGAGTATTGCCAAAGGCTAGCTGGCAAGCTTATTAATCTGACATATACACGGCCGAACATATCATTTGTTGTTAGTATGGTAAGACAATTCTTGCACAGTTGTATTCAGGATCATATCAATGCAACTATGCAGATTTCAAAGTACTAAAAGGGTAAACCAGGTCAACGACTTCTTTTCAAATATGGAAGTCTTCATAGTTTAAAGGGCTATTGTGATGCTGATCGGGCAGGGTCCAGGGTGGATATAAGGTCCACATATGGTTGGTGTTTCTTCTAGGAAAAAAAATCTTTCTCTTGGAGAAGTAAAAAACATGGAGTGGTTGCTAGAAGCAGTGTTGAGGCAATTTAAATGATGGTTGCATTAGCTATTTGTAATTGTTATCCGAATTGCAGTGTGCGCCTTAGAGACCCGTGAGTCTGTTTTGTGATAACAAAGTTGCTATCGATATTTCTAATAACATGGTTCAACATGAGAAACCCAAGAAAATCGATATTAACATGCATTTTATTATAGGGAAGGATCGAATCTTGAGATGTTTGTCTTATTTAAGTTCCAACAACACATCAAGTAAGAGATATTTACCAAGATGTTTGGATCAAGCTTACCGTTGTACTAAAATAAATTTGTGATAGCAAATGTGCTACTATATTTCCTTATACCGCACAAATTTTCAGCGCCTTAGTCAAAACCCGCTTACGCATGGGCAGGTAGGAATGCTGGAAACCCCAACTATCCCCCCAGCACATGCCAGCCGCAACTACGCAACATGTTTTTCTGGGATTCGAATCGGTAACCTCGTTTTGATATCAGTTGTTAGGATCAACCGTTTACTGTTGTACTATAACCAATTGGTGATAATAAATGCGCTACTATATTTCTCTTTACCGCACATATTTTCAGCACCTCGGTCAACTGCCAGGTATTTCATAGTTATAAGACTACATTGTTGTGGTCAAAAGAGGTTGTTACTATAACGGACAAGTTGTTATGCAATTTGATAGAAACCTGACTAGTCCAGCTCCTCTCGTAACATATAAAGGGAGGCTTTTTACCCCCATAAAATCATAAATATTCTGCACAATCTCTTATCCTAATTATTGCATTTAAAAATCATATTTATGTCAATTGACTATTCTAAAATTCATGTTTCTTTCTTTCTCTTTCGATCCAAACATGGATTGGGGTTTCATTTCACAGATCAGGCTTATGATAACTAATGGCGAGGATGGAAATTCATTTTGGGTAAGTTAATAAGTGCCTATATATACTCTTTTATGTCTGGTGCTCTTTCATTTGCGATTTCGCTGACTAGTCAACCTAAAATTTTTCATTGTTTTCTCTTTTTCAGGTTTTCCATTTGCCTGATAAATCTGCCAATAATCCATCACTACTATGCCGGAAGCCAACATTTTATTGATGATAATTAATTACATCAGCACGAGATGTTTGTGTATACACGACATGATTACCATTTTGTTCTAAGCTGATGAGGCGCTGTGGTTATAATTGGAATGTTGTACAGAACAACACAGGGTTGAATAGATGCGGGAATGGTTGTAGGACGGGATGGGTTAATCATCTTCGACCCGATCTCAAGAAAGGCGTCTTTTTTGCTAACGAAAAAGTCATAGTTGTTGATCTTCATGCCATAAATGTAAAGCACAAAAGTAAAAGAGTACTATCATCTGGCAACAATTTATGTGCTTGGAAATAAATTAATAACAAACCTGGGAAATCATCCGAGTCCATTTGTTACCAAGTAAATCATGAAGATTAACAATTATGGATTTTTCTTCAGTTGTAAATGGGCCTTTCTTGAGATCCGGCGGAACATGATTAACCCATCTCAGCCTACAACTCTTCCCACACCTATTCAACCGGATCTCTATCTGACAAAGATTCCTATTATAACCACAAATTCATCATTTTTAGGCACCTAATTATGTAATTCAACAGAATAGGTTCAACCTCGATTCTGATCGTCAAACCATTGGTGGACCCAAGTATAAGGTGGGGTGGTATCGATCAAACCATTGCCGGACCCAAGTATAAGGTGGGGTGGTCTCAAGACCACCCCAAAATTTGTAATAAAAAAAAAAGAAATTATTTGTATAATTGTAGGGTTTATTGTGAAAAATGACAAATTGAACGTAGAAATATGCAAAGAGGACAGTAAAATATTTTTTTTGGGTAAAATGGACATGTTCTTATTCCACTATGCTTTAAACTTTCTCGTATTCAATTGTAGAACGAATATATCTTTTGATCGATTGTGAAAGATGATAATTCTTTATCATATTTTTTCTTTTTGTCCTCTTTATTTAGACATGTCGATTGATATTTTTTCAACGTTATTTTCAGCGCCATTTTTGTAAAAACACATAAATGATTGGAATAGTGAAATATTGGAAAGATGTCGGTTAAACTGCAAAGAAACAAATGGATTTGGAGTTATGAAGCGGTTGATTTTTTTTCTTATCATCCAATTTATATTTTCATTATCATGATTCTTATTTTATTTATCTTTTTTATCCTTTTACACCACCACCCCATAATTGTATTAGTGTTAGCATGTGTATGTAATTTATCTTATAATCAATAAATTGTAAAGTATCATGTTGGAATTTAGCTATTTTTAATTTTATTTTCAATAGGCACGTGTTCAAATCTGTTTTCCTATATATATATATATATATATATATATATATATATATATATATACTATATCACAAAACCCAAGTCTGATGCTGCGGTGTAGTGTAATTACATGAGGCGATCAATTTACAATCGCAATGGAGACCAAAACTTTTAATTGACACTGAGGACAAAAATTTTGTTCCACAACAAACTATTCACATTTTTTATACTATTGATTATTATGAAGCACATGAGAAGTAATAGGTCTTACAAAGTGATGTTATGATTATTTTATTAAACTATCCTCACCAAAAAAAAAAAAAAAAAAACTCGTATTATGAAATTCTAGCTCGCCAAACTTATTATCATCCATTAAAATTAGTTTCAGTTTTATTATTAAAATACATTACATACAATGAGTCAAGATCCAACCAACATGAAATAAGTTTGTTTGTCTATAGGGAGATTAGTGCTATCCTCCGAAATAGTATTGATCACACAACACATGTACTCTGAGGATTAATGAAGAAAACAAAATCATCACTAAGACTGATGTATTTGTATTCAAACAATAAATTAAAAAACTATAAACTTTGTGCTTGTTTTTTTTATTGCAGATAACTACATAAATCAAAACAATCATTCTCCTCTAACAAACTCTATCATACCAAAAAAATCAAATAACCTCTCACATCAAGAGGTGGTCTTCATCAACGACTCAGCTTCTACTCTACAAAGAGGGTCAAATTAGCAGGAGCTCCAAAATCAAAATCAACAATTATTCAAGATAACTACAAAATCTCAAGAAGCATCGAAATAGCCAAATAAACCAACACGCAAAATGACAAAATAAATAATGAAATTAAGTATAAGAATTGGAAGCCTCCCTTCGAAAACAAAAAAAACTAACAATATTGTAGATAAAACAAATGGAAATGAATGAATTGAACCTGAAGCCTGGAGATACAAAAACAAATCAACCTATTTGTGAGATGTAAATCTTAAATTATGTTTCCCACCTAAGGAAATAGTATGTTAGTATTATGAAACCAAGTCATTAGAAAATCCATCGCTGGATAAAAATATGAATCATGATTCTTAGGAATTAATTAATAGGAACTAAACAAACGTGAATAATCCTACACCAACATGTTTGTGATTTTGGGGTAAGATTCAGTTTCAGATTTGGCAACCAAAAAAAGGAAAGAAAAAAAAACAATGAAAATGTTATTCAGAATAAAAACAAAGATGAAAAATGAAGAGTGCACACCAATATGAATATGTCATCTCACTGGATCTACGTACAAATAAGGGGACAACTACTCCCAAAAAAAAATACAGTACTATGTGTTTAGTTTGCCTCTCTTAATTTTTTTATTTGCCTTTAAAAATTAATTGCCTCCTACCCCAGATCCTGCATCCATCATTGTGTCATCCCCGGTTGTAGATATCATAAGATAAAAGTGTTTCACATTTTTTTTTTGGAAAAAAAAAGTGTTTCAATTAATCTAATGGAAAATGAGAACATAAACCTGATGTTTCCACCATTTTCGCTTCTTCTCTAGTTGCACCTTTTGTTCTTGCATGGTTAAAGCTTTTAGAATCTGTTTCTACACAAACAAAAAGCAAGAACAAAAATTATACAGTTCCTCATAAATTGGCAATAAAATGGAGCATCCACGCAAGCATAAAGTAAACAAATAATGGTCTAAGAGTAAATTACAGATACATACCAAATTGCATTATTTATTATTTGAAACTCCATTATATTACCTCAAAAAATCTGAAAATTGGAAGGAAAAAAAGGTGCGAAACTAAAAAAAAAAACAACAACAACAACAACATTGGCTCCAACCCGACGATGAACCTCTTCCTTGTCCAATACGAAAATCAGTTATTCTATCCGGAGGAGTAAATATAGAGGTATGGCAGGAGGTGAAACATTTGTAAGCTATGATAAAAAATAGTAGAGATTTTAGATAATTTGTTGAGATTTTAGATTCAAAGGAATTTGGTGGGATTTATGTTGCGGTTTGAGATTCAGAAGGGATGTGGTTACCGAAGATATCTCATCTATATGGTACAATTGTATTTGATTTTTTTTGGTAGCAGGTCAAGATAATAGGTAACCTACGGATACGGGGCAAAATTCCGGATAATCGGATTAAATTAGCCATTTAAATATATATAGATATAGATATATATATATATATATATTCTTTTGAAAAGTAAAAAGTAAT
Source organism: Gentiana macrophylla (assembly GCA_026214975.1). Classification (NCBI taxonomy): domain Eukaryota; kingdom Viridiplantae; phylum Streptophyta; class Magnoliopsida; order Gentianales; family Gentianaceae; genus Gentiana; species Gentiana macrophylla. The sequence goes on along the minus strand of CM047809.1, from coordinate 21,239,440 downwards.
TAAGATGTTGAAAGAAATTTCTTTACGGAGAACTACTAAGTAAGTAAGAGTTAGGCTTCTGTGCGTGCATTCAGGCCGAACTCCGAATTAATCGGATCAATTGATTCCAGATACCGGGACTTTAAGCAATAAAAAAGTAATTAAGATGACAATATTATAATTTACTGGTCCGCCACCGCGTCAAACTATTTGTTTAATAGGGCAAACATAAAATGAAAATGATAATTAATGCTGTGCATACAAGTACACCCCGTGATGATGTAATTAATCATCATCAATTAAATAATGGATTTCGGCATGATAATGTCACATCTATATTAATATTTTTAAGCAAATAACTGTCAATTAACCCGTTTAGCACTAATTACCCGACCCAAACCCGAAAATCCAACTGCAATAGGAACGCTTACTGCACCTCTCCCTCCACAAAACATGCCGCATCCTGCCATTTTCTCCCCCACGTCCAAAATAAACTCACCCATTTTCTCTTGCACCACCTGGAAAGCATGTGTTACATGCTTACACTCCTGGCACTGAACCTTATGGCATTTGGGAAGGCCTAGACCACAGAAGCAAGGAGTATAAAGAACTAAAGACACAAAGATCTGAGGTATGTTGATAGATATATGCAAAATAGTTGAAATCTTTGGTCTTCATCGTTCCAATACTTCTTAACATCCTTATAATCATGAGTTTTGTTATTGATTTAGACAATACCCCTGTTTGTGCTTTATTATTTATTCGACCTTTTTTCCCCCCCAAAGTTTAACATCTAAGATGCCGGAGTTTGTTGCTTTTACTTTCTTTTGGTTTTTGTGACATGGTATTCAATGAAGGTCATGGTATAATACTATAATGAACCTTTTCTGGCTGCTATTGTTTTACTGAATTGTTCTATTTATGATGGTTTGTGTATTCTTTTTTGTGTGGACTATGTTGTTAAGTCAATTTTATCCTGCCGATTTTATTAAATATTTTGTGTAAGTCTGATTTTCTAATTACTGTGCATGTAAATTGTTGAAATGACACTATCGGGGTCAATGTTCGGAGAAATCATGTATTGAGCCGAAGCTAAAAGTGCGGCTAAAGCTATTGAGTTTAAAAGTTTGAAGCCAATAACTATGGTTCAACTACAACGCATGAAGCCTTTTTACCAACAAGTTTGCATTGTTGCAGAGTGAAGAAGACGAGTCTTATTGTCAAGACATTGTTGTAGCAGCAAGAAGAAGAACATAAAAATTAAGAATGGGGGAATGTTCACCAAATGGTTCAAGAGTAGCAAACGTTCATAAAGGATGGAGATTTGGCAAAATGGCTAATGAATTAAGGGATGAATATGCATTACATTTATATATTACTGTGTGTTAGTTCATCCCGTGCATTATTCATTAATTTAAGTGTTTATAATTTGCAAAATGATGTATTTATACTTATAATGAAATTTTAACATTTTTTTGTTTCATACTTATATAAACATGTTATTTTCTCCCGTAAAAGTTTAAGATAACTTATCCGCTTTTCAAAAAAAAGATAACTAACCCCTCTATTTATTATCTAAATAATATTTTATAATTTACATGGGTGGGAACAAATTATAAATCAGGTTACTAAAATATTTTGTAATGTACTTTATGAAAATGTTACTATTGACAGTGATGAGATAACATGTAATAGCATTGTTTATATGTTCTACAACATTCTTTTAAAAAGAAGGATTTCTGAAATTATGTTTGCGACTTATGTGATTTGTTGAATAAATACCAAGTTAACCCTTTTATTAAATTTTTAAGTCCCTCAAAATTCTTTTGATTAGGTGTGTTTGATACGTTTTTTGTGTTATTGTTGTTGCAGGTTTTTACTTTTCATTCTCTTCATGTGCTTATATGGTATATATGACAAGTTTGTCTCCATTGATCTTCTCTTTGTTAAAGAAACAAACGATGACAACATGCATTTTGTCTGAAGTGTTTATTAGATTAAGGATTTGTCCACAAGGAATTTGCTAATGGGAAGTGCACTCTCTAATGATTCAATACGTTCCACTTCATAATCAATTGTCTCAAAGTTTGTTATGCATAATGTTGTGGCATTATCATTACTCAATACTTAATGTATCACATATTTTTCTATGCATTAACTATACACCTGTATTAAAAAAATAAACTGACTTGAAATTCAGAGGCGATTATCTTTTTGCTTTTTTTTGAAATGGCGATTATCTTTTTTATTTACTATTTATTTTCAGTGTTTACGTTCCTCTGTGCATCGCACGGGTTTCCTACTAGTTATTGGAAGATTTAGTAGACAAATGATAAATCCGAAGAGAGAAAACAATGGAAAATTTTGAGGTGAACAATCAATAACAGCAAGATTAGAAATAAATCCACAATTTAATACAAAATAAATAATAATGACACACAATTTTAAAAAATTGCAAAAAGGACAAATTAATTTCTGACAGACTAAAATACACTTACTTAAACGCGTCGCTCCGTTTTTTTTCAAATTAGCGTCACTCCTTCTTTCAGTGAGGTTTTGGTTTGTTCTGTTTTTGGTTTTTTGGTTTTTTTAAATAACCGTAACTTTTGATTTAGATTTCTGATCATCAAAAACTTTTCACCAAAATTCATATTTTTTTTGCTCTTTATTTTGAGATCTCACACGATACCATTCCGACGTAATTTTTGAAAGCCAAAAAAATATTTGCATTAATCGGATCGTTTTTCTTATAAACGACCGTAACTTTTGATTTAGAACACCTGATCATCAAAATTCTTTCACCAAAGTTCATATTTTTTCTCTCTTCATTTTGATATCTCATATGATACCCTTTTGACGTAGTTTTGAAATCCGAATTAAATTAATCGCAACGTTTACATTAACACAGGTTCAGTAACAGTAACAATAACAGATGTAGACCAACGTTCAATAGCATCACGTCTGATCTAAAACATTTAAAAATAATACTACCAGTTTCCAGAATGCGAAAATATGGTTATAATGGACATATAGTACTTGTCTTTTGTATGTACTTGTCTGATCTAAAAAAAGACACATTATTGGAAACTGATCAACACTTGGAAAGTTCAGACCAAGAAATTGATCACTCATGCCATTGCTATAAAAAAAACATAGATTTACGAGAACCAACTAACTAGTATTATGTAAATGCAACATATGGCTTTTAAGCATATGATGAACTTGATTTTTTCTTGTATACTTGTGATGAAACAATCTATCAAAAAATGCTTGATACCGTAATGAAACAATCTATCAAAAAATTATAGAGATGCAACTCACATTGAATCAAGAGAATTAAAGCCTACTAATATTGGATATAATCAAAAAGCCTATCAGGGGAACTAAAACATTCTTCAAGTTGTTGAAGATCAAAGCAGTTTGTTTTACCATCTATGGACCTTTCTTTATCCTTCAAACCCATACCACAGTAAACTTCATGAAAGATGTATGCACCATTAGAAAATGCATTAAATAGCAGCAGCTAAGCCTCATCAATAAGGAATCTAGGCGACTCCATTTTTCTAAAGACAAAAAGCACTAGCATAGCCTCACCATTTTGAATCAGCAGACAACAACCTTCAATCACCTGGGCCAAAACCACACCACAACAAATAGTGGAACAACGACAAATGGAACTACTGAAAGTATAACGAAGATGATGAATCTGCATTATACTTTGGAGGCAACAACGAGTCGACATTGAATACTCGAGAAAAAGCGAGCAAAGGAATGGGAATCGACATGCAACAAAAGTGTTTGACACCAAATACTTGTAAAAATTTCAGCATTTATAACAAAAAGCCTAGTCACAAAGGCGGCCAAATATGATCCAAACCTAAGGTTCTCGTGATACTTGGAGGCGGATATCGACATATATGCATCGACATGAGAGAGGCCGATGTGCAAATAAGGCCAAAGGCGCAATAAAGCAAGATGGTCTAGTTCAAAGATCAAAGAAAAGAAGGAAAAATGTAACAATTTTTCAAGGAAAGAATAAGCCAAGTCCAAATGACGGCTAATTGTTTATCTGAGATGGAAGCCAACGACAACGATGGTTAAAAGGGCAAAGCCTAAGAAGAAGCATCTTTTTTGGCGTTAAGGCAAAGTCTCAAGATGTTAGACTAACATTCGAGATCCGCATGCCGTACTCCAAAATCCAGGCGAATCAGATTCTTGAGAGAAGTCGACCTCGACCGAGAGGCAGTCCCAAGTTGGACATCTCATCATTCCTTCGACAAACTACGGCATCGAAGTCGATGTCAACTTAGCCACACGTTATAAGTCCAGGGACAGATAATGCTAAGATAAAAAAGTTTGCAAAGTGAGACATGGAAAGGCCGTATGTCGGACTCACAGAAGTAAGTCTGCACAGGCGATTTAAATTGAGCATTGGATAGCGAGTGGCGAGATACACGCTTTGACAGATCGGACGACCTCAAGAGCTCAGACGGATCTGGGGGCTTATGACGATCACTGGATTTCACCCTCCACGTGGAATTATCTAATTGGTCGGTGGCATGTGGAAAAGTCCAAGTATATTATCCACATCGGTCGAATACGAGGCGAATCGGTGATCACCACCGCCAAAGCAGATCTTGCAAGTGTGTCAACTCGAGCACCCATGTCGGTGTCATACGAGTCGATATCGAGCTCGGCCCAGGTTCCCGGGCCCAATAATCTAGAGGGTTGCTTGGGCAGGAGCAAGGCCCATTAAAGGGCAATTATGTCAATAGACCAAACCGCCCTAGGATTAGAGGCGGAAGAAGGAGCATGTGCCTATAAATACATCATTCCGGGAACTACGTAAGGCTTGATTTCTGGACAATACCTGAGATACGTAGGCAATCCAAGATATATTCTTGGACTCAAACCATAAAACCTAAAATCACCCCAAAACCATCCTTGATTCTATCATCCCTAGATTAAATTAGCCTCAAATTATACATGACAAAATCCAGCATCGTCATTTGGCGCTAGAAGGAGGGCCTTCTATCGGTGATAGATCAAGGAGTGGTGGTTCGTGGTAAAAAGCGACACCAAATCACGCAGCGAGATCGGCGGCGAATTTATGGAGTTTCAACCGTTGGAACTAGATTTCCACCGTTCAGATCCAAGGATTAGGGGTACGAACAAGCCCTCAATTTTCAGGCTGATCGGAGTTGTTTTGAGTCCCGATCGTCGCAAAGAAGTTGCAGCTGTATAAAAAATTTGAAAGCGGTCAGATCGATGGATTATTTCCGGAGTTTCAACCGTTGGAACTAGATTTCCACCGTTCAGATCCAAGTATTAGGGGTACGAACAAGCCCTCCAAATTTCAGGCTGATCGGAGTTGTTTTGAGTCCCGATCGTCGCAAAGAAGTTGCAGCTGTATCAAAAATGCAGCAGCCCGAAAGCAGTCAGATCGATGGATTATTGCCGGAGTTTCAACCGTTGGAACTAGATTTCCACCGTTCAGATCCAAGGATTAGGAGGGACGAGCAAGCCCTCCAAATTTTAGGCTGATCGGAGTTCGTTTGAACCCTCGATCGTGGCAAAGAATTTACTGCGATTACCAAAAACGCAGCAGGATTCTGGACAGCAGCTGCCAGATCGGGCGGCTTATTCCCGGAGATTGAGCCATCGAAAGAACAATTCCACGGTCACATCGAAGGAAAGTGAGGAAGAACGATCCCTCCAAATTTTGTGCCGATCGGAATCCGTTTCGAGGTCTGATTGCCACCGGAAAGACACGGCTATGGCGCCCCGAAAAGCTGCGAGAGTTACTTACCGTATCTAGCTATCCACGAAGCGAGTTCTCGAGCTCCAAGGAGCGAGCCGAGCTCTTTAGCTCTCAGAGTTCTTACAAATGTTATTTTAAATTCTTATATACTTTGTAAGTCTTTATTATATGTGTAATGTTTTTTATCACAATCACATTGCACCATAAAGACTCGAGATATCGAGCTCCGGCATTCGAGCTCTACGGACTCGTCTTGCCCATAAACCCGAGCTCGACTCGGCGTCGTATTTGGAGCTCACCGATGGGTAAATCTTTAATAAGTCCGAGCTCGACTCGGCATCATATTTGGAGCTCGGCTCGGCGTTATCTTTTATAAGACCGAGCTCGGCCTCGGCATCATATTTGGAGCTCGGCTCGGCGTTATCTTTTATAAGACCGAGCTCGGCCTCGGCATCATATTTGGAGCTCTCTCGAGCGTATCTTTTATAATACCGAGCTCTGCTCGGCATCATATTTGGAGCTCTCTCGAGCGTATCTTTTATAAGTCCGAGCTCGACTCGGCGTCATATTTGGAGCTCTCTCGAGCGCATCTTTTATAAGACCGGGCTCGGCCTCGGCATCATATTTGGAGCTCGGCTCGGCGTTATCTTTTATAAGACCGAGCTCGGCCTCGGCATCATATTTGGAGCTCGGCTCGGCGTTATCTTTTATAAGACCGAGCTCGGCCTCGGCATCATATTTGGAGCTCGGCTCGGCGTTATCTTTTATAAGACCGAGCTCGGCCTCGGCATCATATTTGGAGCTCTCTCGAGCGTATCTTTTATAAGACCGAGCTCTGCTCGGCATCATATTTGGAGCTCTCTCGAGCGTATCTTTTATAAGTCCGAGCTCGACTCGGCGTCATATTTGGAGCTCTCTCGAGCGCATCTTTTATAAGACCGGGCTCGGCCTCGGCACCATATTTGGAGCTCTCTCGAGCATATCTTTTATAAGTCCGAGCTCGACTCGGCACCATATTTGGAGCTCTCTCGAGCATATCTTTTATAAGACCGAGCTCGCTCGGCATCATATTGGAGCTCTCTCGGCGTATCTTTTATAAGTCCGAGCTCGACTCGGCGTCATATTTGGAGCTCTCTCGGCGCATATCTTTATAAGACCGGGCTCGGCCTCGGCACCATATTTGGAGCTCTCTCGAGCATATCTTTTATAAGTCCGAGCTCGACTCGGCACCATATTGGAGCTCTCTCGAGCATATCTTTTATAAGTCCGAGCTCGACTCGCATCATATATTGGAGCTCTCTCGGCGTATCTTTTATAAGTCCGAGCTCGACTCGCATCGTATTGGAGCTCGGCTCGGCGTTATCTTTTATAAGACCGAGCTCGGCCTCGGCATCATAGTTGGAGCTCTCTCGGCGTCATCTTTAATAAGACCGAGTTTGCCTCGGCATAACATTCGGAGCTCGAAGGCGATCTTACGTAAGTCCGCCTGCCATCTAAGCATGGTACCAACAGACTACGCCAAATAAGCTAAGCCTCGTCTCGATTAACTTCCGTTTTTACCTTTTTATGTCTTGTAATAAGTCCATGTGACAATTTCATAAATATTCTAATAAGCATGTCTTTCCTCGAGACGCTTTTGTGTTTGTTATGATTTACAGCCTTCACATACGAAATGGCAAAGGCAAAAAATTTGACCAGCCTTAAAGCAAAAGAAGTCCATGTGATTAAAAGATAAAAGAGACAAAAGTCAACCACAACTACAAATCCTCGACACGACGAAGTCGGAATAATATGGTGAATAAAGCCAAGTCGCGGCGGTGCTTATATCACCTTGACACGATCTGATAGAAATAAAAGCAGTGAAAAAGCCAAGTCAGCCGCGAGCTTATATCACTCCCGACCGCCAAGAAGCCACGATGCTAAGCGGTTGGAAGATCCCACGATGGATACCCTATTCGACCGGTTCGAAGCACCACGAAGTGCGGCGATTGAGTAGGATTTTTCAATTCGACCATGTCGAAGCCGGCGGCGAGGCAAGGCGATCGACTCGAGCTCCGACCAAATAGCCAAGTCAAGCCGATAAAAGCGATGCGAGTGCTAGGTCGACTCATATCCAAGTGTACCATGAGTCATGTACTCATACTACACTTCGAGGAGCCACAGGGAATTAAGTCCAAAGGACTACACCCCATTAAGCGAGCTTTTGCAAGGAATTAAGTCAAAGGACTACACCACAGGCAAATATTCAACAACACAAACAACATTCAAAGGAAAGGTCGAATTCAAAATTCAAAATTCAAAAAAGTCGAGGATTGAATTGTGAAAGCAGACAACAAAAGCGACAAGCAACATATCTGCAAAAATTGAAGCAAAATAAAACTAGGCGTCATATTTGGAGCTCACCGATGAGTGAATATGTAATAAGTCCGAGATCGACTAGGCATCTTACCTCGAGCTATATTATTTTGGAACTCACCCTACCGAATGGCGGGTCGAGTTATCTTATTTTGGAACTCACCTACCGAATTGGCGGGTCGAGCTATCTTATTTTGGAACTCACCCTACCGAGGCGGCGGGTCGAGCTATCTTGTTTTGGAACTCTCTGGCCGAGCATGGCGGGGACGAGCCTTCTTATTTCGGGAACTATCCCCATGGTTATTGCGACATTTTGACTAGTGCCTGGCGTGCCTCGAGGATCCACTCCGCAAAGGATCTACTCAGCGGTCTACGAGGATCCGCAAGTCGGATGCCTTCAGCTGTCGACGATCAGCGTTTACAAGTCCTAATAGGGCGAAAACACAATGGCATCGAAATCCGAGTCGGCGGCGTGATCGACTCCAAAAGAGAATTTACTAGGGCATCGAGGCCGGGCAACATGATCACCGATCGCTGACCATTGAATCTAAAAGTTTCATGGAACCAAAAGGCTAAGGCATCGAGTTCGGACCAAGTCCAAAACTCGGCGATCATGTGTCATGAGTCATGAGCGACAAAGAAACACCACGACACCGAGATCAGAGGCGACATTTACGTATTACGGTCTTATTAGGCGGTAAGTACTAGGACATCGTGGCGGAAATATCTATCGGCGGCAGAAAGAGCATCGATTCCGACAAGCGAAATGAGACAACCAGGGCATCTCTTCTACCACGCAACAACAAAGAAAAGTCAAAAAATGCTAAAGCATGGAAGACAAGTTACATATGGTCGACAAATGGAACTCACGAAAGTATAACGAAGATGATGAATGCATTATACTTTGGAGGCAACAACAGTCGACATTGAATACTCGAGAAAAAGCGAGCAAAGGAATGGGAATCGACATGCAACAAAAGTGTTTGACACCAAATACTTGTAAAAATTTCAGCATTTATAACAAAAAGCCTAGTCACAAAGGCGGCCAAATATGATCCAAACCTAAGGTTCTCATGATACTTGGAGGCGGAGATATCGACATATATGCATCGACATGAGAGAGGCCGATGTGCAAATAAGGCCAAAGGCGCAATAAAAGCAAGATGGTCTAGTTCAAAGATCAAAGAAAAGAAGGAAAAATGTAACAATTTTTCAAGGAAAGAATAAGCCAAGTCAAATGACGGCTAATTGTTTATCTGAGATGGAAGCCAACGACAACGATGGTTAAAAGGGCAAAGCCTAAGAAGAAGCATCTTTTTTGGCGTTAAGGCAAAGTCTCTCAAGGCTGTTAGACTAACATTCGAGATCCGCATGCCGTACTCCAAAATCCAGGCGAATCAGATTCTTCAGAGAAGTCGACCTCGACCGAGACAGTCCCAAGTTGGACATCTCATCATTCCTTCGACAGCTACGGCATCGAAGTCGATGTCAACTTAGCCACACGTTATAAGTCCTAGGGACAGATAATGCTAAGATAAAAAAGTTTACAAAGCGAGACATGGAAAGGCCGTATGTCGGACTCCGGGAAGTAAGTCTGCAGGCGATTTAAATTGAGCATTGGATAGCGGTGGCGAGATACACCTTTGACAGATCGGACGACCTCAAGAGCTCGAGGACGGTCTCGGGGGCTTATGGCGATCACGGATTTCACCCCTCCACGTGGAATTATCTAATTGGTCCGGTGGCATGTGGAAAAGTCCAAGTATATTATCCACATCGGGTCGAATACGAGGCGAATCGGTGATCACCACCGCCCTTGGCGAGATCTTGCAAGTGTGTCAACTCGAGCACCCATGTCGGTGTCATACGAGTCGATATCGAGCTCGGCCAGGTTCCAGTGCCCAATAATCTAGAGGGTTGCTTGGGCAGAGCAAGGCCCATTAAAGGGCAATTATGTCAATAGACCAAACCGCCCCTAGGATTAGAGGCGGAAGAAGGCATGTGCCTATAAATACATCATTCCGGGAACTACGTAAGGCTTGATTCTGGACAATACACTGAGATCGTAGGCAATCCAAGATATATTCTTGGACTCGACCATAAAACCTAAAATCACCCCAAAACCATCCTTGATTCTATCATCCCTAGATTAAATTAGCCTCAAATTATACATGACAAAATCCAGCATCGTCATTTGGCGCTAGAAAGAGGGCCTTCTATCGGTGATAGATCAAGGAGTGGTGGTTCGTGGTAAAAAACGCAGCACCCAAAAACGCAGCGAGATCGGCGGCGAATTTATGGAGTTTCAACCGTTGGAACTAGATTTCCACCGTTCAGATCCAAGGATTAGGGGGTACGAACAAGCCCTCCAATTTTCAGGCTGATCGGAGTTGTTTTGAGTCCCCGATCGTCGCAAAGAAGTTGCATTGTATAAAAAATGCAGCAGCCCGAAAAGCGGTCAGATCGATGGATTATTTCCGGAGTTTCAACCGTTGGAACTAGATTTCCACCGTTCAGATCCAAGTATTAGGGGTACGAACAAGCCCTCCAAATTTCAGGCTGATCGGAGTTGTTTTGAGTCCCCGATCGTCGCAAAGAATTTTATCAAAAATGCAGCAGCCGAGCTGATCAGATCGATGGATTATTGCCGGAGTTTCAACCGTTGGAACTAGATTTCCACCGTTCAGATCCAAGGATTAGGAGGGACGAGCAAGCCCTCCAAATTTTAGGCTGATCGGAGTTCGTTTGAACCCTCGATCGTGGCAAAGCTGCAGATTACCAAAAACGCAGCAGGATTCTGGACAGCAGCTGCCAGATCGGCGGCTTATTCCCGGAGATTGAGCCATCGAAAGAACAATTCCACCGGTCACATCGAAGGAAAGTGAGGGAAGAACGATCCCTCCAAATTTTGTGCCGATCGGAATCCGTTTCGAGGTCTGATTGCCACCGGAAAGACACTGCTATGGCGCCCCAGAAAGCTGCGAGTTACTTACCGTATCTAGCTATCCACGAAGCGAGTTCTCGAGCTCCAAGGAGCGAGCCGAGCTCTTTAGCTCTCCAGGTTCTTACAAATGTTATTTTAAATTCTTATATACTTTGTAAGTCTTTATTATATGTGTAATGTTTTTTATCACAATCACATTGCACCATAAAGACTCGAGATATCGAGCTCCGGCATTCGAGCTCTACGGACTCGTCTTGCCCATAAACCCGAGCTCGACTCGGCGTCGTATTTGGAGCTCACCGATGGGTAAATCTTTAATAAGTCCGAGCTCGACTCGGCATCATATTTGGAGCTCGGCTCGGCGTTATCTTTTATAAGACCGAGCTCGGCCTCGGCATCATATTTGGAGCTCGGCTCGGCGTTATCTTTTATAAGACCGAGCTCGGCCTCGGCATCATATTTGGAGCTCTCTCGAGCGTATCTTTTATAATACCGAGCTCTGCTCGGCATCATATTTGGAGCTCTCTCGAGCGTATCTTTTATAAGTCCGAGCTCGACTCGGCGTCATATTTGGAGCTCTCTCGAGCGCATCTTTTATAAGACCGGGCTCGGCCTCGGCATCATATTTGGAGCTCGGCTCGGCGTTATCTTTTATAAGACCGAGCTCGGCCTCGGCATCATATTTGGAGCTCGGCTCGGCGTTATCTTTTATAAGACCGAGCTCGGCCTCGGCATCATATTTGGAGCTCGGCTCGGCGTTATCTTTTATAAGACCGAGCTCGGCCTCGGCATCATATTTGGAGCTCTCTCGAGCGTATCTTTTATAAGACCGAGCTCGCTCGGCATCATATTGGAGCTCTCTCGAGGCGTATCTTTTATAAGTCCGAGCTCGACTCTCGGCGTCATATTGGAGCTCTCTCGGCGCATCTTTTATAAGACCGGGCTCGGCCTCGGCACCATATTTGGAGCTCTCTCGAGCATATCTTTTATATATAAGTCCGAGCTCGACTCGGCACCATATTTGGAGCTCTCTCGAGCATATCTTTTATAAGACCGAGCTCTGCTCGGCATCATATTGGAGCTCTCTCGGCGTATCTTTTATAAGTCCGAGCTCGACTCGGCGTCATATTGGAGCTCTCTCGGCGCATCTTTTATAAGACCGGGCTCGGCCTCGGCATCATATTTGGAGCTCTCTCGAGCATATCTTTTATAAGTCCGAGCTCGACTCGGCATCATATTTGGAGCTCTCTCGAGCATATCTTTTATAAGTCCGAGCTCGACTCGGCATCATATTTGGAGCTCTCTCGAGCGTATCTTTTATAAGTCCGAGCTCGACTCGGCATCGTATTTGGAGCTCGGCTCGGCGTTATCTTTTATAAGACCGAGCTCGGCCTCGGCATCATAGTTGGAGCTCTCTCGGCGTCATCTTTAATAAGACCGAGTTTGCCTCGGCATAACATTCGAGCTCGAAGGCGATCTTACGTAAGTCCTTTGCCATCTAAGCATGGTACCAACAGACTACGCCAAATAAGCTAAGCCTCGTCTCGATTAACTTCCGTTTTTACCTTTTTATGTCTTGTAATAAGTCCATGTGACAATTTCATAAATATTCTAATAAGCATGTCTTTCCTCGAGACGCTTTTGTGTTTGTTATGATTTATAGCCTTCACATACGAAATGGCAAAGGCAAAAAATTTGACCAGCCTTAAAGCAAAAGAAGTCCATGTGATTAAAAGATAAAAGAGACAAAAGTCAACCACAACTACAAATCCTCGACACGACGAAGTCGGAATAATATGGTGAATAAAGCCAAGTCAGCGGCGGTGCTTATATCACACCGACACGATGCGATAGAAATAAAAGCAGTGAAAAAGCCAAGTCAGCGACAGAGCTTATATCACTCCGACGACCGCGATGTAAGCCACGATGCTAAGCGGTTGGAAGATCCCACGATGGATACCCTATTCGACCCGATTCGAAGCACCACGAAGTGCGGCGGTCAGTAGGGATTTTTCAATTCGACCATGTCGAAGCCCGGCGAGGCAAGGCGAGTCGACTCGAGCTCCGACCAAATAGCCAAGTCAAGCCGATAAAGGCGATCTGAGTGCTAGGTCGACTCATATCCAAGTGTACCGTGAGTCATGTACTCATACTACACTTCGAGGAGCCACAGGGAATTAAGTCCAAAGGACTACACCCATGGCGACTTTTGCAAGGAATTAAGTCAAAGGACTACACCCTGAGCAAATATTCAACAACACAAACAACATTCAAAGGAAAGGTCGAATTCAAAATTCAAAATTCAAAAGTCCGTGGATTGAATTGTGAAAGGCAGACAACAAAAAGCGACAAGCAACATCTGCAAAAATTGAAGCAAAATAAAACTAGGCGTCATATTTGGAGCTCACCGATGAGTGAATATGTAATAAGTCCGAGATCGACTAGGCATCTTACCTCGAGCTATATTATTTTGGAACTCACCCTACCGAGGCGGCGGGTCGAGTTATCTTATTTTGGAACTCACCACCGAATTGGCGGGTCGAGCTATCTTATTTTGGAACTCACCTACCGGCTGGCGGGTCGAGCTATCTTGTTTTGGAACTCTCTGGCCGAGCATGGCGGGGCGAGCCTTCTTATTTCGGGAACTATCCCCATGGTTATTGCGACATTTTGACTAGTGCTGGCGTGCCTCGAGGATCCACTCCGCAGGATCTACTCAACGGTCTACGAGGATCCGCCAAGTCGGATGCCTTCAGCATCGCCGATCCAGCGTTTACAAGTCCTAATAGGGCGAAAACACAATGGCATCGAAATCCGAGTCGGCAATGGCGTGATCGACTCCCAAAAAGAGAATTTACTAGGGCATCGAGGCCGGGCAACATGATCACTTGATCGTGACCATTGAATCTAAAAGTTTCATGGAACCAAAAGGCTAAGGCATCGAGTTGGACCAAGTCCAAAACTCTCGGCGATCATGTGTCATGAGTCATGAGCGACAAAGAAACACCACGACACGAGATCCAGAGCGACATTTACGTATTACGGTCTTATTAGGCGGTAAGTACTAGGACATCGTGGCGGAAATATCTATCGGCAATGCAGAAAGAGCATCGATTCCGACAAGCGAAATGAGACAACCGGGGCATCTCTTCTACCACGCAACAACAAAGAAAAGTCCAAAAAATGCTAAAGCATGGAAGACAAGTTACATATGGTCGACAAATGGAACTCACGAAAGTATAACGAAGATGATGAATGCATTATACTTTGGAGGCAACAACAGTCGACATTGAATACTCGAGAAAAAGCGAGCAAAGGAATGGGAATCGACATGCAACAAAAGTGTTTGACACCAAATACTTGTAAAAATTTCAGCATTTATAACAAAAAGCCTAGTCACAAAGGCGGCCAAATATGATCCAAACCTAAGGTTCTCATGATACTTGGAGGCGGATATCGACATATATGCATCGACATGAGAGAGGCCGATGTGCAAATAAGGCCAAAGGGCGCAATAAAGCAAGATGGTCTAGTTCAAAGATCAAAGAAAAGAAGGAAAAATGTAACAATTTTTCAAGGAAAGAATAAGCCAAGTCCAAATGACCGGCTAATTGTTTATCTGAGATGGAAGCCAACGACAACGATGGTTAAAAAAGGGCAAAGCCTAAGAAGAAGCATCTTTTTGGCGTTAAGGCAAAGTCTCAAGCTCATTAGACTAACATTCGAGATCCGCATGCCGTACTCCAAAATCGAGTAATCAGATTCTTGAGAGAAGTCGACCTCGACCGAGGCAGTCCCAAGTTGGACATCTCATCATTCCTTCGGCAACTACGGCATCGAAGTCGATGTCAACTTAGCCACACGTTATAAGTCCTAGGGGACGAGATAATGCTAAGATAAAAAAGTTTGCAAAGCGAGACATGGAAAGGCCGTATGTCGGACTCCACAGGAAGTAAGTCTGCAGGCGATTTAAATTGAGCATTGGATAGCGGTGGCGAGATACACCTTGACAGATCGGACGACCTCAAGAGCTCAGGCGGATCTGGGGGCTTATGGCGATCACGGGATTTCACCCTCCACGTGGAATTATCTAATTGGTCGGTGGCATGTGGAAAAGTCCAAGTATATTATCCACATCGGGTCGAATACGAGGCGAATCGGTGATCACCACCGCCGCTTGGCGAGATCTTGCAAGTGTGTCAACTCGAGCACCCATGTCGGTGTCATACGAGTCGATATCGAGCTCGACCCAGGTTCCCAGGCCCAATAATCTAGAGGGTTGCTTGGGCAGGAGCAAGGCCCATTAAAGGGCAATTATGTCAATAGACCAAACCGCCACAGGATTAGAGGCGGAAGAAGGGCATGTGCCTATAAATACATCATTCCGGGAACTACGTAAGGCTTGATTCTGGACAATAATACTGAGATCGTAGGCAATCCAAGATATATTCTTGGACTCACCATAAAACCCTAAAATCACCCCCAAAACCATCCTTGATTCTATCATCCCTAGATTAAATTAGCCTCAAATTATACATGACAAAATCCAGCATCGTCAGAATGCAAGGAAATATTAAAACCAAATAAAGATACCATATGCCTGCAATAACACCGTTTACTAACTACATAGAGATATTAACAGTTACAGTAACACAGTAACAGTAACACCCCCCAAAACTAGTGTATTAGAAAGATGAATGATATGAACCAATGAACAACACACTTAAGACATTATTCTATTTAAGTATATCATCCGAAGACCGACTAAAGAACAACCTCAAAAATAGCTCAATATGTGGCTTATATAAGGCTCATTTAAGGCTCAATTCAAGGGACTACTTCAAGGCACACATATGTTACAAATTCAGCCAAGTATCTCAATATATAGCATTAAAATCAACCGTATAAACTCACAATTCAGCTCAATCACCAAGCATCTTAGTTCATCAATTTTCAGCTCGGCTTGATTCGTTTATCAATCATATAAGCGTGCTTGAATCATAACAAGAAATCAAATACAGATTAAGAGTGAGTACTTAGATTTAGAAGCTGATTACTTGTTCATATAATACCATTGAGATCATCCTATTTTCTCAGTTCAGTTCGTTCACATATCTATTTCAATTCTAATAGCTCTACTCCATTAATCATCATCAATATCACATCACTCAACCTCAAGAAGTAGAAATTTCATCTTCATGATTAATTCAGCTCCACTCTGGCTACATAAACACCAAGTTCAAATCTTCAAATCGATGCTATAAAAATTCGTCCATTGGAGGATAAAGAGACTAAAAATCCAAAGACATCACTAGCTCGTTCTTATAATTAGTTAATCTAACTTCCCAAGCAGGGAAACCACCCAGCCAAATAATTTTTTTTTAAAAACTCAGTCACCAAAGCAATGAAAATGAGGCTAGTCAGGGAGGCTAATCAATGACCACCCAGCCAAATAATGCATTAGATGCACTCAAAGAAATTGTTACAATCACATGCTTCCAACAGAATTCTCCAATTCAAAAACATAACAAAAGCATATGTATAGACGGAAAGATAAATGGTGAACAATATTTAACTAGTAAGTAAATTTCGGAACATGACCAAAAATGGTGTATTAGCAGATAGCAATAGAAACTAAAATGTTCAAAGAGAAAAGCTTTAAAGGTTGAATTTTTTGGCTCATAAGCCCTAATTATAAAAAAAAATCTCATAGCCTTTACTTCCACGGCTTTACTGACGCAAATGATTAGTGTGGGAACCAAATACCAGAAATTTAGTGAATATACAACAATTAGCAATAGAAAGGTAAACGGTTTAATCAATTAGGTCAAAAGAATGCTCCATTATCAGATATGAAGGAAGGCCATGGAAAGGCTATCAAAATTCCAAGGTATTGATCCGCGTGCAATGCATAACTACTGGCAATAGGACTAGGTCTATCGTAGCGGAGTACCGGCGAATCAAGGTCGAATAACACAGAGACTCGTAAGATATGTTTAATTCAGATTGAGTGTTACAAAGGCAGTCTACGAACAACTAGGGGACATAAAAGTAATAGTGGTATCAATAAGCGCACAAGATCAAACACAATTATACTTCTATAAGTCGATAAAAAGTAGTTTTGACTACGAGTTATTAGTTATTTCCCCCATATCATGCATCAATCATCCCCGTTGGTAAATTTTAATTCATTGCTAGCTACGGGTGCTAATATATAATATTACGCTACTTTCATTGAAAAGACAGTAGGTGCCTATGTGCAATTAACCTCCTTCGTTGGTTGTATTAATTCACATGCAATAAGAATTAGGACTAACCGGATCAAGAACGAGAACCTCCCTAAGCAGCTATCGTGGATTGACTAGCACGTTCATAAGGATCGATCAAGACTATGTCCAAACTATCACTTCACTTTATCGTCCTTCATGTTAAATTACGATGACATGCAAATAGTTGATCAGGTTACAAACATGTAAATTAAATCTGTCGATCAGACGTAGCTGGCGCCGATTATCATGAAACAAGATTTACTAGGTATTTCGCTGCTGTGATAAAGACCGTCGCAGTTGCGGAAGAACGCAACTTCTGTTTCATGATTTCTTCACCAACGATTCAGATCTACACACATATGGGGTAAAATAAACTAACTAGCTACTACATAGAAGAACTATATAAGTAATTAAATCATACAACCCACACAAGAAAAGAACGACAGATCTACATCTAGAAAGACCAAAAATCATACCCTCGAAGAAATCCTCCGTAGATCGCTCCCTAGGCGGCGAATCCGTCGGATCCGTGACTAGAACTCATAGAAAAACAAAAGAACGAAAAGAATTTCTATTGAATATAATGTATTTGTTTTGTGAGAAATTGTACATTGAATTCGAGGCCTGATGCCTCTTATTTATAGCTGAGTAAACTGACTTAGCTAGCCTAAAAACTACCCATCGTCCAAGAAAATATGTTTCCCGAAGCTTCTAGATCTCTCGCGACTGCGTCAACACCTCACGCAACTGCGGGGTAATTTCATAATTTTCTGCTCTGTCAAATTAACTGAAGGTTCTCGAACACCCTAGGCCTAATTCTTCATCCAGTCTGGTCCAAAGCTCGTCCAAACACTCAGCCCAATTCTCGTTGTCTGAAAATAATCAAATAATACATGAAATAATATCAAATCAGGGAATATAAACGTTAAATGCAAATTACTCGACTCATGAACCCGACATATGACATTCACTAAAAATAGTTCATATAAATGGCCGAGAACAACTAATTTTAGCTTATAATGGGTGAAATATTTATGTCGTAAGGTGTATCATTTTGCGTCATAGAAGACACTTATTATGTGCTAGTCGAATCGTACTATTAATGTCTGTTTAATAGCACATGCGACTAGAGACATTTAACTATCAAACCAATTAAAGCGAAGTGAGATCTCATCAACCATAATCACTATTATGATTTCTTTTTCACAGTTTGACATATAGAAGTTATCATATATTCAATATCATAATTGGTCGTTGAACGAACAAATATATAATAACAGAAAAACCATATAATACATGTAGAAACATAAAGAAATAGTAGAAATTATCAGACCCGGTCGGATCCGGTCCAACCTGATTGGGTTTAGGACACTATTTCAACAATCTCCCACTTGGCCAAAAGCCAATCACTCGTACACATAAGACCAAGTTGAAACATAAGAATCTCATGCAATATTCACAACCAACCCTAAGCGTGAGCGGATCACCTTTGTCACTGGGGACTCGGACTATATTCATATCATGTTCCAAATGATCTAGTCGGATGGAACCGCCTCAACACACACATGAATCTCGATGAGACCACGGTCCTTGCTTCCAAAGCAATGAATCCACTACTATATCAGCTATATATAAAATATGGAAGAACTGCACAAGGTTCATGAATGAACCTCTTAGATCCATGTACTGCTCCGGCCGCGCCTCTAAGGCACTACTGTGTTTTGGCCCAGTTGTAGAATCTACAGTGATCTCTAGCTAAGAACATTTCCAGCTCACTGTATCACTTAATCAAAGTGTCTGCAAACCCAGACTGTAGCTCCCACTATCTTCATAAGACTTAGGGTATACATCTATATCTACGTTTATTGGATTCCAAGTTTCAATGAACTAAGAACCCATCCTTAACACTTTTAAGGATAATTCTCGACATTTACCAGAATCACTTTCATACTTACTCTTGACTCCTCATGTAGTATGAACATCTGGCAAAATTCTTATCGTATGGATCCTATTGCGGTACCAAAAGGAAACTTCCATAAGTATCATCTTTCACCTTATCTTCAAGACTCACGTCCTGTCATAGATAGACCGCAAGAACACTGGCTAGCAGTATCTCTTGACGTGGTCTATGCTAAACTATTTTTGTTGAAATAGTGTCCTAAACCCCATCGGGTTGGACCGGATCCGACCGGGTCGGATCATTTCTACTATTTATTTATGTTTATACATATATTAAATGGCTTTTTGTTGTCATATAGTTGTTCTTTTAAAGAGCCAATAATGAATTGTTATATGATAACGTCCTTATTATTAAACTGTGATAGAGAAACCACGATAGGCGATTATGGTTGATGAGATCTCTAATCACTTTAATAAGTTTGATACTTAAATGTCTCTAGGCTGATGTACTATTAAACAGGGCCTTGATAGTACAAACAGGCTAGCACGTATTAGATGTCTTCTGTCTTTAAGGGCAGGGATAGATCTCGTCTATCGAAATGTAGAGACACTTGGACTGTACATGGACGTGTATTAGAGAATGCATACATTAGACTGACCCACTTACACTGTTAAGTGTCACACTATATGGCGGTTGTGTAATTATCCTTAGGACCGGAGTCTACACGGTGTGGATTGTCATGCTTTGACACTATTGATGTTTCCCCTAGCCACAGAGAGATCATGCTGTAGTGATTGGGTGTGATACTGAAGCATGCGGAGTATACATGTTTGTTCGTCCGAAAATTATGTACCCTGTCAGTATGGGTGAATATTCGAAAGGG
Source organism: Gentiana macrophylla (assembly GCA_026214975.1). Classification (NCBI taxonomy): domain Eukaryota; kingdom Viridiplantae; phylum Streptophyta; class Magnoliopsida; order Gentianales; family Gentianaceae; genus Gentiana; species Gentiana macrophylla. Next base: position 21,219,349 of record CM047809.1, on the reverse strand, counting down.
TCTTCTTATAAGGAATGTCTTACTCTCGTGAATCTTTGCAAAGTGGAAGTAAATGAGTTACTTCGAGAGAGCATGATATCCAGATTATAAGATACGGTCGTTGATGTTTGACACTCGACGAACGACCGTATGGATATTATTACAGCAATAGGATTCTATTTACACGGTAGCCGTTTCACATGAAATGTAGTAGTCATTGCACTTGACTCTTCCGATGATTGGAGGTCACGGTGTGTTGCTAGACGTTATCCAGTGATCGTTAGGTATGATGGGCATTTTTGTAATTTACACTTTGTGTCTACGGCCAACATATTCGGAAGCCTATCGGGTCACACACATAAGAACGTCTATCCGTATTAAAATGCGGTTATACTGATAACCAAATAAGGAAAGAATTTATCTCATACTATAAAGGTTATAGTGGTAAATTAATATGGTAGTATTTATTTATTATGAATAAATATAATACAAGATATTAATTATGTTGATTAATTAAATATGTATATAGATACATATATTTCGAATATATATATATATATATATATACATGTATTTTGTGAATTAATTAATCATAGTATTATATTAATTAAAGAAAATCTCAATTCCTAAATTAGTGGGGAAGGGGGCGCCATTTTAAAGTGTATTGGATACATTTGGATTGTGCAATTTAATTAATAAGATTACCATAATATTAATATTAGATATTAATTGATTTTGGAAAAATAGATTTATGGTAATGATGGTGCGTAAAACATCGAGTTTATGTATATGAGTGTTTCTCGAGGATATAAGGCTATATAAAGTGTATTTTAGTGGTGTTTTTCGGTGGCGCTTGGTGGCGGCCATGGATTCCGGCGGTGGTGCAATATAAGAGACGAAGACGGGGGCAATTCGGCTTTGCCTTTTGTTCTATATATTATTCTGCCCATATCTCAAATGAGTTTACAAAGCTCCCTATTTATAGGAGATGGAAACTTAGTCGTTAAGTAAACTTAATAGTTAAGTAAACTTAGTAGTTAAGTAAACTAAATATCTAGATGGTAAGTGGATCGAATATCTCGGCGGCGTCCACACAGGATCGAGGTCGCTGGCGGACCCGTTTATTGACTGAGGTCGCGTGTCGGCCCGTTTATTGACTGAGGTCGCGTGTCGGCCCCCCTAATCCCCTTTTGTTGCTGCATAAGGTTGAGGTCTTGAAATGGATCCGGAGACTCGCGGCTCTAATTTGGCTTGTGAGCTCGCGGGTAGCAGTGGCCGGTGGCCTTATCCTCTAACGTCGGTGGTCGGTCAGACCTGAATAAGGATCCGCGGACCTAAGTACGATTTAGGTACATCAATGGCCCCCTACTCCGTGCCCTAATCATTTTCTTGAAATGTTAGGCGGGGGGTAAAATCCGCTTTTGCGGATCTGTTGCTTTGAAATACTGTGATGGCTCGCTGTTGTGGCGGATTGTCTGTTAGCTTTGACTCAATGCCTTGCTCAGAGTAGGTCTTTTCGCTGCTTGCGTGTAGTTGATGAACTTGGCCTCTTGTGGCGTGTGCCACGAATTGATTCTGACTGGTTTTTGCGTCGTGAATCGATTTAGCCTTAGGTGGCTCGAGAGCTTTTAGTCTTGTAGAGGGCTTGCTTGAAGATGAGCTCCAAAATATGATGCCGACCTATAGGTCGGTCTTACAAGAAGGTTCGCTCGTAGGTGAATTCCAAGTATGATGCCGACCTAGAGGTCGGGCTTATAAAGTGATTTGCTCGAGGGCGAACTCCAAGTATGATGCCGACCTAGAGGTCGGGCTTATAAAGGTTCGCTCGAGGGCGAACTCCAAGTATGATGCCGACCTAGAGGTCGGGCTTATAAAGTGCTCGCTCAAAGGCGAACTCAAGTATGATGCCGACCTAGAGGTCGGGCTTATAAAGGTTCGCTCGAGGGCGAACTCAAGTATGATGCCGACCTAGAGGTCGGGCTTATAAAGGTTCGCACGAGGGCGAACTCAAGTATGATGCCGACCAGAGGTCGGGCTTATAAAGTGCTCGCTCGGCGAACTCCAAGTATGATGCCGACCTAGAGGTCGGGCTTATAAAGTGCTCGCTCGAGGGCGAACTCCAAGTATGATGCCGACCTAGAGGTCGGGCTTATAAAGTGCTCGCTCAAAGGCGAACTCTAAGTATGATGCCGACCTAGAGGTCGGGCTTATAAGAAGGTTCGCTCGAGGGCGAACTCCAAATATGATGCCGACCTGGCGTCGGGCTTATAAGAAGGTTCGCACGAGGGCGAACTCCAAATATGATGCCGACCTGGCGTCAGGCTTATAAAATGCTCGCTCAAGGGCGAACTCCAAGTATGATGCCGACCTAGAGGTCGGGCTTATAAAGTGCTCGCTCAAAGGCGAACTCTAAGTATGATGCCGACCTAGAGGTCGGGCTTATAAGAAGGTTCGCTCGAGGGCGAACTCCAAATATGATGCCGACCTGGCGTCGGGCTTATAAGAAGGTTCGCACGAGGGCGAACTCCAAATATGATGCCGACCTGGCGTCGGGCTTATAAAATGCTCGCTCAAGGGCGAACTCCAAGTATGATGCCGACCTAGATGTCGGGCTTATAAAATGATTCGCTCGAGGGCGAACTCCACGTATGATGCCGAACTGGAGTCAGGCTTAGAGTGCCGATACTGTTTATCGGGTTTGAACTGGTGTTGGTGAAAACCACGGCTATATCTTTGCGCATTGGAGCGGACAGGCTTAATCGCCGATAACGTTCTATCGGGCTTGAATCAGTGTTTGTATCGCGTAGCGAATTACCGATTATATGCTGTGCATTGTAGCGGACAGGCTTAGATGCCGATAACGTTCTATCGGGCTTAGGTCGCCGACAACGCTCTGTCGGGCTTAAAGTGCCGTGCATGAAGCGACGGGCTTAGATGCCGATAACGTTCTATCGGGCTTAGATGCCGATAACGTTCTATCGGGCTTAGGTCGCCGACAACGCTCTGTCGGGCTTAAAGTGCCGTGCATGAAGCGACGGGCTTAGATGCCGATAACGTTCTATCGGGCTTAAAGTGCCGTGCATGAAGCGACGGGCTTTTCGTTGTAGAGAAATCCATGTTGATGGCGAGCCTGTAGCAGAGAGCTCGTAATAAGATAGATTGTAATAAATGAGCTCGCTGATGTGGAGCTTGTAATAAAGTGAGCTCTCTTTGAATTTGGAGCTTATAATAAATGAGCTCATCGACACGGAGCTTGTAATGAATGCTTATTTTGCTTTTGTGACGATTCTCCCAAAGTATTTTTGAGTTCGCACCTTTATTGCGGACTCGAAATATTCACCTTTTCGAGTCCGCTATTTGGGTCCGACATATCCGTACATGTATACATATATATATATATATATATATATATATATATATATATATATATATATATATATATATATATATATATACGACCCCCTTGTTTTTGGCGAGGTCGAGGGCGTTCAAGCGTCGAACTTGCTAAAAATAATTGAATTGAAAGCCTTACTTGTTTCTGTTGAGCTCGATGATTGAATTAAAAATCCGATGTACTGGCCCCCCTTGTTTCGGTGAGATTGAGGGCGCTAAAAAGCTGAGCTCACGAAAATACTTGGGGCGAATAATAATACTTGTCTCGAATCGGACTGTTTTGTTGCACTTTTGACTTGATGGAAAAATCCGATATATGGCCCCTTGTTTTTGGTGAGGTCGAGGCGCTAAATATCGAGCTTGCTAAAATAATCGATAATAAAGTCTGACTTGAACTTGATAACGGAATCAAAAAAATTCCAATGTGTGGCCCCCTTGTTTTAATCAAGGTCGTTGCGGGCTTGGTTGAAATAAATGTCGAATTTGAGTCGTTCCTGGTTGTTTGAAAATTTCCACCTCCGGCCCCCTTGTTTTGGACAAGATTGAGATTCGAGTAACTTGTATGCAGGAAACAAATGTTGAGGTCGAACTTAGAGTGGCCGAGGTCGGGCTTAGAGCTTGCCGACCGAGGTCGGACTTAGAGCTGGCCGATGGATCGGACTTAGAGCTTGCCGACCGAGGTCGGACTTAGTGCTGGCCGAGGTCGGGCTTAGAGCTTGCCGACCGAGGTCGGACTTAGAGCTGGCCGAGGTCGGGCTTAGAGCTTGCCGACCGAGGTCGGACTTAGAGCTGGCCGATGGATCGGACTTAGAGCTTGCCGACCGAGGTCGGACTTAGTGCTGGCCGAGGTCGGGCTTAGAGCTTGCCGAGCTGAAGGTCGGACTTAGAGCTGGCCGAGGTCGGGCTTAGAGCTTGCCGAGCTGAAGGTCGGACTTAGAGCTGGCCGAGGTCGGGCTTAGAGCTTGCCGACCGAGGTCGGACTTAGAGCTGGCCGATGGATCGGACTTAGAGCTTGCCGACCGAGGTCGGACTTAGTGCTGGCCGAGGTCGGGCTTAGAGCTTGCCGAGCTGAAGGTCGGACTTAGTGCTGGCCGAGCTGCTGAGCAGTGTACAAAAGATAGCTCTATCCTTCACTTATAGTGATGTGAGTTTCCAAAAACGAGATAGTTTCAATGAGGGTTCATACCTTGAGAGGTAAGCGAGCTCGTTGTTGGAGTGTTTACGACCCGGCAACCTGGTGAGCTCGATCACTGCGAGCTCGATCTCTGGCAAGCCGGCAGGCTCGATTTGGGCGAGCTCGTTCCGGTGAATCACTGGATGAAGATCTTAGTTCCAAAACAATGGATGAATCCGAAGAAACACATCTCTTAATATTCATCCTCCTCATCTTCTTCTACCATGATAAGACCATAGCTCTTCTTTTATTCAATTCCACACCGTGCAGTCGCCCAACATTTTAGAGCTCCATTACTACTATAAAAGAATCCAGCCTTTTAAAACTTGATAATGCTAGCTCGCCGTTTCGGTTTCAAAATTTGAGAAAAAGAGGTGAGGGGCTTGGATTGAATGGTGAGCCTTTCTTGCTGAACTTTTGTTGCTATTTTTACCCATTAATTTAGAGCTGTAAATTGCTATATTAGTGGTGAGCATGAAGCAGATGTTGCAGGTGCTTGCTGATGGCCAAATTATAGTAAACCAACTTTAACCGGCAGAGTACCGGGTCGGTTGTACTACAACAACGTAGCAAGGTCGTATCCCACGAGGAATCCGTCAAGTATCACAATCACTTTTGTATCTAGTTTAGGCTCACAAATATTGGTGAAGGTAATTATAGCTGGAAAATAAAAATGACGACTTTAAAATATATGAATAAAGGAATAGCTAAATTATGATCAAGAAACACTACTCTTAACACCTTTACCGAATCACTAAGGATGAGCCTTAACCTACCAACCAACCAATAGCTTCTAATGAATGTGTTGTGGGTGCAATCTCCTAAACTGGTCCCTAGGCGCTAATACCACAACCTAGTTACCCTATATTCGGTTCAACGTCCCCTCTATGGAATTTAATTGACCTTATATGATTAAATCAATGAGATGCTCCGCATCCACCGAGTTCACGGCTTAGCTAGAATAACCTTACCAAGGAACAGGCTGCGAAAAACTCGACTAGTTCGTGCATGGCAATCCTAAAATTCTAATTCGCACACTCACTCGCAAAATACATTTATAAAGTTCGTGTGTAAAATCAATTAATGGTTCGCGACTCCACTAAAAGCATTAAGATCAAATTTTTAGAACACAAACATTCAAAAGATTAAACTTTTATGCCCTACTCATCCCTAGATCATCGTTTAGGCATCAATTTCGTAGTTCCATCACATAATTTAGCTATAATAAAATTTATTTACTCATAATAAAAATAAAAGTGCAGAAATTCATCAAGAAATAAACAAGAAACATGATAAAAGATTGAATAAAATTTACCCAAAGAAATCAGAAGAATCCAATTACAGATAAATCGTTACCGTTGTGTTGAAATCGCGAAAAACAAATATAACTGTTGTTGTGCGAAAATTTGCAGAAGGAAAAAATAAATCGGTTCTACTTGGAGAGAAAAGGTAGCTGCTGTGAACAAATAAATTATGGTATCAAAACTCTGTTCAAATTTGACCTAAATGGCTATTTATATATACACCCTCGCCGACTTCCAGGTATTACCCTTCGGAAATTTCCAGGAAAATCAAATAAAATTCCTCCTCCTTTTTCTCCTTTTCGTCCGATGCATTATTGGTTGTAATATAGGGCGTGGGCCCTTTGACCAATACTCTGCTGCTTCTTTTTTTTTTTTTTTTTTTTTTTATTTCTTTTATTTTTTTTCTTTTCCCAAATATTTGAGAGAGACAAACGGACGGAAGGAAAGAAATGCTGGGACCTCAATTCCATTTAACACAAAAGTCGGGATCCCGACACAGTTGGATAGTAATTTTTTCGAGTGCTTGAATTTGAATCACGCGTCATTTTCTCATATGAACTCCGTTGTGGGCGATTTTTATACATTGTGATCCTCGCGCGCTCTCTATCACGCCATATCTCGTAATAAAATAAACCACATACCCAAGCGTGACAAATGCTAATAAAACACACACAAATCACCAAAAATATCGAGATTTTCGACGTAAACGTCTTATCATCTCGTGATTCAACTCGTGGTGAAATGTGCCCATAAAAACACTTAACTACCCCAAAATTACACGAATATGCTATAAATAGAGGTAAAATGCACACGAAATTATAAAGAAAGTTGACTCTCATCAACTACCCCCACTTAGCGTTTGCTCGCCTCGAGCAAATCAAGCGATTCAAAAATAAATCATGAGGTCAACATTGCGATCATATGGGAAACCAAAATATCCAATGAGTAAAAACTAGTCAACAAACGAATAAACACGAGCCAAAACTTATTTTATCATGGAAACGGAATGTGTGTGTGTATAGCTTCTCAATCATTCATTCTGATCAACCGGCTCGGATTATAGACGCATGACTAATGTTGTTACACCATAGGCTTATACTTCATAATCATCTCCACTAATCGAGGTCGAATCAAGGCTAACTAAGGTCAGCAGACTTGCACGGTTGTAACGTTAGGCTAGGGAGGGGGCTAATCGAAAGGATAAAAGAATATCAAAAGAGAAATACGAGTGAGCTTAATCAAAACTTCTTGAAATTGCCTCATAACTCACCTCTTTAGCTTGGTTCAAGCAAGCATTCTCCTTCTTTACTCTCAAATTCCAACATACTTCTTTGTGAACTCGTCCCACCAACGCCACATTGGAAGAAATAATACATGGCTTTCGTCAAACATTCTTTGACTCAACTTTATTCCAACACTTTATTCAAATTTTGCCCTTTTTTTTTTTGTTTTGTTTTTGTCTTTTTTTGTTTTTTTTTTTTTTTTTTTTTTTTTTTTTTTTGATACTTGATAAACCAAACACCAACACTTTTTGCATCCCTTCTCATTCATAAAGCAAAGGCTCCACCAACACCATACTTGGATACACATCTCCACCACCCCACACTTGTGCTAGTAAGTGTGCCCAAAATAAGATTAAAACTCACTCGTAGGGGCCAAAAAATGTAGACCACAAATAAAGGCTAAGGGTTGGTAATTATGGGCTAATCAACGAATGGCTAAGTTCGGTGGGGTCTAACCACCCCGCAAAGGCTTAGAGGGGTTTTTCGTGGAAATTATATACATGGTGGCTATTTGGCTCTGGTTGAATCAAAGAAATGCCAGGACCGTCATCCCTTAATCTACCAAGATTGACCTTCTATTTCGCCTCGAAGTTATTGGTATAAGTTCTAGGTAGCAGTTAATGTCTATGGCATCTATAAGCATTCACTAATCAACCACAACTCATGAAACAAAGCTATTACGTGCATAAGAATTCCATTTCCACAACAAGATGAAGGTTTGACTCGCATGCATTCAAATCTTGACTAATAATTAACCATCGAAGATAATGACTCACATAGGATTCACAATATCGTAATTATGAAGAATTTAAAAATAGCTCAACTTTTACCCCAATGGACCAAACACTAAGCATATAGCTCATTCGATGCATAAAATTAAAGCACATGGTAGTAAAGTGAAGCTAAGTCTACCACCCCACTTAAAAGCGTAACACCGTCCTCGGTGTGTGAGTGATAAAGTAAAGAAAGAAAGACTTAGTTGAACCGGAACAGAGCGCAACCATGCAAAGTGACAACCTCCAATGTATCTCCCAGGTACTGTGCAATCACAACATAGAAACCAAGAATCCACTACTGACGAAAGGCCGAAACCTTAAGCGTAGGTAAGCACAAGTATGGAGATGTATAGAACAAAGAATATATGGGTTATCACAAAGCATGAAATGGAATTCGAGATGCTGGGGTCAAATAAATTATTGGGGATTGATTGATTGATTTTTTTTTTTTTTTTTTTTTTTTTTTGAATATCCTAATAACGAGAAAGATGGGTTGCCTCCCATAAGCGCCTTTGTTTTATGTCGTTGGCTCGATGAGAATGAAGAATTATCGGAGGATAAAGAAAGATCGCCAAATTTTGTAGAGTCATTGGCTTGACTCGCGACTCGCGTCGCTCGGTGGGAAGTCGGTAAAGGTCACAATCTCGAGGGCCTTATCATAAGGCATATGCTCATATTTCTTCAGCCGTAGGCCATTCGTGAGAAACGTACCCTTGGTCGGGTGAGTGACCTCGATTGCACCGGAAGGAAAAACTCGGGAAACTTTAAAGGGTCCCATCCACCTAGACTTTAGCTTGCCTTGAAAGAAGTGAAGACGAGTGTTATAGAGCAAGACTTCATCCCTTCCTTAAAATTCTTATTTTTAATTTTCATATCATGGAGGATTTTAGTCTTGTCTTTGTAGACTCGACCACTCAAAAGATTGAAGGCGGAATTCATCCAACTCGGCTAATTGTAGCAACCTCTTCTCGCCGGTTGCCCCCTCATCAAGATTCAAAAAACGTGTGGCCCAATACGACTTATGCTCCAACTCTACCGGTAAATGACACGCTTTTCCATACACCAACATAAACGGGGACATCCCGATGGGCGTCTTAAACGCTGTCCTATGCGCCCATAATGCATCGTCCAACTTGTGGGCCCAATCCTTACGGTTCGAATTCACCGTCTTCTCAAGTATTCGTTTAATCCCACGGTTGGTCACCTCCGCCTGGCCACTTGATTGGGGATGATATGAGGTCCCCATTTTATGCTTGACTCCATATTTTTCTAGGAGTTTATCAAATGGCCGATTACGAAAATGACTTCCTCTGTCGCTAATTATTGCCCGTGGCACTCCAAACCTAGTAAGAATATACTTTTTCACGAATCGAATGACCACGTTTCTGTCATTAGTGGGTGAAGCAATGGCTTCAGCCCACTTAGACACATAATCACAAGCGACCAAAATGTACTTGTTCCCATAGGAAGACGGGTAAGGTCCCATAAAATCAATCCCCCATACATCAAAAACCTCACAAACTACGATTGGTTGCATAGGCATCTCATCTCTCTTACTTATCCGTCCGGCTCTTTGACACGCGTCACACGCCTTCACATAGGCGTGTGCATCCCTAAAAATCGTTGGCCAATAAAAGCCACTTTGCAAAACCTTATACGCGGTCCTATCGCCGGCATGATGCCCGCCAGCTTCCTTGTCATGACAAAATGACAAGATGCTTGGTATCTCACCGTCATCCACACATCTACGAATAATTCCATCCGAACATCGCTATATATAGGTATGGATCGTCCCATATGTAATAGTTCAACTCGCTAAAGAACTTTTGCGTTGGTTGTGGGATAACTCAGATCTACTGAACTCGCAAGCTAGGTAATTAACATAGGGACCGAACCAAGGGCCTCCAAACTTACTCACGGGCCTAACATCGACCTTCATATCGAGGGATAGCGGTATCCACCGTGAACAACCTCTCATCCGGAAAATCATCTCCTATCTCACTTGCAACTTCCTCATCCTTCATCTCATTAGGTAGGCGACTCAAATAGTCCGCCACCACGTTCTCACACCCTTTCTCGTCCTTAATGGTCACATCAAATTCTTGGAGGAGCAAAATCCACCTCAACAAGCGTGGTTTAGCATCCTTCTTAGCAAAGAGGTACCTAAGAGCGGCATGATCAGTGTGCACAACTACCTTGGAACCTAGCAAATAGGATCTAAACTTATCGAAAGCAAAAACAACGGCTAGAAGTTCCTTCTCGGTAGTGGCATACTTACATTGAAATTTGGATTCAATGTGTGACTAGCATAATAGATGGGCTTGAAAAGCTTATCTCTCTTTTGGCCTAGGACTGCTCCTACGGCAGTGTCACTCGCATCACACATGATTTCAAACTCCTCGCTCCAGTTGGGTGCTATTAGGATTGGTGCCTTAACCAATAAGCTCTTAATAGTGTGGAAAGCTTGTAGGCAATCATCATCGAAAGCAAATGGCACATCTTTGGTCAATAAGTGTGTAAGGGGCTTGGCAATTTTGGAAAAATCCTTAATGAATCTCCTATAGAACCCCGCATGACCAAGAAAACCCCGAAGTGTTTTCAAGTTCATAGGGGGTGGGAGTTTCTCAATCGCCTCCACCTTCGCCCTATCAACCTCAATGCCATACCTAGAGATCTTATGGCCTAGGACTATTCCTTCTTCCACCATAAAGTGGCACTTCTCCCAATTCAACACCAAGTCGGTGTCCTCACACCTTTGCAAAACCTTATCTAAATTCCCAAGCACTCATCAAAAGAATCTCCAAACACACTAAAATCATCCATGAAGACTTCTAAGAACTTTTCTATCATATCGGCAAAGATGGCCACCATGCACTTTTGGAATGTTATGGGTGCATTACACAACCCGAACGGCATTCTTTTGTATGCAAAGGTGCCATATGGGGGCAGGTGAAAGTGGTCTTTTCTTGGTCTTGGGGTCTATAACAATTTGGTAATAACCACTAAACCCATCTAGGAAACAATAAAAGCATGACCACTTAGACGCTCTAGCATTTGATCAATAAAGGGTAGGGAAAATGATCTTTACGTGTAAGCGTCATTTAATTTCCTATAATCTATGCATACACGATAGCCCGGTAACAAGACGCGTAGGAATTAACTCATTATTAGCATTAGGGACAACGGTCATACCTCCCTTTTCGAACTACGTGTGTGGGCTCACCCACTCGCCCTGAAATGGCATAGATTATCCCCATCTCGAGCATCTTTATCACCTCCTTCTTCACTACCTCTTGCATGTGAGGATTGAGTCTTCTTTGTGGTTGACGCACCGCCCGTGCATCCTCGTTCAAGATGATTTTGTGCTTCACAATCTCAGGGCTTATTCCCCGTATATCCGCCATTTTCCATCCAAAAGCCTTTTTATGGCTCCTCAAGACTCTAAGTAACTTTTCTTCCTGCAAAGATGTTAGTGCAGACGAAATAATCAAAGGAAGCAAGTCATTTTCAAGAAAAACATACTTGAGGTGTTCAGGCAATGGTTTCAGCTCCAAGTCTTTTGGTGGATCTTCAATGGATGGCTTCATCTTCTCCTCATTTAGTTCCAACTCCATAAATTTGTGCCACTTGGCACCAACATAATCCGTAGCCTCCAAATCGCATGCAGCCTCTCTCAACTCTTCTTCATCAGATCTCAATTGTGCTTGATTTCATCAAGCATTCTTCCAATGGCTCAGAATAACCCTGCGTATTAGTACATTCCGCAACAAGAGGATATATAGAATCTATAAAGTGGCACTCATCAGGGTCATCACATGGGTGCTTAATAGACTTATAAACATTTAACGTCACTTTCTCATCCCCCACTCTCATCGTAATCTCTCCCTTCGAACATCAAGCAAAGTCCTACCCACGCCAAAAAAGGGTCTACCTAGCAATATAGGGGTATGACTATCCTCCTCCATATCCAAAACCACAAAATCTACGGGGAAAGCTAACTTCTCTACTTGAACCAAAACATCTTCTACGACTCCCATGGGCCGCCTAACCGACCTATCCGCCATTTGTAAGGTCATGTTCGTTCTTTTTAGCTCGCCCAACCCCAAAGTCTCATATATTCTCCTGGGCATAAGACTAACACTCGCCCCTAAATCACATAGCACACTGGGAAACATAACTTGGCCTATGGTGCATGGAATTGAGAAACTACCCGGGTCTTTCAACTTTGGAGGCAACTTATTTTGGAAAACAGCAGAACACTCCTCGTTGAGACAAACAACTTCCTCCATTTTAGCCTTGTTGGATAAAATTCCCTTTAAAAATTTCACATAAGATGGCATGTTTGCAAGCGCATCTACAAGGGGAATATTTATCTCAACTTTGCGTAAGATATCGAGAAATTTGTTTTGACTCTTGGTAAGAGTTGGCTTTTTAGGGCCACGAGGAGGGTATGGCAAAGTCGATAAATCAAAAGGTTTCTTAGTAGCATTCATACTTGTGTTGTGCATACACCGATTTCGACGCTTTCGCATGCTTTCGGGCGTTGAGCTCGGTGTCTCTACTTCTTTTCGAACATCCTCGGTTTTCTTCTCATCCTCAACGATTTCCCAATCTTCATTCTCTTCTTTGGGCTTCTCCTCATTCTCCTTTTTTTCACAACGGTGCTTCAACCTCAATACCCACAGCTTTCCCGCTTCTCGTATAAATGGCATTCACCCCTTAGATTCCTCATTGATTGCTTGGCACCCCACCACTTGAGTGAAGTCGAACCTCCGTGATTTGACCCATTTGAGTCTCCAAATTCCTTACTACACATTGCGAGTTCACGTGGGCATTTTTCATCTCCTTCACATCTCTACTAATTTGCTCCAATAGAAGATCCGTGGAACTTTTAGGTTGCACGGGTTCTGAAGGTGTGGTAGTGCTGAATGTGGGGCCGGGGCATATTGCAAATGTGCGTTAGGGTGCATGTAAGCCCCTTGTTGAGGTTGCCTCAGGTTACCAAAATTGTTTTGCTGTTGAGGCCTATATTGATTATGTTGTGGTTGTACAACTGCAAGGGTCGTAGTCCGCCGGAACCAGGATTTCTTGCCCAAGCTAAATTAGGATTGTCCCGCCAATTCTGATAATTTTGTCCCCTGTTCTGATTTGCCAAGTAGTTCACATCCATTTGTTGCCAATTGGGGGTCAAACTTGGATCTGCAGTTTGATAAACCATGGGGCTCGAGCATAATGGATGCATGTCCATTGAGTTAAGGCCAAAGGGGTTTTCGAGGGTTGGATCATTTAACATTTGTGTGGTGGTCAATTGGCTAACATGTTGGGTTGGGCAATTAGAGGCCCAATGTTCACCACCACAAGTAGTGCAACCCTTCGACTCATTCTGCCATGATAACATATCACTCATTTGCTTCTTCAGTTCAACCATTTCTGCTTGCATCTTCATAGCCTCTTCACTTACCCCAACTTGGTCAACCGAACCAATTGGTTTCCTTGTCATTCTTCTCCCGATTTTCCATTGTCGGTTACTCTGCAACCCTCTCTATCGTAGCCAATGCAACATCGGGCTCCACACTCATCATATCTCCCCACATACGCGTTCAGATTCGATTGATCGTCTCTCTCAATCCTCCATAAAAAGATGTACTTGATTCCATGCTTCTTGCCCATGTTGTGGACATTTTCTCAACATGGCTTTGAATCTATCCCAAGCCTCGTGCATACTCTCCATGTCCAATTGTTCGAAATTAGCAATGTCACCTTCATGTCCAAAGTTACGGAGAGAGGACAATACTTCATGAGAAATTTCATGATCACTTGATCCAAGTGTGTAAGGACTCATGTAGGAGTGACTCGTACCAAGCTCTGGCGGCTTCTTTTAGTGCAAAAGGAATAGCAACATCCTCGATCGCCTCGCCGGATACCCCATTCATCTTTACTGTCCGACAAACTTGCATGAAATGGTTCAAAAATTGATTCGGGTCTTCAGTCGACTTACCCCGAAACTGTGCACTGTCGTTCAGAAGATACCACACATGCTGTTTAATTTCCAGATTGTTTGCCGGAATGGGTGGCAAACGGATGGGTGTGTGCCCCTCACCTATGATAGGTTGCGCGTAGTCCCTCAAAATCCGTCCTTGATTACCTTGGTTCTGTACCTGATTGCCTGGATTCTGTGCCCTAGGTGGTGCATAAAAATTTTGTGCATAAATAGGGGCGGCCGGTGGTGGATTCGCATATTGTTGCTGATTCTGCATCATCATCTGCATCATCATTTGCATCATCTGATTCTGGTCAAAAGGTGCTTGACCAACTAAATTCCCCTGATTGTTGTTGTTCTGATTCTGCGGGGCTTGTTGTTGTTGTCGGACTTGATTCTGCCGACCTCCCTGATTTTGAACCCCATTTGGTCCCAGATTAAGTGCCCTCTGATTAGGTGGGGGCTCTCTGTTAAGGCCTTGTATTTCCCGATCCTCGGGAGTAAGCGTCGGGTCTAGGCGTAAACCATCTTCAGTTTCATCTACAACATGTAAATTCGTCAGATCCCCACTTCCTGACGTCATTTCTGATTCTTCTGATTGGGATTCTAACTCAATAAATGATGTCGATGCTCTTCCAACTGAGTTCTTTTTTCTCACACTGTTCTGATGTCTCGCAAATGCTTCAATCTCTGGATTCAAAGGAAGTAGTGGTTCCTTGGAACTTCGGGTCATACACTGCAATCACCAAAACAACACGAAAACGGTAAAATAAAAACGACCTAATCCTAAATACTTGAATGACTTATTGATATTGACCGATTCCCCGGCAACGGCGCCAATTTGATAAGAGAGATTTTCACACATCCCGGCTCGATCAAATAAAATTTATAAACTCGAGACCTTCGGCAAAACTCACTCTCTAACCGGCAGTGGACCGGGTCAATCGTAGGTAGTGCGTTCAGAGTCCGAGGTCGATCCCACGAGGAGATTGAGTCGAATAAAAACATTGTGTTAAAGTCGAGAGGCGAGAGCAAAGAATAAGACAATCGATCGAAACTATTATTAATCTACGGCATAAATAGGGATCAAAATCAAGAACTTTTATCTAAAAGCAGATTTCATCAAATCAATCATCTACATAATCAAAACAATATTGAGAGAAAACAAATTGTAATCAGAAAACTCACAATGATGTACTGCAGAAGAATAAATTCGAATCCCAAATCAACAAAAGTTCCATCTTTATTTGCTACCATGATCCCAAGCACGAATTCTTCCGATCGAATGTCAAATTCTACTCTATATACACTAATCTAAAAATATGAAAAGCAGGGGCGTAGGGCGGAGCTTTAATCCGACTATTTAGATGTCAACTTTGTCATATGACCGCTTGAAGCGGTGGGTTGAGCACCTAAGCCGTCCTCAAACTCTGTCTATGCCAAAATATGTCGGAATTGCCGTTGTATTGTGTTTAGAGCCCCTTTTATAGGCAGAAATTCGCAGCTTGACCTAAGTGGGCCGACCTTGACCTAAATGGGCCGACCAGCTCGGCTCGTCTGACTCGTCTTCAGTAAATCTTTAATAACTTCTTGTGTGGAGCTCCGAATTGAACGATTCAAGATGCGTTGGAAAGCTCTTGGAATTCTCTACAACTTTCATGAAGACCACGAAGCCAGAAAATGCTCCCAGGATAGGTCAAAATGCAAATCAATGGACTGGTCAAATGAAAACTCGAATCTCTGAATCTGGATCTATCCGTGCGGATTGGTCTTGATCTCTTTGGTTATCCGTCACGGATGAAGCTTTTATCCGTGACGGCTATTTTTTCTCTGGAATATTGAGCCTTTGGTCGGTTGGGTTATCCGTCACGGATAACTCCTTTATCCGTCACGGATGAGTGCCTTGGTCTTCAAACATCCACTTTTCTCCCACTTAGCCTCAGTTTCCTTGCCTCGGACATGTCCTAGCTCATAAATCCTTGCCTTCCGAGCTCCCGAATCATCAATTTCCTGCATAGATAGGGAAACACCAAGAAAACACATAATCCCGTGGAACACGGGTCCTCGGAAATGAGAAAAGTGTAAAAGCAGGCCGAGTTTACGGAAAACCGATGAGAACTTCGCCGTGCAATGAAAACCTCACTAATCACTCAAAACGGGTCAAAACTCACCCGAAATATGCTAGAAATGTGATAATTATGGGTTAAACCATACATAAATGTACTGATAAAGTTGGTTCCCATCACCACCCCACACTTAGCCTTTACTCGTCCTCGAGTAAATCAAAGCGATCAAAAGAACAAAAAATCAACTTTACGGTACATGCATGCGTTTCAAAATATCAAAGTAAAAGGGAGTTAGACAAATGAATGTAATACCCTGACTCCACAATGTCACGAAACAGAGTGAGTGCGTGAGTGAATGACGACGACTTATACTCAATACGGTTACCGGCTTGGAATACTGGACGAACGACTGTACACATCCCTGCCCTTCCTAGAGTCTCCACTAATCGAGATTCACCAAGGCCAGAGATCCGGTCAGGTAGGACTTTAGGGTTGTAATGTTTAAGCTCGGACGGGGGTTATCGAAGGATAATTTGGGACCGGAGAAAAGAAAGTACGAGTGAACCTAATCAACTGGTGTACCCCCTCAACTTGATCATAAAAAAAACACTACCAAACTCCTTCGAATATCATGTAGACTCAAAGTCCAACCTTAACATCATAATAGGCTAGTAAGCACATCCCTTTCCCGGCTTTCTTCGGTTCAACTCTTATTCAATCTCTTATTCAACTTTCCCATTCTCTTTCTTTTTCTTTTCTTTTCATTTCACATTTTTTTTTCATTCATTTTTTTTTTCAAACAAACTTTCTTTTCCATACTTTCTCATTTTCTTGAACCGAAGGTCGTATCTGATTTCCTCGAGCTTCTCCTTCTCTAAGTGTTAGCTCACAATTCCCTCCTCGTAGTATTTCACGACTCTCTCTCCCACCCCACACTTGTCTTGGCAAGTGTGTCTAAGGAACAACTAAGTCCACTCGTAGGGTAGTCAAAAGAAACGTGACCAATTTATCGGCTCATGGCTAGGAATTATAGGCTAAGTAACAAACGGCTTAAATTGCGGGCGGTGGTCGACCGCTCTATCAAGGCTTAGAGGGTTTAGAGGGATAATGTTGGGATGTTGGCTTTTGGCTCTGGTCGCCTAAAGAACCGCCTTCCCGTCATCCCAAACCTACCAAGGTGAAACCTTTCTATTTCGCCTCAAAACTAGGGGTACAAGTGTGTAAAGCAATCGCACTAGGTACAAACGTCGTCAAACGTGTATTAAAAGTGTTCCAGAATCGTGAAAAGGGTGGACTCACTGTGTTACATTCACAAGGCTAACAACCGTTTACTAAATCAATTGTGAAAAGCATGCATATATTGAGGCGTTAAAACCTTGGAAAATTTTGAAAAATGCCTAAAATTGACTCGGAACGCAGCGTAAAGACCAAGTTCATATCACATAACGGCATATCCCGGGTAATAAACCAAATTAAAACAAGCAAAACTAAGTCGTCCCACCCCCCACTTTAGTGAAACACCGTCCTCGGTGTGTAAACGAAAAAGAAGGAAAGACTTAGCTTAGTGGCCCGGAAAAGCGCCGCAATCGAATCCCGTGATAGTCTCCTCACAGCTCATCCCAAATCCCTAAAATGAGCATAACAGAAACAAAGAAAAATATGCACGGGACATGGTCCACGTGCCAAAACATGCAAATAGGATTCCGGGGATATAAATTAGAGACACTATCACGTCAGAAAACTCGATAAAAAACACATAAGCATACATTTTCACCATATTCATCTCGAGTTCCTTTCGGACACTTCTAAGCTCGAATTATTCCAAAACTTTTTTTTTTTTTTTTTTTTTTTTTTTTTTTTTTTTTACGGCAGCTCTAGAATGCCTTTTTTTTTTCTTTTTCTTTATTAATTTTTTTCTTTTTTTTTTTTTTTTTTTTTTTTTTTTTTTTTTTTGAAATGAGAACCACCATTTACATGATGTGATCACATCAATTGAATTTTGGTCCCAGCCAACGTGGTGGGTTGTTTTTTTTTTTTTTTTTTTTCTTTTCAAACAAACACAAAAAACCTTTGGTATCTTAACTTTCCAAGGAAAAACTATGGTTGTCGAAGGCCCTAAGCCTCGCCTTAGCCTGATCTGCTATGATATCAACTCTGCATAACAACCGATAATCGGTGGGTTAAGTACCAAAATCTCACATCAAACCGAAGTTTAGGATCACACGATTCCAGCATCCCATAGCCTCTATCGAAGTTTAAGTAAGACAAAATGTTTTCAAATTTGTTTATTTTTTCTACTTCCATTTTTTTTTTTTTTTTTAAACACACACACACACGATATCTTAAACCCCTCAAGAAACAACTATGGTATCCGAAGGCCCTAAGCCCTAGTTCTAGCGGGACTTATATTGATATCAACCTCCGGGAAGCTAAGTACCTAAAGTCGTATTCAAACCAAGTTTAGGATCACATAACTCCGGCATCGCATAGCATTTTCTTTCAGAATTTAAGTAAAACACAAGGTTTTCATATTTTTGAGTTCTTTTTTCTAATTTTTCGTCCATGACCAAAACACAAGAATTTTTTTTTTTTTTTCGACAAACAATCTCCCCGGCAACGGCGCCAGAAAACTTGATGGCCAAATTATAGTAAACCAACTTTAACCGGCAGAGTACCGGGTCGGTTGTACTACAACGGCGAGCAAGGTCGTATCCCACGAGGAATCGTCCAAGTATCACAATCACTTTTGTATCTAGTTTAGGCTCACAAATATTGGTGAAGGTAATTATATTTGGAAAATAAAAATAGCGACTTTAAAATATATGAATAAAGGAATAGCTAAATTATGATCAAGAAACACTACTCTTAACACCTTTACCGAATCACTAAGGATGAGCCTTAACCTACCAACCAACCAATAGCTTCTAATGAATGTGTTGTGGGTGCAATCTCTAAACCTGGCCACAAGCGCTAATACCACAACCTAGTTACCCTATATTCGGTTCAACAGTCCCCTCTATGGAATTTAATTGACCTTATATGATTAAATCAATGAGATGCTCCGCATCCACCGAGTTCACGGCTTAGCTAGAATAACCTTACCAAGGAACAGGCTGCGAAAAACTCGACTAGTTCGTGCATGGCAATCCTAAAATTCTAATTCGCACACTCACTCGCAAAATACATTTATAAAGTTCGTGTGTAAAATCAATTAATGGTTCGCGACTCCACTAAAAGCATTAAGATCAAATTTTTAGAACACAAACATTCAAAAGATTAAACTTTTATGCCCTACTCATCCCTAGATCATCGTTTAGGCATCAATTTCGTAGTTCCATCACATAATTTAATTTATAATAAAATTTAGCTACTCATAATAAAAATAAAAGTGCAGAAATTCATCAAGAAATAAACAAGAAACATGATAAAAAGATTGAATAAAATTTACCCAAAGAAACTGTAGCAATCCACTACTCGAATCGTCACTTCGTTGTGTTGAAATCGCGAAAAACAAATATAACTGTTGTTGTGCGAAAATTTGCAGAAGGAAAAAATAAATCGGTTCTACTTGGAGAGAAAAGGTAGCTGCTGTGAACAAATAAATTATGGTATCAAAACTCTGTTCAAATTTGACCTAAATGGCTATTTATATATACACCCTCGCCGACTTCCAGGTATTACCCTTCGGAAATTTCCAGGAAAATCAAATAAAATTCCTCCTCCTTTTTCTCCTTTTCGTCCGATGCATTATTGGTTGTAATATAGGGCGTGGGCCCTTTGACCAATACTCTGCTGCTTCTTTTTTTTTTTTTTTTTATTTCTTTTATTTTTTTTCTTTTCCCAAATATTTGAGAGAGACAAACGGACGGAAGGAAAGAAATGCTGGGACCTCAATTCCATTTAACACAAAAGTCGGGATCCCGGACACGGTTGGATAAGTAATTTTTTAGTCTTGAATTTGAATCACGCGTCATTTTCTCATATATGAACTCCGTTGTGGGACGATTTTATACCATTTGTGATCCTCGTCGCGCTCTCTATCACGCCATATCTCGTAATAAAAATAAACCACATACCCAAGCGTGACAAATGCTAATAAAACACACACAAATCACCTAAAAATATCGAGATTTTCGACGAACGCCTTATCATCTCGTGATTCAACTCGTGGTGAAATGTGCCCATAAAAACACTTAACTACCCCAAAATTACACCGAATATGCTATAAATAGAGGGTAAAATGCACACGAAATTATAGCAAAGTTGACTCTCATCAACTACCCCCCACTTAGCGTTTGCTCGCCCTCGAGCAAATCAAGCGATTCAAAAATAAATCATGAGGTCAACATTGCGATCATATGGGAAACCAAAATATCCAATGAGTAAAAACTAGTCAACAAACGAATAAACACGAGCCAAAACTTATTTTATCATGGAAACGGAATGTGTGTGTGTATAGCTTCTCAATCATTCATTACAGTCAACCGGCTCAGATTATAGACGCATGACTAATGTTGTTACACCATAGGCTTATACTTCATAATCATCTCCACTAATCGAGGTCGAATCAAGGCTAACTAAGGTCAGGCAGGACTTGCACGGTTGTAACGTTAGGCTAGGGAGGGGGCTAATCGAAAGGATAAAAGAATATCAAAAGAGAAATACGAGTGAGCTTAATCAAAACTTCTTGAAATTGCCTCATAACTCACCTCTTTAGCTTGGTTCAAGCAAGCATTCTCCTTCTTTACTCTCAAATTCCAACATACTTCACTGTGAACTCGTCCCACCAACGCCACATTGGAAGAAATAATACATGGCTTTCGTCAAACATTCTTTGACTCAACTTTATTCCAACACTTTATTCAAATTTTGCCCTTTTTTTTTTGTTTTGTTTTTGTCTTTTTTGTTTTTTTTTTTTTTTTTTTTTTTTTTTTTTTTTTTGATACTGATAAACCAAACACCAACACTTTTTGCATCCCCTTCTCATTCATAAAGCAAAGGCTCCACCAACACCATACTTGGATACACATCTCCACCACCCCACACTTGTGCTAGCAAGTGTGCCCAAAATAAGATTAAAACTCACTCGTAGGGGCCAAAAAAATGTAGACCACAAATAAAGGCTAAGGGTTGGTAATTATGGGCTAATCAACGAATGGCTAAGTTCGGGTGGGGGTCTAACCACCCTGCAAAGGCTTAGAGGGGTTTCTGTGGAAATTATATACATGGCTGGCTATTTGGCTCTGGTTGAATCAAAGAAATGCCAGGACCGTCATCCCTTAATCTACCAAGATTGACCCTTCTATTTCGCCTCGAAGTTATTGGTATAAGTTCTGGTAATGATTAATGTCTATGGCATCTATAAGCATTCACTAATCAACCACAACTCATGAAACAAAGCTATTACGTGCATAAGAATTCCATTTCCACAACAAGATGAAGGTTTGACTCGCATGCATTCAAATCTTGACTAATAATTAACCATCGAAGATAATGACTCACATAGGATTCACAATATCAGAATTATGAAGAATTTAAAAAATAGCTCAACTTTTACCCCAATGGACCAAACACTAAGCATATAGCTCATTCGATGCATAAAATTAAAGCACATGGTAGTAAAGTGAAGCTAAGTCTACCACCCCCACTTAAAACGTAACACCGTCCTCGGTGTGTGAGTGATAAAGTAAAGAAAGAAAGACTTAGTTGAACCGGAAGCAGCGCAACCATGCAAAGTGACAACCTCCAATGTATCTCTCGGGTACTGTGCAATCACAACATAGAAACTAAGAATCCACTACGACGAAAGGCCGAAACCTTAAGCGTAGGTAAGCACAAGTATGGAGATGTATAGAACAAAGAATATATGGGTTATCACAAAGCATGAAATGGAATTCGAGATGATGGGGTCAAATAAATTATTGGGGATTGATTGATTGATTTTTTTTTTTTTTTTTTTTTTTTTTTTTTTGAATATCCTAATAACCGAGAAAGATGGGTTGCCTCCCATAAGCGCCTTTGTTTTATGTCGTTGGCTCTCGTGAATGAAGAATTATCGGAGGATAAAGAAAGATCGCCAAATTTTGTAGAGTCATTGGCTTGACTCGCGACTCGTCGCTCGGTGGGAAGTCGGTAAAGGTCACAATCTCGAGGGCCTTATCATAAGGCATATGCTCATATTTCTTCAGCCGTAGGCCATTCGTGAGAAACGTACCCTTGGTCGGGTGAGTGACCTCGATTGCACCGGAAGGAAAAACTCGGGAAACTTTAAAGGGTCCCATCCACTAGACTTTAGCTTGCCTTGAAAGAAGTGAAGGCGAGTGTTATAGAGCAAGACTTCATCCCTTCCTTAAAATTCTTATTTTTAATTTTCATATCATGGAGGATTTTAGTCTTGTCTTTGTAGACTCTCGACCACTCAAAAGATTGAAGGCGGAATTCATCCAACTCGGCTAATTGTAGCAACCTCTTCTCGCCGGTTGCCCCCTCATCAAGATTCAAAAAACGTGTGGCCCAATACGACTTATGCTCCAACTCTACCGGTAAATGACACGCTTTTCCATACACCAACATAAACGGGGACATCCCGATGGGCGTCTTAAACGCTGTCCTATGCGCCCATAATGCATCGTCCAACTTGTGGGCCCAATCCTTACGGTTCGAATTCACCGTCTTCTCAAGTATTCGTTTAATCCCACGGTTGGTCACCTCCGCCTGGCCACTTGATTGGGGATGATATGAGGTCCCCATTTTATGCTTGACTCCATATTTTTCTAGGAGTTTATCAAATGGCCGATTACGAAAATGACTTCCTCTGTCGCTAATTATTGCCCGTGGCACTCCAAACCTAGTAAGAATATACTTTTCACGAATCGAATGACCACGTTACATCATTAGTGGGTGAAGCAATGGCTTCAAATTTCACTTAGACACATAATCACAAGCGACCAAAATGTACTTGTTCCCATAGGAAGACGGGTAAGGTCCCATAAAATCAATCCCCCATACATCAAAAACCTCACAAACTACGATTGGTTGCATAGGCATCTCATCTCTCTTACTTATCCGTCCGGCTCTTTGACACGCGTCACACGCCTTCACATAGGCGTGTGCATCCCTAAAAATCGTTGGCCAATAAAAGCCACTTTGCAAAACCTTATACGCGGTCCTATCGCCGGCATGATGCCCGCCAGCTTCCTTGTCATGACAAAATGACAAGATGCTTGGTATCTCACCGTCATCCACACATCTACGAATAATTCCATCCGAACATCGCCTATATAGGTATGGATCGTCCCATATGTAATAGTTCAACTCGCTAAAGAACTTCTTGCGTTGGTTGTGGGATAACTCAGGATCTACGAACTCGCAAGCTAGGTAATTAACATAGGGACCGAACCAAGGGCCTCCAAACTTACTCACGGGCCTAACATCGACCTTCATATCAGGGATAGCGGTATCCACCGTGAACAACCTCTCATCCGGAAAATCATCTCCTATCTCACTTGCAACTTCCTCATCCTTCATCTCATTAGGTAGGCGACTCAAATGGTCTGCCACCACGTTCTCACACCCTTTTCTGTCCTTAATGGTCACATCAAATTCTTGGAGGAGCAAAATCCACCTCAACAAGCGTGGTTTAGCATCCTTCTTAGCAAAGAGGTACCTAAGAGCGGCATGATCAGTGTGCACAACTACCTTGGAACCTAGCAAATAGGATCTAAACTTATCGAAAGCAAAAACAACGGCTAGAAGTTCCTTCTCGGTAGTGGCATACTTACATTGAGCTGGATTCAATGTGTGACTAGCATAATAGATGGGCTTGAAAAGCTTATCTCTCTTTTGGCCTAGGACTGCTCCTACGGCAGTGTCACTCGCATCACACATGATTTCAAACTCCTCGCTCCAGTTGGGTGCTATTAGGATTGGTGCCTTAACCAATAAGCTCTTAATAGTGTGGAAAGCTTGTAGACAGTCATCATCGAAAGCAAATGGCACATCTTTGGTCAATAAGTGTGTAAGGGGCTTGGCAATTTTGGAAAAATCCTTAATGAATCTCTATATAACCCCGCATGACCAAGAAAACCCGAAGTGTTTTCAAGTTCATAGGGGTGGGAGTTTCTCAATCGCCTCCACCTTCGCCCTATCAACCTCAATGCCATACCTAGAGATCTTATGGCCTAGGACTATTCCTTCTTCCACCATAAAGTGGCACTTCTCCCAATTCAACACCAAGTCGGTGTCCTCACACCTTTGCAAAACCTTATCTAAATTCCCCAAGCACTCATCAAAAGAATCTCCAAACACACTAAAATCATCCATGAAGACTTCTAAGAACTTTTCTATCATATCGGCAAAGATGGCCACCATGCACTTTTGGAATGTTATGGTGCATTACACAACCCGAACGGCATTCTTTTGTATGCAAAGGTGCCATAGGAGGCGAGTGAAAGTGGTCTTTTCTTGGTCTTGGGGGTCTATAACAATTTGGTAATAACCACTAAACCCATCTAGGAAACAATAAAAAGCATGACCACTTAGACGCTCTAGCATTTGATCAATAAAGGGTAGGGGAAAATGATCTTTACGTGTAGCGTCATTTAATTTCCTATAATCTATGCATACACGATAGCCAGTAACAAGACGCGTAGGAATTAACTCATTATTAGCATTAGGGACAACGGTCATACCTCCCTTTTTCGGAACTACCTGTGTGGGGCTCACCCACTCGCTGTCTGAAATGGCATAGATTATCCCCATCTCGAGCATCTTTATCACCTCCTTCTTCACTACCTCTTGCATGTGAGGATTGAGTCTTCTTTGTGGTTGACGCACCGCCCGTGCATCCTCGTTCAAGATGATTTTGTGCTTCACAATCTCAGGGCTTATTCCCCGTATATCCGCCATTTTCCATCCAAAAGCCTTTTTATGGCTCCTCAAGACTCTAAGTAACTTTTCTTCCTGCAAAGATGTTAGTGCAGACGAAATAATCAAAGGAAGCAAGTCATTTTCAAGAAAAACATACTTGAGGTGTTCAGGCAATGGTTTCAGCTCCAAGTCTTTTGGTGGATCTTCAATGGATGGCTTCATCTTCTCCTCATTTAGTTCCAACTCCATAAATTTGTGCCACTTGGCACCAACATAATCCGTAGCCTCCAAATCGCATGCAGCCTCTCTCAGCTCTTCATCAGGATCCTCAATTGTGCTTGATTTCATCAAGCATTCTTCCAATGGCTCAGAATAACCCTGCGTATTAGTACATTCCGCAACAAGAGGATATATAGAATCTATAAAGTGGCACTCATCAGGGTCATCACATGGGTGCTTAATAGACTTATAAACATTTAACGTCACTTTCTCATCCCCCACTCTCATCGTAATCTCTCCCTTCTGAACATCAAGCAAAGTCCTACCCGTCGCCAAAAAGGGTCTACCTAGCAATATAGGGGTATGACTATCCTCCTCCATATCCAAAACCACAAAATCTACGGGGAAAGCTAACTTCTCTACTTGAACCAAAACATCTTCTACGACTCCCATGGGCCGCCTAACCGACCTATCCGCCATTTGTAAGGTCATGTTCGTTCTTTTTAGCTCGCCCAACCCCAAAGTCTCATATATTCTCACGGGCATAAGACTAACACTCGCCTTCAAATCACATAGCACACCTGGGAAACATAACTTGGCCTATGGTGCATGGAATTGAGAAACTACCCGGGTCTTTCAACTTTGGAGGCAACTTATTTTGGAAAACAGCAGAACACTCCTCGTTGAGACAAACAACTTCCTCCATTTTAGCCTTGTTGGATAAAATTCCCTTTAAAAATTTCACATAAGATGGCATGTTTGCAAAGCGCATCTACAAGGGAATATTTATCTCAACTTTGCGTAAGATATCGAGAAATTTGTTTTGACTCTTGGTAAGAGTTGGCTTTTTTTAGGCCCACGAGGAGGGTATGGCAAAGTCGATAAATCAAAAGGTTTCTTAGTAGCATTCATATACTGTGTTGTTGTGCATACCTGATTTCGACGTTTCTGCATGCTTTTCGGGCGTTGAGCTCGGTGTCTCTACTTCTTTTCGAACATCCTCGGTTTTCTTCTCATCCTCAACGATTTCCCAATCTTCATTCTCTTCACTGGGCTTCTCCTCATTCTCCCTTTTTTTCACAACCGGTGCTTCAACCTCAATACCCACAGCTTTCCCGCTTCTCGTATAAATGGCATTCACCCCTTAGATTCCTCATTTGTATTGCTTGGCGACCCACCACTTGAGTGAAGTCGAACCCTCCGTGATTTGACCCATTTGAGTCTCCAAATTCCTTACCTGCATTGCAGGTTCACGTGGGCATTTTTCATCTCCTTCACATCTCTACTAATTTGCTCCAATAGAAGATCCGTGGAACTTTTAGGTTGCACGGGTTCCTGGTGTGGTAGTGCTGAATGTGGGGCCGGGGCATATTGCAAATGTGCGTTAGGGTGCATGTAAGCCCCTTGTTGAGGTTGCCTCAGGTTACCAAAATTGTTTTGCTGTTGAGGCCTATATTGATTATGTTGTGGTTGTACAACCTGCGGCTGTGTAGTCTGCCCGGAACCAGGATTTCTTGCCCAAGCTAAATTAGGATTGTCCCGCCAATTCTGATAATTTTGTCCCCTGTTCTGATTTGCCAAGTAGTTCACATCCATTTGTTGCCAATTGGGGGTCAAACTTGGATCTGCAGTTTGATAAACCATGGGGCTCGAGCATAATGGATGCATGTCCATTGAGTTAAGGCCAAAGGGGTTTTCGAGGGTTGGATCATTTAACATTTGTGTGGTGGTCAATTGGCTAACATGTTGGGTTGGGCAATTAGAGGCCCAATGTTCACCACCACAAGTAGTGCAACCCTTCGACTCATTCCGCCATGATAACATATCACTCATTTGCTTCTTGGGTTCAACCATTTACGCTTGCATCTTCATAGCCTCTTCACTTACCCCAACTTGGTCAACCGAACCAATTGGTTTCCTTGTCATTCTTCTCCCAGTTTTCCATTGTCGGTTACTCTCTGCAACCCTCTCTATCGTAGCCAATGCAACATCGGGCTCCACACTCATCATATCTCCCCCACATGCCGCGTTCAGATTCGATTGATCAGTCTCTCTCAATCCTCCATAAAAAAGATGTACTTGATTCCATGCTTCTTGCCCATGTTGTGGACATTTTCTCAACATGGCTTTGAATCTATCCCAAGCCTCGTGCATACTCTCCATGTCCAATTGTTGAAATTAGCAATGTCACCTTCATGTCCAAAGTTCGGAGAGAGGACAATACTTCATGAGAAATTTCGCGATCACTTGATCCCAAGTGTGTAAGGACTCATGTGGGAGTGACTCGCACCAAGCTCGCGGCGACTTTTTTAGTGCAAAAGGAATAGCAACATCCTGATCGCCTCCTCGGATACTCCCATTCATCTTTCTTGTCCGACAAACTTGCATGAAATGGTTCAAAAATTGATTCGGTCTTGATCGACTTACCTCAAGCGTGCGTAATCGTCTGCTCGGAAGATACCACACATGCTGTTTAATTTCCAGATTGTTTGCCGGAATGGGTGGCAAACGGATGGGTGTGTGCCCCTCACCTATGATAGGTTGCGCGTAGTCCCTCAAAATCCGTCCTTGATTACCTTGGTTCTGTACCTGATTGCCTGGATTCTGTGCCCTAGGTGGTGCATAAAAATTTTGTGCATAAATAGGGGCGGCCGGTGGTGGATTCGCATATTGTTGCTGATTCTGCATCATCATCTGCATCATCATTTGCATCATCTGATTCTGGTCAAAAGGTGCTTGACCAACTAAATTCCCCTGATTGTTGTTGTTCTGATTCTGCGGGGCTTGTTGTTGTTGTCGGACTTGATTCTGCCGACCTCCCTGATTTTGAACCCCATTTGGTCCCAGTTAAGTGCCCTACGATTAGGTGGGGGTCGTTAAGGCCTTGTATTTCCGATCCTCGGGAGTAAGCGTCGGTTCAGCGCGTAAACCATCTTGATTTCATCTACAAGATGTAAATTCGCCGATCCCCACTTCCCGACGTCATTTCCGATTCTTCTGATTGGGATTCTAACTCAATAAATGATGTCGATGCTCTTCCAACTGAGTTCTTTTTTCTCACACTGTTCTGATGTCTCGCAAATGCTTCAATCTCCGGATTCAAAGGAAGTAGTGGTTCCTTGGAACTTCGGGTCATACTTCGCAATCACCAAAACAACACTAAAACGGTAAAATAAAACGACCTAATCCTAAATACTTGAATGACTTATTGATATTGACCGATTCCCGGCAACGGCGCCAATTTGATAAGAGAGATTTTCACACATCCCGGCTCGATCAAATAAAATTTATAAACTCGAGACCTTCGCAAAACTCACTCTCTAACCGGCAATGGACCGGGTCAATCGTAGTAAGTAGTGCTCAGAGTCCGAGGTCGATCCCACGAGGAGATTGAGTCGAATAAAAACATTGTGTTAAAGTCGAGAGGCGAGAGCAAAGAATAAGACAATCGATCGAAACTATTATTAATCTACGGCATAAATAGGGATCAAAATCAAGAACTTTTATCTAGAGCAGATTTCATCAAATCAATCATCTACATAATCAAAACAATATTGAGAGAAAACAAATTGTAATCGTAAAACTCACAATGATGTGCATCAGAAGAATAAATTCGAATCCCAAATCAACAAAAGTTCCATCTTTATTTGCTACCATGATCCCAAGCACGAATTCTTCCGATCGAATGTCAAATTCTACTCTATATACACTAATCTAAAAATATGAAAAGCGGGGCGTAGGCCGAGAGCTTTAATCCGACTATTTAGATGTCAACTGTCATCATAATAACAACCCGCCAAGCCGGTGGGTTGAGCACCTAAGCCGTCCTCAAACTCTGTCTATGCCAAAATATGTCGGAATTGCCGTTGTATTGTGTTTAGAGCCCCTTTTATAGGCAGAAATTCGCAGCTTGACCTAAGTGGGCCGACCTTGACCTAAATGGGCCGACCAGCTCGGCTCGTCTGACTCGTCTTCAGTAAATCTTTAATAACTTCTTGTGTGGAGCTCCGAATTGAACGATTCAAGATGCGTTGGAAAGCTCTTGGAATTCTCTACAACTTTCATGAAGACCACGAAGCCAGAAAATGCTCCCAGGATAGGTCAAAATGCAAATCAATGGACTGGTCAAATGAAAACTGAATCTACAGAATCTGGATCTATCCGTACGGATTGGTCTTCAGTCTGCTGGTTATCCGTACGGATGAAGCTTTTATCCGTACGGCTATTTTTTCTCTGGAATATTGAGCACTGGTCAGTGGGTTATCCGTACGGATAACTCCTTTATCCGTACGGATGAGTGCCTTGGTCTTCAAACATCCACTTTTCTCCCACTTAGCCTCCATTCCTTGCCTCAGACATGTCCTAGCTCATAAATCCTTGCCTTCCGAGCTCCCGAATCATCAATTTCCTGCATAGATAGGGAAACACCAAGAAAACACATAATCCCGTGGAACACGGGTCCTCGGAAATGACAGAAAAGTGTAAAAACAGGCCGAGTTTACGGAAAACCGATGAGAACTTCGCCGTGCAATGAAAACCTCACTAATCACTCAAAACGGGTCAAAACTCACCCGAAATATGCTAGAAATGTGATAATTATGGGTTAAACCATACATAAATGTACTGATAAAAGTTGGTTCCCATCACCACCCCACACTTAGCCTTTACTCGTCCTCGAGTAAATCAAAGCGATCAAAAGAACCAAAAATCAACTTTACGGTACATGCATGCGTTTCAAAATATCAAAGTAAAAGGGAGTTAGACAAATGAATGTAATACCACGACTCCACAATGTCACTAAACAGAGTGAGTGCGTGAGTGAATGACGACGACTTATACTCAATACGGTTACCGGCTTGGAATCTTGATTTAACGATTGTACACATCCTCGCCTCTTCCTAGAGTCTCCACTAATCGAGATTCACCAAGGCCGAGATCCGGTCGTAGGACTTTAGGGTTGTAATGTTTAAGCTCGGACGGGGTTATCGAAGGATAATTTGGGACCGGAGAAAAGAAAGTACGAGTGAACCTAATCAACTGGTGTACCCCCTCAACTTGATCATAAAAAAAACACTACCAAACTCCTTCGAATATCATGTAGACTCAAAGTCCAACCTTAACATCATAATAGGCTAGTAAGCACATCCCTTTCCCGGCTTTCTTCGGTTCAACTCTTATTCAATCTCTTATTCAACTTTCCCATTCTCTTTCTTTTTCTTTTCTTTTCATTTCACATTTTTTTTTCATTCATTTTTTTTTTCAAACAAACTTTCTTTTCCATACTTTCTCATTTTCTTGAACCGAAGGCCGTATACAGATTTCCTCGAGCTTCTCCCCTTCTAAGTGTTAGCTCACAATTCCCTCCTCGTAGTATTTCACGACCTCTCTCTCCCACCCCACACTTGTCTTGGCAAGTGTGTCTAAGGAACAACTAAGTCCACTCGTAGGGTAGTCAAAAAGAAACGTGACCAATTTATCGGCTCATGGCTAGGAATTATAGGCTAAGTAACAAAACGGCTTAAATTGATGGCGGTGGTCGGACCGCTCCTATCAAGGCTTAGAGGGGTTTAGAGGGATAATGTTGGGATGTTGGCTTTTGGCTCTGGTCGCTTCAAAGAACCGCCTTCCCCGTCATCCCAAACCTACCAAGGTGAAACCTTTCTATTTCGCCTCAAAACTAGGGGTACAAGTGTGTAAAGCAATCGCACTAGGTACAAACGTCGTCAAACGTGTATTAAAAGTGTTCCGAATCGTGAAAAGGGTGGACTCACTGTGTTACATTCACAAGGCTAACAACCGTTTACTAAATCAATTGTGAAAAGCATGCATATATTGAGGCGTTAAAACCTTGGAAAATTTTGAAAAATGCCTAAAATTGACTCGGAAACGCAGAAAGACCAAGTTCATATCACATAACGGCATATCCCGGGTAATAAACCAAATTAAAACAAGCAAAACTAAGTCGTCCCACCCCCCACTTTAGTGAAACACCGTCCTCGGTGTGTAAACGAAAAAGAAGGAAAGACTTAGCTTAGTGGCCCGGAAAAGCGCCGCAATCGAATCCCGTGATAGTCTCCTCACAGCTCATCCCAAATCCCTAAAATGAGCATAACAGAAACAAAGAAAAATATGCACGGGACATGGTCCACGTACAAAACATGCAAATAGGATTCCGGGATATAAATTAGACACTATCACGTCGTAAAACTCGATAAAAACACACATAAGATACATTTTCACCATATTCATCTCGAGTTCCTTTCGGACACTTCTAAGCTCGAATTATTCCAAAACTTTTTTTTTTTTTTTTTTTTTTTTTTTTTTTTACGGCAGCTCTAGAATGCCTTTTTTTTTTCTTTTTCTTTATTAATTTTTTTTCTTTTTTTTTTTTTTTTTTTTTTTTTTTTTTTGAAATGAGAACCACCATTTACATGATGTGATCAAATCAATTGAATTTTGGTCCCAGCCAACGTGGTGGGTTGTTTTTTTTTTTTTTTTTTTTTTTTTTTTTTTTTTCTTTTCAAACAAACACAAAAAAACCTTTGGTATCTTAACTTTCCAAGGAAAAACTATGGTTGTCGAAGGCCCTAAGCCTCAGTTCTAGCCAGACTGCTATGATATCAACCTGCATAACAACCGATAATCAATTTGGGTTAAATACCAAAATCTCACATCAAACCGAGTTTAGGATCACATGACTCCAGATCCCATAGCCTCTATCGAAGTTTAAGTAAGACAAAATGTTTTCAAATTTGTTTATTTTTTTCTACTTCCATTTTTTTTTTTTTTTTTTTAAAAACACACACACACACGATATCTTAAACCCCTCAAGAAACAACTATGGTATCCGAAGGCCCTAAGCCCTAGTTCTAGCAGGACTTATATTGATATCAACCTCCCGGGAAGCTAAGTACCTAAAGTCGTATTCAAACCAAGTTTAGGATCACATAACTCCGGCATCGCATAGCATTTTCTTTCAGAATTTAAGTAAAACACAAGGTTTTCATATTTTTGAGTTCTTTTTTCTAATTTTTCGTCCATGACCAAAACACAAGAATTTTTTTTTTTTTTTCGACAAACAATCTCCCCGGCAACGGCGCCAGAAAACTTGATGGCCAAATTATAGTAAACCAACTTTAACCGGCAGAGTACCGGGTCGGTTGTACTACAACCCATGAGCAAGGTCAGATCCCACGAGGAATCCGTCAAGTATCACAATCACTTTTGTATCTAGTTTAGGCTCACAAATATTGGTGAAGGTAATTATAGCTGGAAAATAAAAATGACGACTTTAAAATATATGAATAAAGGAATAGCTAAATTATGATCAAGAAACACTACTCTTAACACCTTTACCGAATCACTAAGGATGAGCCTTAACCTACCAACCAACCAATAGCTTCTAATGAATGTGTTGTGGGTGCAATCTCCTAAACTGGTCCCAGCGCTAATACCACAACCTGAATTACTCTATATTCGGTTCAACAAATCCTACATGGAATTTAATTGACCTTATATGATTAAATCAATGAGATGCTCCGCATCCACCGAGTTCACGGCTTAGCTAGAATAACCTACCAAGGAACAGCGCATGAAAAACTCGACTAGTTCATGCATTGCAATCCTAAAATTTAATTCGCACACTCACTCGCAAAATACATTTATAAAGTTAGTGTGTAAAATCAATTAATGGTTCGCGACTCCACTAAAAGCATTAAGATCAAATTTTTAGAACACAAACATTCAAAAGATTAAACTTTTACGCCTCTACTCATCCCTAGATCATCGCAGATCAATTTCGTAGTTCCATCACATAATTTAATTATAATAAAATTTAGCTACTCATAATAAAAATAAAAGTGCAGAAATTCATCAAGAAATAAACAAGAAACATGATAAAAAGATTGAATAAAATTTACCCAAAGAATCAGAAGAATCCACTACTCGAATCAATCACCGTTGTGTTGAAATCATAAAAACAAATATAACTGTTGTTGTGCGAAAATTTGCAGAAGGAAAAATAAATCGGTTCTACTTGAGAGAAAAGGTAGCTGCTGTGAACAAATAAATTATGGTATCAAAACTCTGTTCAAATTTGACCTAAATGGCTATTTATATATACACCCTCGCCGACTTCCAGGTATTACCCTTCGGAAATTTCCAGGAAAATCAAATAAAATTCCTCCTCCTTTTCTCCTTTTCGTCCGATGCATTATTGGTTGTAATATAGGGCGTGGGCCCTTTGACCAATACTCTGCTGCTTTTTTTTTTTTTTTTTTTTATTTCTTTTATTTTTTTTCTTTTCCCAAATATTTGAGAGAGACAAACGGACGGAAGGAAAGAAATGCTGGGACCTCAATTCCATTTAACACAAAAGTCGGGATCCCGGCAGGTTGGATAGTATTTTTTTGAGAGTCTTGAATTTGAATCACGCGTCATTTTCTCATATGAACTCCGTTGTGGACGATTTTTATACCGCTGTGATCCTCGTCGCGCTCTCTATCACGCCATATCTGTAATAAAAATAAACCACATACCCAAGCGTGACAAATGCTAATAAAACACACACAAATCACCTAAAAATATCGAGATTTTCGAGCGAAGCGTCTTATCATCTCGTGATTCAACTCGTGGTGAAATGTGCCCATAAAAACACTTAACTACCCCAAAATTACACCGAATATGCTATAAATAGAGGGTAAAATGCACACGAAATTATAGCAAAGTTGACTCTCATCACTTGCTTGAGTGAATTCGGAGCAGCTGTTGTGGAGAAAGTGAGCTTCAATCATGGCTGAGTCTGGCGGATTTTCGAGTTTTCAGGGCTGAAAACCGAGCTTTCATCCCGGTGCTTTTAAAGCTGAAAATGGCGCAAATCTAGTTGAGAATCTGGATGGAACTCTAGTTGAGAATCTGAAACCATGGAGATCTTGGGGATTTGGATGGAAATCTTGTAGATCTAGATAAAGATTTTGTAGGTTTGGTTATTGATCTTGCTGAAAATTTGAGATCTAGATGTAGATCTTGATGAAGACTTGGCCGGAGAACCAAAACTGGGCGATTTCAGGCCGCCGGAATTTCTACATCTGGCCGGAAAACGTTGAAAAATGTCGATTTCCCGGTAACGGAGCCAACTGATGGTGCGTAAAACATCAGGTTTGCGGTAACAGTGTTTAACTGAGGGATATAAGGCTATATAAAATGTATTTTAGTGGTGTTTTCCGGTGGCGCTTGGTGGCGGCCATGGATTCCGGCGGTGGTGCAATGTAAGAGACGAAGACGGGGGCAATTCGGCTTTGCCTTTTGTTCTATATATTATTCTGCCCATATCTCAAATGAGTTTACAAAGCTCCCTATTTATAGGAGATGGAAACTTAGTCGTTAAGTAAACTTAATAGTTAAGTAAACTTAGTAGTTAAGTAAACTAAATATCTAGATGGTAAGTGGATCGAATATCTCGGCGGCGTCGCCCACACAGATCGAGGTCATTGGGCGACCCCGTTTATTGACCGAGGTCGCGTGTCGGCCCGTTTATTGATCGAGGTCGCGTGTCGGCCCCCTAATCCCTTTTGTTGCTTTGCATAAGGTTGAGGTCTTGAAATGGATCCGAGACTCGCGGCTCTAATTTGGCTTGTGAGCTCGCTGGTAGCGATGGCCGGTGGCCTTATCCTCTAACGTCGGTGGTCGGTCAGACCTGAATAAGGATCCGCGGACCTAAGTACGATTTAGGTACATCAGGTAATAAGATAAATACATTCAAAATAAGATATTTGCAATATTTAGTTTTTATTTAATATAAGATATTATAATAAAAGAGATAAATCAGTTAAAGTGATTTTCCTTATTTTATTGGGAAAATGTTGGCTAGCACTTTTGTGCATCACAATTCCAAGCTAATAGTTCTTGTGAAAAATAGAGAGTTTTGAGAGAGAGAAAAGGTCGGTATAGCAACCGAGTTTTTCTGGTAGCAATCCATGAAGGGATTCCGGTGGACTGTTCGTGTGGATCACCGGTAGAGGTCGAACGCTTGGGCGGCTCCATGCACCACTACTCTCCTTAGACGGTCAAAGCGTCGATATTTTAGATCAAGCAAGGTAACTATCGTCTACAAGCTTATTTGTTTATTGCTTAAACGAAGTCGATCCTGTTAAAAGGAAATAAAATTTTGAATTTCGCTGCGTTCCCGCATAGATTTCCTAACAGTTTTAGCATCTCATCCATAAGGGTCAACTGTGATAATTATGCAGTTTCATAATCTATCATTATAGACTCTTATTTCCAAAATAAGAACTGCTACTTCCATGAACTTTCGTAAAGGCCTTGAACTACCAAACATTAATTGACTGTAACATGGGATGATGATTCCCAAGAAGATATGCAACACCTTACTCAAAATCGTAACACTCCCACTAACCCTTTTGCACATTAGGCATATCTTTCTTCTTGATGGAATCAAACTCTTTTGATCTATGAAAGCAAAGAACTTATACAGATGAACTTGTTTGAATCCATAAATGGATCTAATAAGCTTACACATCATGTTATCGTCTATGAACATCAAGCCATTGGCCCAACGTTTTCAACACTATCGTATAGCTATGATACGTAGCTACAACAAGCACTGTCTGAATAGATTTGAGCATAGCTGGTAGCATAAAGGTAATTACAAGTCTTACACCCTATACCCTTCAGCCATCAACTCCGCTTACCTAGTAATTGTATTACTATCCATGTTAGTCTTTCATAAAGACCCAATACACCTTTCAAAGACATTCCCTTCAGGTTAGATAGACTAGGTTCATAACCCGTTTGTCGCTCTCATAGAACCTAATTCAGATACTACAACTCCAAGCCATATATCTTAATCTTGCCTTTCAAGCATTTCTTCATAAGTCACGAGATCTTCATTCTTCAAGATGAACATACCAACAGCCCTTTTAGGCATGTGGTTATCTGTAGACTCACAGAATATTTGTGTGCACTGAGCAGTGTCATGCACCTAATCACTATGTGGTGTCTGCTCATGTTCAAATTGGTTGAATATCTCTTTGTGGTTCTCAAACTATTTTGAGATCTCAATTTACTCCCATTGTTTCTTTTGGAATAAACACTTCCTCTAGAAGACAACATGTTTGGAGACAAATACTTTTGCTCCGTGGGTAAGTAAATGATATCTAGCACATTTGCTAGGATATTCCACAAAGTTGCATATGTCGTACTAAGCTCTAAGCCTTTCAGACATTGCCTACTTGTTAGAAGCACGACAACCCTAAATCATCGGTTAAGATGGATTTGATGTCATCGTCTTCTATATCTGATATGGAATTTATTCAACCTTTATTTTTCGAAACTTGGTTAAGTATATGTTTTAAATAAGGTCTCTATCCCAAAACAGGTAAGGTATACTCTGCATGACTTACTTCGCATCTTTATCGTATAAAGTGTTATTTTCATTTTAGAAACACAATCTAATTGCGTATCCCAAAAATGGTATCCTTCAAGGGAGAATTTGATTCATTTTCAGAAAAAATCTGAAACACCCTTCAGGGATTAATTGATTCAATCCAATTGAAGATTAATTTCTATGTTGTTTATCAATCTCATATTCATACTAGCTCAAACTTTTTTGGGCCTTCCGAATTTTGTACTTCACTAAGTACATTCAACTATTTCTAAAAATAGTCATAGAGAGTGATAAACAATTATTTATGGCACTTATTGTCATAAGCCAATAAACATCAATATGTTTAGGCTTTAGTCAATATTCTAGAATCAATCACCTTTTTTTCATAAAAAGGGTATTTAAGTCACATTTGGCTAAGATATGTATCAGCCACATGATTCATAATCACATGGTTCAGACATCATCAAAATGACATTTGATAACACGTTTCTCTTCCACAGAGACTATGTCTAGAACAACCACAAAATATTAAGGATAACAACCATACAAATATTTGGTTGAGATTTCATCACCTATATCAAGTATATAGTCAACCAATCTAGTATGTTAGATTCAGTGACCGTTCAAGTTTATCGGAATAACATTTATTCCTTACAATTGAATTATCTATTATATCCTAACACATAACTGAAATGATGTTCTTCATAAGAACCGGAACACAATAACATTTATTTAGTTCCTTTATTAGTTTACTAGACTCAGAATACAATATGGTAAAATGTTGCAATGTTTGCTTCACTTTCCGTAGAGCACTCTATTTCCAATCTTTCTAATTTAATCGTACTCATTAGATATCATATGTCTGAGAGTCGACTTGAGCTTAGATAGATTTATCTCAACTTACTTGCTTAGAATGGAGACTTCAATAAGTTCTCTATTTAAGCACATGCCCTAACCTTCCTTTTTAATCCCTTAAGCACTTGTAAATATTTATTAGTTTTATCTTCGTAAGACTTAAGAAATTCACAAGAGCTATGCTTTAATCTTATTTCATAAAGAATATCCAAAGTTGATTAGATAGTTTATTTAACCTTTTGAATCATATTCAAAACATGAACTATTTAATTAACTTTCAAGCAATGACTAAAGAATTAAGTCGATACTTAAATATTACAGTTTGAAAACAACTTTTCCAAGATTCTCTACGGTCATTCTCATTCAACATATATAATGTTCGAATTATTTGTCATCGTATGACAGAATTACCCACTGGAAATCGTTATATCCAATATATGACTAATTCATCGAAACTCAATTCAAGTGATTCAATCGTATTATGAGCTTCCGTTTTGATCAATAGTTAAAGTCTTAGAGCACTACATCAAATATGTAGTCTCTTTGTCTCTAACTACTATAACGTGGTTGCTCATGTCATTGCTTACTTTACAAAAGGATTAAAATTACTTAACCTTGTTTGAGAACATTCTCAAAAGGTAACAATCATTAATTTGATTTTATACATTGAGAAATAAAAACATAAATAAAGGTTTGCTAAAAACTACAACATAAAAATAAAGATAAAAAGAGTGTTTTTGTTTATACACGAAAAATCAATAATTGCCTTTTGGTTTATGATTTTGCTCCCACTAGTCAACTACTCCCAATTGATTTTCAAGAATTTTCCAAAATTCTTTAGTGGTCAAGATCCCATCTAGTTACCCCGATTCCCGATGAGAGCCGATCGACCGGAATAATTCAAGGCTAGGTAACCTTTACCAATCACATCTCTATGTGACTCTTGGTGGTTGATTAGTCAACTCTTTGACACTACACATCTCTAAGTGGTAGTCAACCCATTGCCTCTAAAATAAGGCGGTCCCGACAAGGGTCAATCACCGCAATATTCTAGTCAAGTCATAACCCAATATTCGCGAGATCTCATAACGATCATATCTCAATAACGATGATATACCCTAGGTAGGTCAACTCCCGACGAGGCCGATCAGTTGGATCCGAACAAGGGCTCTTCACCGTCTCTATAATATTGGGAGACAATATTTCGACTTGATTTTTGTTGTGGAAGTATTTAAGTAAATAATTTTAATTTCGGTCTCATCAAATATATCTATCTCTATAGACATACATCCTACAAATTCATCTAGATTGTGCCTAGTCATGCATCTATCGTATCATATGAATTAAATGCATGCACAAAATAGATAAATTAAGTAAAAGTAACTTGGTATGATCATTGACTTTTCCTATGTGCGGTTTTGAATACAAACCGAGCGAAACCACGGGTCACAATCTAGGGTATCTGTAACCGCCAATACGATCTCTATGTCTTCTTTCTTTGGACTCCATCTTCCGCTTCATTCTTGTTACATTAAGTTCTATCTAATAAAATTACACCCGCCGCACATGTGGGGGGAGGAGCTAACAGGAATGGAGTAATGCAAAAAATAAACCAGGTCACGTTCTTCATAATGGCCTAGGACAATTTAAACCAACAGAAAAATAAACCATTCACATCTATCCTATTGGTCGAGTCCATGATCAATCAGGGTCCATATAAACATATTATATCTACACAATATCTAATACATACAATAACATATTATGAAAAATATAAAATCTAAATTTACTAACTCGCGTCTTAATTAATCGATTAACGTTTAGTCACTTATATAATTTTATCTAATCAATTAACTAATTAACATTTAATTAATTAAATGATTTTAATCGAAATAAAATTAATGATTAATTTTAAAATCGATTTCAATTTCAATTTTAATTAATTAGAACCATTCAAAATAAATCAAAATTAAAATAGAGTCTCTTTTCGTTTCTTTCTTTTTGATTCCTGATCAATGCATTTGGTTTCCAAAACCAAAAGACACTCAACTTAGGCCTTTCCCAAATCAAAATTTTGAAAAGCGCAGAAGCGCTTATTCCAAACTAAATTTGGAAATGCCTAAGTTAATCATAGTCTATAATTGTGGACCATAAACTCACCCTATTGTATATATAGTGCCATGTGTCATCACAATGCCCAAACTATTTAAACCATTTGGTTAGACATATGACATTAACTAAACAAAGAGATATCTATGTACCATAAAAATTTACAAAACAACAAAACATGAAATCGAGGTCCACCATGCACAACCGACTGTCGCCGGCCACCCTAGGGGTCCCGATGGTTAGAAAGATATAAACAATGAACCTAATTTATGTGCTATTAAGTGTTATGTGAAGACGGATATTCTTGGTTAGGTACCAGATAAGAAACACGACGCATCATTTGGGTACATTTAGGGTATCACCCGTGTTGTACTTTATGGCTCTTAGTGGGGATCACCACGGCGTTGTACCCTTGAATACTCGGTTAAACTTCAGTTCTGACTATGTATGTGTCAAGCACAGACGTTATGCATGGATTCTGCTATATGTTCTGTGTAAGTTTTGTCTATTTAAATCTGGATGTAATAAGAATGTTAATTAATTGGCTACGTTAAATGTATGATCATGTTTTGTGCATTACAAGATGTTTTCCTTCAGCATTTCCTTAATTAAGATTTGCTTTTAAACTGTTTTTTTTTGAAAGTTTTGTGAGAAAAGATTCATGTCATGTTTTCCGCTTTGACAAAAATAAATCTCTATTTTTAATCTTCTACTCCTTACTAAGCATCAAGCTAGTCCTCATTACTTTATTTGGAATCAGAAGATATGCAGGTTGAAGACGAGTTTGATGATGAGCATGTAGAGCAAGATTAGGAATGAAGTCATGGAATTCTTGTGATTTAGCAATTTCCTTTTTAGTCAATTTGAGTTATAATGGATGTTAGCATTTATTTATGATTTTAGTTTGACAGCATTTGTATTTTGGATAAGTTGGTTAATGGAAGACCCTGAGCTGCATTTTTCCGAGTCTTTTGCTTGTTTCTTTTCTTTAGTGCGTCATTTAATTACTCTACTATGACATGAGGTTTGCGTGAAATTTAGGGTTTATCTAAATGTCCCGTGCCGAGCATCCCACTATCAGATAAGGAGTCGGTATGCAGGACATGGGCATTTAAGTGATAGCTACAAACCAGCTTGAGGGGGAGTGTAAAAAGTAGTATTCGTAATTGCACTATTAATTATTAATTTATGTAAATTACGTGTAATACGATGGGGCCAGTATCTGTTGTAAATAACTGTCAAGTATTACATAGATGTAAGAATACAAAATAGTTGTCAACAGAGGTTGTTACTATAGCTGGCAAGTTGTTAAAATCCTCACTAGTTCAGGTCCTCTTGTAACCTATAAAATGATGCTTTTTACCCTCAGTTAGTCATAATAAATTATTCTGCACAATCTCTTTATCTAATTAGCTAGTGTG
Source organism: Gentiana macrophylla (assembly GCA_026214975.1). Taxonomy (NCBI): domain Eukaryota; kingdom Viridiplantae; phylum Streptophyta; class Magnoliopsida; order Gentianales; family Gentianaceae; genus Gentiana; species Gentiana macrophylla. Next base: position 21,178,518 of record CM047809.1, on the reverse strand, counting down.
TTTAAAAATCATATTTATGCCAATGACTATTCTAAAATTCATGTTTCTTTCTTTCTCTATCGATCCAAACATGGATTAAGGTTTAATTTTGCAGTTGGGGCTTCTGATAACTAATGGTGTGGATGTAAATTCGTTTTGGGTAAGTTAATAAGTGCCTATACTTTTATGTATGGTGCTCTTTCATTTACTTCGCCAACTATTCACCTTAATTTTTCATTGTTTTCTCTTTTCAGGTTTTTCATTTGCCTGCTAAATCTTCCAATAATTCATCATTACCATGCCAAAATCCAACATTTTGTTGGTGATAATTAATTACATCAGCATGAGATGTTTATGTATGTATACACGGCATGATTACCATTTTATTCATTTTGTTCAATGCTAGTGAGGCACTGTGGTTATAATTGGAATGTTGTACAGAACAACACAGGATTGAATAGATGTTGGGATGGTTGCAAAAAGGGATGGGTTAATCAACTTCAGTCTGATCTCAAGAAAGGCATGTTTTCTAATTAAGAAAAGTCATAGTTGTTGATATTCATGCCATAGGTGCTAAAGAACGATTTCTTGCTTCTTTGGATCAATTGGGTATACCAACAAACAAGCCCTTTAATTTGCCTTCTCTTCATTCTCTTGTTCGAGAAGTTCTTTATTTCAGTATTTGTACTTTTCAGAAGCTACACATGGAAGAACAAAAAAATGGGTACAATCAATAAAGAAAGTAACTAAACGAGTACTATCATCAATAATTACTCATTATATATGGAACTGAATAATGCGCTTGGAGATTAATTAATAGCGAATCTCGGAAGTCATCAGAGCGCATTTGTTACCAAGTACATCATGAAGATTAACAACTATGAATTTTTCTACAGTTGAAAATGCGCCTTTCTTGAGATCGGGTCGAAGATGATTAACCCATCTCAGTCTGCAACTCTTCCCACACCTATACAAGATTCCTATTATAACCACAATTTCTCCACATGTATTCGGGCACCTAATCATGTAATTAAATAGAACCGGTGCAACATTGATTCTGATCATCAAACCATTGGCGGACCCAAGTAAATTTGTAAAATAAATAAATGAATGGGAATGAGAGAAGGACGAAATATTTCATCAATTGAGTAGAAGGGCGTTTTTGAAACTTTTCGTGATAAAGACAAAACTATTTATTCACCTGTCGAAATTCACTTGTGTTCGAAATTCATTTATTTAAATTCATTTGATTTAAATTCACTAATTTTCAAAATTCATCGTCGAAATTCACCATCGAAATTCACCGATTTTCGGGATTCATTGAGGGAGATTCATTTGATTTTAAGGATTCACTGTCATTCTTACCATTATAAAATTATGCGATTGTCTTCTCCCTATAAAAAATATGTGAAATTGTCTGTTACTTAAAAATATTTTGATTGTGTCTTATCCTAATTTTCCAAATAAATAATCTTATTATTTGGATGTACAATTGTATTAGTATATGTATTTGTATTTAATTTGTCTTATAATCAATAAAATGTAAACTATTATGTTGGAATATAGCTCTTCTCCTACTTCTTTTTTACTTTCTATGGGCACGTGTTCAAATCCCCTTTGCAAAGGAAAATTCTTATATAGATGCCTCTATTAGAAGATGGGATGGATGATCGCAACGCAGTAAAAATACAAAACTGTTTTGTTTGTTTGTATACGTGTCACAAATCCAACGGTTAAGTATAATAGGGAGTCCCTACAGCAGAATTGTCCCTTTGCAAATGTATATTTTTTTAAAAGTAAAAAGTAAAATGACATATTATAATTTAATGGGTCCACCACTCCGTCAAACCCTTTGTTTATTAGGACATACATATAATGAAAACGATAATTGTGTTGTATATACAAATACACCTTATGATGATGTAATTAATTATCATCAATTAAATGTTGGATTTGGGCATGATAAGGTTAGACTATTGGAAGATTTAGTAGGCGGATGAAAAGCCTGAAAAGAGAAAACCATGAAAATTTTGACGTGAACAATTGACACCAACAAGATTAGAATTACTTGTAAGGGATTACAGTTTAGTCAATAAGGGTCCTAACAACTACAAAATTATCTGTTAGATATATGCTAGGCGTTTTCTTCATATTGTTTGCCAAATAATTCGTTCTTATCAGATTCATTATAAGAGGTATGTCTGATCGGTTTCATTTTTTGAAAAAAATACATGGCTTTCGTGTTGAATGGGCTACAAAGGATCGTTATATAGGTTATCTCTAACTCTAAGAGAGAGCTCACCTGGGACGGAACCAGAAAATAAAACTCGGATGGACTAAAGTAAGTAACAATACTTTTTTTTTCAAAAAGTTCGAAACATTGTTTCTTTTAACAAATTCTTTCTTTTAAGTAACTGATTAAAAAAAATAACACTAATTACCCAAGATTCTAGCTTTCTGTTTCCCGAGTCTCTTGATTGTTTATTTTTTCCGTGCTTTCTTTTTATTCTCGACTAGCAAAATACACGAGTGTTGCACGTGTTGGTTAAATTGATTTATTGAAATGAAATTTAACAACGTAATTTAACATTATACATTGTTAAGTACGTGTTTAACTTATAAAATAATAATATAATGAATAATGATAACCTTGTATGAGTTGATTATTTCAATTGTAAATTCAATTATGGAATAATTATCAATACAAACAAAATCTAAACAACATAACATTATAAACACTCTATTTTTACAACATAATGAAGCATATAAGAATGGATACTTAAAAATATCTGAATCTCTGTATATGTAAGAGTCTTTGGATTCAAAAGCGTTGAAATCTCCCATCAATTGTTCTTTGTAAACGGTCATAAAACCTTCAGGAGGTTTAATTGGCCCTCTTATATGCATCACCTTCAGGAGGTTTAACTATGCTAGCAAAAAGCACGTGCTTTGCACGTGTTAGGCTAATTTTTTTTATTATCATACCTATGTTGTTGACCATGCACTTAATTTATAAAATAATTATATGTTAAATAATGACAATTGTTATACAATAACTTTATGTTTGGTAGAATGAATTTATTTCTCTTACTCATAGGCATTGAATCAAACTTGTCATGTTACATTTTCATTCTTTTAAATGCGATAAGCTTTTTTAGTTATAAATCATGTATTTTATTGGTATCGAATGAAGATTTGTCTCAAGTATATGTTTCTAAGTTCCTTCTAACCTAAAAAACATAATCAAAATATAACATGCTCATAAAATGTGTAATGTTTTAATTACATTATATTGTATACTTATATTCGATTACAAGCGCAAATACTTTGTTAAATAATTTATTGTCGGTCAAATTTAATACTCTTAAAGACAGAGGATCATTAATTGTGTCACTGAGTATTAATAAATTATATTTATTATAAGATAATTACTAATTTTACAAGGAAAAAATAAATTTAATTTAGTTGAAGGATGTTTATATTGTTCGTTTAAGTATTATTAATGCTTTATTCCACACTGTTGTCATGCTATTTGCTTCTTCTTCTCAAGTGTTATAAAGTGGTTGAACTTGGCCAGTCTGTCCACTACTACCATGATGACTTCATTTCCTTTAAACTTAGGAAATCCATCTATAAAATCCATGCTGAGTTGGGACCATGAATGTGAGGGTAATGGGTGGAGCAATCTCTGAGGTTTATCATGTAGACTTTTTGCAGTCTTTGACAAGTAATGCACCTTTGGATTATTTTTAACATCCTTTTTAAGTGGGGCCAATAAAAAGTCTCTTAATCTCGATATAACATGCATTGGCCCTTGAATGACCCCCTATTGGACTTGAGTGCAACTTCCTATCAATTTGCATCTCAAACTTCTAAAAAAATGGATCTCAAACCTTCATGGGGTTCCTATATATATCCTTCTTTTGTACTTAAGGAATCTCATGGTGCATAGTGTATAGGGGTTTAAGGTTGTACTAATCATCAGTGCCCGAAAATTTTCCTCCACATTTAGGTCACCTTTGTAGTTGGTTGTTACTTCTTGCATCCAAGAAGAGGATATTGTGCTCACAACACACGGTGGTGCCTAAACATGACTTTGTATGTACAAGGCATCAACCACTACATTTTCACTTCTCTTTTTGTACACAATAGTGAAATCCAACCCAAGTAACTTGGTCACCCTTTTTTTTGTAGTGCAGTAGTGGCCCTCTGATCCAGAATGAACATCATACTCCATTGACCAGTTTTGATAACAAAAGGCATGCCTTGAATAAATGGCTTCCATTTAGTTATTGCAACGGAGAGTGTCAGGAGTTCCTTCTCGTAGATGAACAATCTCATATTCTTATAGTTAGAGGCCTTGCTTAGATAAGTCACAAGTTTCTTATTTTGTAGTAAAACAGCTCCTAAGCTTTTTCCACATGCATCTGTTTCAATGCAAAAAGCAAAATGGAATTCCAAAATCTAGCAAGAAAAATACTTGTGATTTGCACATGGTCTCCTTGAGTTTCTGGAATGCTTCTGATGCACTCCACGACCAACAAAACCCGTCTTTCTTGAGAGGCATTTAAGGTCTTAGCAATAATCCCACAATAGGGCACGGATTTCCTATAGAAACCTGTTAGGCGCAAAAACCCTCTCGGTTCAGTCACATTATAAGGCTGGGTCCAATCCGACATGGCTTAAATATTTCTTGGGTCAGCATGCACTTCACCCACATGTATGATATGGCCTAAGTATTCGACTTTGGTTTGTCCAAAAGAGCATGTGGACAATTTAGCACAATATTGGTTCTTCTTTAAAACTTCTAGAGCCACTTTAAGATGTATGTGGCAAGCCATGTCAGAGCTGAAGATTAAGGTGTCATCAAAAAATACCAGCAAAACTTCCTCAATCAATGTCTCAACATCTCAATCATACTTGTTTGGAATGTGGATTGGGCATCTGTGAGCCCAAATGACATCACTTTGAATTCTAATTGGCCATGATGAGTTACAAAGGGAGTCTTCTGGACATAATCTTCTGTCATCGAATATGATGGAATCCAGACCTCAAGTCTATTCTTGAAAATGCCCTAGCATTCCCTAACTCATCCAACAATTCAGCAATTAGAGGATATGGTAGCTATCTTTGACAATCAAGTCATTCAACCTTCTGTAATCCACACAACATCTCCAGGTTCCATTAATTTGCAAACACGTCATGATACTCTTCTAGAGCATGAGTAAGTTCAATACGCACAAGATTCATGGCATGTTTTTTTTATATCAAATTGAAGCAGCCGAGGAGTCCGTAGTTCCCTTTTCTCAATTCCTTAGTAATGATTTTACAACTGATAATCTTAAGTTAAGCTTCTTACGCGTAGCTTCTCAGCTTAATTTGTTCTCTCTTGTTAGTGAAAACCATCTATGTTTTGTTGAAGTCAAGACCATTGGATTGTACCATTTCATCCAATCCGCCCTTAATATCATGTCACATCCTCTCAACTTGATCAATCTCACATCTTATTGGAACTTAACCCCGTGTATGATCCATGGCAAGTTAGGACACTTAAACTCACTCACCATTCTATTCACATCTACTACTGGATTATTAACATGTGGTGAGTCGGTTATGTCACACTGCACCTCCTTGGCAACCTGTTGGTCTAGGAAAGTGTGAGATGCACCACTGTCTATGAGGATGGTAATTGCATCATCTTGATTACCTTCACAATTGATTCTATTATTACACATTGAATAACAATTTAAATTATACTACAAAAGTGCACTAAATGTAGAGTGTTCCAACTCTAAGTTACGTGCATGCATGTTGTGTTGTAATTAACGTAGAGTATGTGCATGTCCTTGTTGTAACGTTGAACTTGAGGTCATCCCCGAAGTTGATCTCTACAAATAAGAACCACAGGACCTCCTGGTTGGCATCTCTCTATCTATCTATTTACTTTTTGCACATCCCTATTGAGGTTGGTAATTATTTGCCATTTTTTTGCATTTACAAAAATTCCAATATAAAATAAAACCCAAAAACAAACTAACTAAAACAAGAGTTAACACAAATCGGTTTAATGAAATCAACTTGCAAACAATAAATCAAACAATGAAAATAGAAAAGAAGCGCACCAGGATTAATAGTATTATATATATATATATATATATATATATATATATGCACCATCAAAACCTAATTGGAATCTGTTTCGAGTTTGCTACTTGAAGCAATAGCGTTGAATGTCTAGAAAAACTTCACGTCCCTAGCAAAAGTACTACGCATTATTTCTAATGACTATTTTAGATGTTAACCTCTAATCTAAGATGATGATGGGATGGTGACTCCTTTGATCCGAAGGCGCCAAAAGGAATAAAATAGTAAGAGTTGTGACAACAGAAAAAAGATGATGACGGTGCAGGATAGGTCGTAATTCAACGTGCGAGTATATTTTTATAACAAATGGGAAGGAAAATCCTAACACTGGTATGAGAGAGAAATATTTAGAATAGAAAAAGAATAGAATAATAACGAATTGATTATTGATCTAGATAGGAAATCATTCACTTGTGCTGATCTATCAATATTGACTTATTTAATAAGAAAAAGAATAGAATTGATTAGATAGATTTATTTATATAATATAACAATGAGATAATGATTTAATCAAATCCTATCAATCTATGGTTTTTATCTATGAAAATCATTGAGTTAGTGTAATGACAAAAATGATAGAATTGATTAGACATAATAAATTATACGCCTTGTAGAGTGTAGACATAGAAATTAGTACACGTGTCATAAAAAAAAAAAAAACATATTACACTTTTTTCTAATGAAATTAGTCACTTACGCTTGAAAATATTAAATTTGTGGACATAATGAATTATTGTTAATGAGATAATGATTATTGCTGAGATAATGAGATAATGTATTTATTTATTGAGAAACACTTAGAAGACTTCAGCGTGATGTCTCGAATAGAGTCTCTACTTTACAAACTCCATCATCATTTACTGAAATCTCTACACAGTCAACTGCACTGAATCTCTACCGCATCTACAATAATAAAGAATCGTAAACCAAAATAATTATGACATATTTACAAAAACCAATACACATATAAATAATTTATTGTCTATTATTATAGTGATAAATATTACCTTGTATGGATATTCAAAATATGTATAGAATATCTTATTAATGAAATATTTGTAGAAAGCATTTTTTGTGACTCGAAATATATATATATATAATGTTAGAAATAGCAAAAATTTGAATCTGTAAAAAAATCGATTACGGTAGATATAAGTATGATGTCAATTTTATCCAGAATCATTGAATAGAGATCATGTATACTGATTCGACGCAAAGACATTTTAGTTGGATCTGGAGGGTGTATATCTGATTTACCACTTTTCTGATTCTATCTGAAGTCTTTCTTACGTGAATAGTGTAGTTTTTTTATTATTATTACCGTAATCCTTTTTTTTGCAATGCTAATCCTTTTTTTTTATCTTAGTGTTTTCACGTGACTGTCTTTTTTGTTTTTATTGAAAATATTAAAAAAAAAATGCAATGCTTATTAACGTAATCCTCAACAAAAAAAAAAAAAAAAAATTTGACAATGCTTAGCAACTAATCCTCAATCCTATCTAGTTTTTATTTTATTATTATTATTATTATTATTTTATTTTTATTAAGGCAATCCTTTTTTTACGCAGATGCTAATCCTTTTTTATCTTTGTTTTCATGTGAATTTTTTTTTTTTTTTTTGGAAAATATTAAATTGTTTTATTATAAAAATATATTAAATTATGGAGAAACTTTTTTTAAAAAACATATGGAGGAAAACACTTTAAGGAAAAACACATTGACTGTGATTAATGAATAATAATTAATGATATGACATGAGTTTACGTGAGATTTATTTTTATTTTAAATGGCATGGGATTACATTTTCAAAAATAAAATAATACAACTAAATATTGCGTTGCAGTTCAACTAATTTGAATGGTAAAATAGTTACAAGAAGATGCAGTACATCCATGTCATTGAATATTATCCCGTTTTTTGCGTGGGCCATATTGTATATAAGGCCTCTGCTTTTAACAATGGCGGACTAAACCAAACCCTTAAGAGTTAAGATTACTTCATTAATGAAGAAGAAACTACTTGTTACCGGTGCCTCCGGTTACCTGGGTGGCCGGCTTTGCTATGCTTTACTGAATCAAGGGTACGATGTAAAGGCATTTGTCCGCCGGAGCAGCGACCTTTCCTCCCTACCCTCTCCTACTGAAGCCGGCGGAGATCTAGAGCTTGCCTACGGAGATGTCACTGACTACCAGTCTCTCCTCGATGCTTGTTCTGATTGCGACGTCATTTTCCATGTTGCCGCACTCGTTGAGCCTTGGATTCCTGACCCTGCTAGATTCATCACGGTATGCTAATTGAACTGAGCTTTTTGCATTAAAATGGTGATTTTATTGATTTATATTTTGGTTGAGTAGGTCAACGTTGGAGGATTGAGGAATGTTGTGCAAGTGTGTAAAGAAACGAAAAGCATAGAGAAAATCATCTATACATCTTCCTTTTTCGCTTTGGGATCAACTGATGGACATATTGCAGATGAAAGCCAGGTATGAAATGAGCTGCTTCCACTTCCTCTCCTTTGAATTTTTGAATTTTAGAGTCCAAAAGATAATTCCCTTTCAATAAAGATTTTATTTGAATTTTCTGATTGAAATTGGAATATGTGATAATCAGATGCACCCTGGGAAGTTTTTCTGTACGGAATACGAGAAATCGAAGGTAATTTCGGATAAAATTGCTTTAGAAGCTGCCTCAGATGGTGTCCCAATAGTGCCTGTTTACCCAGGTGTTATATATGGCCCAGGAAAGGTTACTGCTGGAAATGCACTTGCTCGAATGGTAAATATTGCTCTTAATTTTCTTGAAATCCAATAATAATAGTTCTCATTCATTTATCAATGGTGATACACAATATGCCATTAATCCATGATACTTGGTATAGCATTCTTGCAATGGTTGTATCGAAAATGAATTCGTGTCATTTTCCTACTCTTTATCTTGTCCCTTGCTCTTTTTAAGATTTGTGCATTTACCAAAATTAGTTGCTGCATTTCTGTTGTTTTAGAAATGTTAATGTTTGAATGGCTAGAATAAATGTATAGTTATGTACCTGTCCATGCATCTCTATACAAGAAATTTGATGCAATTACTGAATCAGAACGGAAGAAAGTTGGTTAATTGCAATGACATTTGATCCTTTCATGTGCCATGTTTTGTGACAACTGGTTATTATGGTTAAATGGATATACATTTTTGATTGGCTTGGTTGTCTCAGATTATAGAGCGGTTTAATGGGCGGCTTCCTGGTTACGTAGGCAAAGGGAATGATATTTTATCATACAGCCATGTAGATGATGTAGTAGAGGGGCATATTGGAGCAATGGAGAAGGGTAGAAGTGGGGAAAGGTATCTTCTTACAGGGGAAAATGCATCCTTGAACCATGTTTTCGATGTTGCTGCCTCCATTACTGGGACAAGCAAACCTAAAATCGTTATCCCATTGATTGTGATTGAAGCTTATGGCTGGCTTTCTGTGCTTATCTCTAGAATAACCGGAAAGCTTCCCCTAATTAGCCCCCCGGTATGAAAAACCTTTCGTTGCTTGGCTTCAAACTTACTTTTAATAGTAGTATATATTACTTACTATTGTTATACACGTTTCTCATGGCATCTCGTTGTTTTGAACACAGACTGTTGATGTTCTTAGGCATCAGTGGGCGTACACTTGCGAAAAGGCGAAAACAGAGCTCAATTATAACCCTAGAGGCTTGGAAAATGGTCTGGCAGAAGTCCTTGCCTGGTTGAAGAGTTCCAACTCTATCAAGTACTAGAATATACTTACGACTCCCAAACAACAACTTCGCCCGGATTTAAGGAAGACGATGTGACCACTGCTATACTGTATCACTACAGACCTGCGGATTATTGGATCGATCAAAGTGGGATCGATTGAAAAATATAGATCCACCCGTTCATCACTGGTTTACAAGTGTATAGTGGCATAATGTTATGGTTACCATATCAACTTCACTTGGAATTTGTCTATGTATTCTAATCATTAACCTGTATGTATTGTAAATATATGACATACATTTTCGATAGTTGAAGTAATACACTTTCTTGACTCAGACTTACAATTCTTATTCGCTGATCAAACAAATATGCAATCGATTGTTTTAGGCTTAGGTACTTCTACCTTTGCCAAACAACCCGCTTTCATCGGAAGTCGCTTAGTCATGTATGTTTGTATGTTGTCTACTTAATCAAAAGTTGCTTAGTCGTGCTGGTTTTTAAACTAAACCATTTGGTAAACTACTTGCAAGCTAGTATTTTACATAGGCGATATCACTTGACCTGATTTGTTGCACATCAATTTAACCTTTCTTCATAAGATCATGAGCGAAAAAGAATTTTCGTGAAATATGTTTAGTTTTGTGACCCTTTATGTAGCTTTCATTTAATTGAGCTATGTATACAACATTGTCTTTATATAATGTGATTGTTTTATGTTTCTCAATGAGCACACCCAAATTTTCTCGGATGTAATGTTACAACGATCTTAACCAAGCACTTTTTCCAGTGGCTTCATGAATAACCAATTTTATCCCCCCTTAGGGCAAGTCCAATGGGTAGGTCTCAGATCAAAATTTGATCACTGCGAAGGTTTTACATCTCCAATGGAAAAAATTAAAGGTATCAAAATTTGAGTTGAATCTGAGTAGAGTCTCAAAAGCGAGACTGGGCAAATACCACAGCAGTGGTCATACGCGCGCAAGTGGATCAATTTTCATGTAAAAAAGTGGTGAATAGTGCTGAAAAGAGTGTTGTCCCCTATGATGTGAGATGAAACTAAATCCATGTATAATAAGAATTTTTATTTATCATGCAAATCTCTTTTCATGTTCTAATTAGGAATATCTATTTCCTACCCATTTTTCCCATTAGGATACGGTAATCTAGAATATGAACATAGCATTTCTGGAAAAGTTGGTGTGGAACCTAGTCACTCAAAAAGATATTTGCGCAGCTTACGCTCAGTTATGTGATGGTTATGAGAAGAAGGTTGACTCCTATGTATGGGGGAGGCGATGCTAAGGGCAAATATACAGTCGCCTCGGGGTATGCAGCACAAAATAAAACCCAACCTCATGGCGAGGAAGGTGAAATTTGGAATATAATTTGGCAACAAAAAGGACCCAACCGAGGTAATTATTTATTATGGACCATTGCACACAAAGTCTTACTAGTGGATGAATTTTTGTTTGCCAGACATGTGATTGAAGATCCTATTTGCAAGCTGTGTGATGAGGACAATGAATCTATTTTACATGCGTTACGAGATCGCACTTGGCCCGGGAAGCATATGGGATATGTGTGTTCGGAAGAGTGTAGAAATGACTTTTTTGAGCGAGCACCCGGCCGAGTTGGGTGAATATGAATTTCGCGCCGGAAGGATCTCCCTTGCAATAAATAGTTGGAAAGCTACTTGGAAAGAGGCCGTATATGGAATTTGGATGTGGCGAAATAAAGTAAAACATGGAAGTGACGGTGTGAGACCTCCCGAATGTGCGTTCTTAGCAAATGTATTGGAAAGAGCTAGAAATTTACCCTTACATGGTTCATAGATTAGAACTTTTATGTTTCAATAAGTGTAATTATGGATTGCAAACATACTGACTCTGTACTTTTGATTTCCTCGGTTGATTAATAAAAAAGATCCTTCAAAACAAAAACAAGAATATGATTTCACAACGCATCGCTTATCTCATTATCACATTTTAAACTTGAAATAATGTTCAATGTGTGCAACCTTTTAGGTTTATGTATTATTTTGCCGGTGGATGTAAATTACGATTTCTCAAATAGAATGAGATAAATTAAAATTTGTAATTCATCATTAATTACTCTAATCAATCAATTAATTCACGGTTAACGATTGTGATTGACATCTACCAATGTGTCATGACGTTTAAATATCCCCAAGAGTCAATGCATTGGCTACAACCTTTCATGTAAAACGATTATCGTGTAAAAATAATTCTTATGTAGAATCAACATCCACACAATCAAATCATTGTTCAAGAGTCCTACATCAACGATTACGACTTACATTATGAACATGATATATGTCAAATCAAACTCTTCACTTTTGCTTTGCAAATGCTATCAAGAATAAAACATTCGTTATAAGAGGCGATTTCCGGAATTGCATTCCCACCACTAGGAAACGCGAATCACAAATGATCAAAACATAAATCATATGAAAGCTTCAATATCACATCCAATTTTCACTGTATGATCATCCATTACCATCATCCATTACCAGGAACACTTAAAATGAAGTCAGTACATGATAATTCACACAGACGATCCTATTAGGCATATTGCCTGGAAAATATTGTATTGTTTTTATTTTAACTATTTAAAGATGTTAGAAATAATTAGGTTTTGGTGATGAGTGTCATACTACCATTATAGATGCAAGCAAGAAGATGTATATATGTAATGTATGAGTTCTCCAGAGTCCGATATTGTATAAGTTAATTAGACAAGCATTTGTAATAGTCGGTGATAGGTTCTCGTAAAGAAGACGGGACTAGTTTTAAGAAATCTAGTAGAGTATAGGTTACTAAGCTAAGTTGAAGAGTAGAAGGCTAAGGGGCCAAACTCGGATTATGAATGAAGGTGAGGGTTCAAACTCGGTATTGAAGATCAAGAGATGGCTTCTGAGAGATCAAACTCAATAATGAAGATTTAAGCCAAGACTATAAAGTTATATTCAAATAAATCTGTGATGGCTTGAAATAACTTTATAGATCTTGTGTAGAAGGCTTGAAGTTCAAGTAAAATGTGATGAGACAAAGTAAATGAAAATATATCTACTTTGGTCTCACAAACAAAGATCAGATGAAAAATCAAGAATCCAAATTCAAATTAATCTAAAGTGGACCAGATCGGCTGAAGACAACTATCAGTCGAGTAGACTAGTCAGCTGAGGTGAACAACACTTAAGCAAAATCAGTCAAGTAGAAAGTCAAGAAAGAAGGATCAAATGTGAGTGAAAAGTACAAGTACTATTATTCCTTCATGCATGATTTTTGAGAATATTATTGAAATTAAGGATTAGTTTGGGACGTCGATCAAGGAATAAATCAAGGGACAAATTCGAATGACTATTACAAGGATCATTGGGAGCGGAATATACAAGGAAATCCATTGGTTGATAGTTTGTCATCAGGAAGGACACCGAAAGTGACACAGATCGACAAAACGGAAATTCGAGATGATGGAATAATCGGATATATCCAAAAGCGGTGTGCACTATAAATAAAAGACTTAGAAGACTCGTAAAAAAGAGAATTTTGGAGAACCAAGTTACACAAATTTTGAGCAATCTAGCAAGAAATATACTCACTTGATTTCTTGATTTCTTAAGGCAACTGAATCATTTATTGATCTAACCTCTCAAACTTTGTGTACTCAAAGTTCATTGGATCAGTGAAGCACTACAAGTGTGAATAATCAAGTCATCTAAATTAGTGTTACCGAGAAAGAGCCGAGTGTTAGTGTGGTGGAGATATTGAAGAGGCAATCCTACCATTGAAGGAATAGAGAACAACCCTTTGAAGAAGACAGAGAGAACTCTAAATGAATGATTGTTCATATTGTGTGGCTCAAGAATTACAGACCAAGGACAATCACTTTGTAGCTATTGTAACTGTGTACAAGAACAATAGTGAATTCCTCCCTAACCACTTTGTTGTATAGTTTGTTGAAAAGTATGTTTTGAATTATATAATGAACTTTTAAGTGAATCGTTTTTTTTTTTTTTTTTTTTTTTGTGGAGAAAAAGTAGAATGTTGTTTAAAGTGAATGAGTTCATTTTTTATTTGAATTTATAACGTACAAAATGTGTTAATAAAGATTAAACAATGGCTTCCATTATAGTGATTAAATCACTAAATTTTTTCTATAGAAAATTAGGGATAAGGACACAATCTGGAATATTTTTAAGAATGTATGACATTTTACATATTTTTATAGGAAGAAGAAGGACAATCAGATAATTTTTATAGCGAGAAGGACAAACACTGAATTCCGAAAATCAGTGAATCTCCCCAGTGAATCCCGAAATCAGTGAATTTCGACAGTGAATTTTGATAGTGAATCCCGAAAATCAGTGAATCTCGATAATGAATTTTGAAAATTAGTGAATTTCGAGAGTGAATTTCTACAGTGAATTTAAACAGTGAATTTCGAACACAAGTGAATTTCGACAGTGAATAAATAGTTTTGTCCTTTATGCAAAAGTTTCAAAAAACTGTCCTTCTACTCAATTGATGAAATATTTTTGTCCTTCTCCCTAATTCCCCCTTTTTTCTATTTTACACGGGTTTGATAGATACTTCTTACTCTTTTTCACCACATTTCCGGTTCAACCGGAACCCACCGGCTTATCAGGTCACCAGTTGAACCATCTGGTTTAGTAACCAGGTCACTTAACCGGTTTGATGCTTAAACCGGTCCCAGTTCCATGGTTGGGTCACCAGGTTTGACGATCAGACCATCAGGGTCGAGCCGGGTTTATCGAATCCCAAAATATTTTACTTGTCTTATAAAGAAAAAAATTCCCAATCGTTGATGGACAGCAGACCAGAAGATCTTTCAAAACGCAAATACATAATCTGATGCATTAATTTCTTCACATAATGAAGCAAAAGCTACAACAACAACAACCAAAAAAAAGACAGCTGGAAGTGTTTACCAAAGCTACACCAGTCTCCTGACTTGTCAATCAAGAGGTGAAGTTGAAGAGATGCAGCCCTCTAAGGTGAACGGCGAACCAGCCGGAGCAGTCAAACCCAAAGCTCGCATCACTTTAAATCTACGTTGACTCGGTGTTTTGCACAATGATTCCTCAATTTCCCCTGCCTGAACAGCATAAAACACGAACAAACGAAAATGTTCTAAGTTCAGCAGTATAGTGGTTGAGAAACAAAAGGGGGGGATGGGGATAGGGGGGGGGGATGGGGATAGGGGGGGGGGGGAGAGAAGAGGGATTGAGGGTCCCAAATGGTTTGAGCAATATCACCAGGACATTGTCGAGGCGTTTCAAAATGTTAGCTCCTATCAACTTAAGTTTTTGGAAACATGGTTATTCGGCATGGTATTGTCTCACCAACTTTGTGTCCACGTGTTGAGCCTCTTTGAGTTTAACATACTGGATGTAGCCCTATCTAAGGTTTCAAACGAAAAAGGCTCGAGAATCTCAACCATTTTGCATACAAGGTGGAAGAGGACATACCATGAGCGACAATTTCATATTCTGGCATTTGTTGTTCCTATTTGGCTTTGAAATCTTGCCTTGAGATGGGTCCGATCCCGTCTTTCCTGTCCCATGAATATATTTGATTTGTACAGACAAGCAGGAGAGAACAAGAAAAAGATGGAAAGAGGGAAATCTGACTGGAAATTATAACTGCATAAAGCATTTAGACGTTTTAACCTCGCCCTGTACTACTTTTATATTCAATTTAAGGCTGTCCCATCTTAAGCTGTTGATAAATGGATGGATCTTATCAACAACGTCTATGAATGAAAAATCCAAAATCGAACCTCAAGTGTATTAATTGACTCAGACATCTTTAGCCAGTTGAATGAAAGTTTTTCATTTTCCTTTTTGAAGAAGAAAAAAACAGAGAGCGCTTTTTATTGTAGTGACCAAGAACCATCCAACAAAGTGGTTAAAAATCGTTTAAAAAGAACGCATAAAAGCAACCAACCCTAGTAGAAAACCTTAAAAAACAGATGTACATATAAATCCTGGAGAGAGCTTTAAAAGGTTCTAAGACAAGACAATCAAGACGATATTAATGCTTTTACTAGTAAAATCCCCTCAGGAGTCATCTTTAGAAAACCGGTAATTCTTTTTTTTTTTTTTTTTGAGTGGTAATTCAAAAAAAAAAAAAAAAAAAAAACCGGAAAAACCGGTTATTCAAGTACATGAAAATGCAAAAGCATACAAGATTATAAAAGCAGGGGTAGCCTGGAAGAAGGCAAAGAAACATCAACATCAAAAGGGACATACAAGAAAACATTAGCTGCAAGATATGACTGTGCCGAGGGATAAGCTTCTGATGCAAAAGCTGTATACTGAGACCTTGATGAATTATGTCCACCAAGGGGCAGCTACGGCAATTACTTGTTCTTTTTGGTTAAAGACTGACCTTCATGTTCACTAAACACCATTTGTTTGTTACTCTCAATTAAAGTGTATAAAATGTTAATTATCTACCTCCCCATTAGATTAAATTTTTGGGAGAGATGGTAGTTCAACATGGCATCATAACATGAGGTTCTGAGTTCTAACCCCACTCCAAACACTGTTTTCAAAAAAAAAAAAAAACAAGTGTTGGGCCTCTCTAAAAATATTAAAGGCCCACACTTGAGGGGGCGTGTTAAAGTGTATAAAATGTAAATTATCTGCCTATATAAAAGACCGACACTTGAGGGGCCGTGTTAAAGTATATAAAATGTTAATTATCTACCTCCGCATCAGATGGTAGTTCAACACTCTACACAAAATCGAGCCACTGAAGCTGTTCTTTTAGAGAGGTCCCGAGATGTGGATAAGACCTTGTCTTTTCAAGAAGAGCTCATCAATTGTCTCCAAGATGTAAGGAACGCTTTTAAGGGCGCCTTCAATACCTTCATGGATAAGTATGAGGGGAAGAACCAGGCAGCAGACAGTTCTCTGGGCCTTACTGTAGCCACCGGAACTATGAGGAAGCAGAAGGCCGAGATGCAAAGCCTTCAAAATAGGTCAAAGGCCTCAAGCTGTTCCTTGGGGAGGCCAAGGACTCAGCAGTCCGGGAGTTCAGTGAGTCCAAATCCTTCGAGCTCGACGTGGAGTGATGACAGCCCCCATGTTTGAGTACAGTGTTACTCGGTATATCAACCAAACAAGAGAATGTGAGCCTGACCTAGACTTGTCTAAGCCTCCCTTGGATGGAAACTACTTCCCAGATGCTGGATCGTGACAGTAGAAGGATTGAAATTTTAAATTAGATGTTTCTTAATAGTTTAAGGCACGCTTGGTTAGTTGGATAAAGTTAATCTATGTATTAACTTTTATTGCTAACTGTTAAGTCTTTAGCTTTTGTGGGCCTGTTCGCATTCTGCCACAGGTGTTTGAAAGTTTTAGCAGTTAAGGCCACATTGTATCTATATAAACACATTTTCTCTGATTGTAATAATCAAGAAACTTACTTGGTTTATTCTCAAACTCTTCATGGTATGAGAGTCATTTATCATATGAATTCTTCTCTTAAATCGCAAAGAATGTCAACCATTTCTTCATCTTCTCCATCCGAAATTGCTTCAGGTCCAAGTGAGATTAATCCCTCTGATCATTCCGAGCATACCTCACTTGCTATTTCAGTTCATACGCCGAATGGTAACGATAACTTGCAATGGTCGCGTTTAGTAAAAATGTTTGGGCAACAATGGAAAATGAGGTATCTCGCTGGAGAATTATCAGCCCCTGACCTAAAAGATCAAAACTACCAACAATGGGATACTGAAATAATCTTGCCATGTCATGGCTTGTGGAATAATTACATTATTATTATGTATAATTTTTTATTTCTGTAATGTGGTATTGTGATGCCCTAAGTTGACTTTTGCAAGTACGTCACCTTCGGGTCGGGATGACACATGAGAACATTTTTTATTTCAGAGAACAAGAAGTGTAACGCTGGGAATACCATAGGTTAAAGTGTGTAAAATGTTAGTTTTATGTATCCTCATCAGCTTAAGCTTTTGGGAGAGACGGTAGTTCAACATGGTATCAGAGCGGAAGGTCTTGGGTTCAAACATTGCTGCCAACATTATTTCCCCATTTATACGGTGCAAGTGTTGGGCCTCTTTGTTGTTGGCTTTGTGTGCCTTTGTGTGCCTTTGTGTGCCTAGTTGACACAGGCTTGTTACAGGCCCACACTTGAGGGGGCGTGTTAAAGTGTGTAAAATGTTAATTATTTGTATCCTCATCAGCTTAAGCTTTTGGGAGAGATGTAGTTCAACACCATAAATACCCTTAAGATTTACAAAAATAGACCTCAGTTGGAAGGCAACCACCACCTCAGCATCAGAGCCTTGTGCCGACTAGACGGCAGCTTCAAGTTTCAAAAACAGTTCCCTTCGGTGTCAGTAACCTCCCAGCAGTTCCTGGAGGTTGTTTTGCATCCCTTCGTGTTGTCATGCTTAAGAAACGTCCAACACCCGTATTTCCATCATTTTCCTTCTATTTTCTTCACTTCAAACTTCCCACCTTCCATCTCTCTTTGCTGTCAAGCTTTTCAGCCCTCATTCTGCAAGTTCTAAGTAAGTTTGTATCCTAATCTTAAATTCTAAGCATGAATCTTCTTAAAAGAAATTTAGGTTTTCTTGATTCTAAGTATGGTATGAAATCATGTGGGAGAAGAATTCTACTACCTATTTGAAGGAGAAGTTCCAGCAGAAAATCCCAACCATTATCAAGGGAAGGACTTAATCAAAGCTTTTTTCTTCAATTCATGTGATAAGTTTTTATGATCTTTTATGTGCAAATGTGCTTCTGTTCTGCATTTTAAACGATACTGGGTAATTGTCTTAGTTTTGTTGTCTTTCTGGTAAGATAACCTTGTTCGAACCAGAATGGTTCTAGACCACCATCTCAGCAGTTGGGTGCTCACCGACTCAGCGGTGGCTTTTTCTCAGTTTGTGGCTCTGCAATATGTTATGTGAGTTTTGGGACTGAAATGGTCCGATTTTGAGTTTCTATGAAGCTTTTTGTGCTGTTTTCCAGAATACCATGTTGTAGAAACCATGTTTTCAGGGTTTGTATGCCTTTGTTGAATATTGTGTAGTTTATATTCTGTTTTTAAATAATAAAAGGGTTAATGTTATGCTGCTAGGGTTTAGTATGACGGCTAGGGATGAGTGTGGCTGCTAGGGTTGAGTGTGGCGGCTGTGGCTCCTTTAATTAAGGGATTTGATTAGGAAAGGATTCTGTCCTTTCCCAGTATTTAAGTAGGAGGGATTTCTCACAATTGTAATACAGTTTTCAGAATCAATAAAATATCCTTCCTTTATTCTCTGTTATTCCTTTTTTCTTACATGGTATCAGAGCATGGTTGCATAATCCTTGGGCAATCATGAATTACCGAGCAGCCTTAAACACTGCCACATCCGGTACCTCCTCCACTACGACGACTGGTTCAGCCACTACAGCCGTTGATCAGCATGCCGGAGGAGATTCCAATGTTAATTCTTCCTCAGCCATACTCACTCTACAAAGGCTGAACGGAAAAAATTATTTAGAGTGGTCTCAAACAGTCAAATTGGTCATTGATGGAAGGGGCAAACTCGGATATATCACCGGAGAAACTGTCAAACCAGCCGAAGGTGACCCCAGATTGGCAACTTGGAGGTCCGAGAATTCCATGGTAAGGGCATGGCTTATAAACTCAATGGAGCCTGCAATCGCCAAGCCTCATATGTTTCTACCTACAGCCAGAGACATGTGGAACGCTGTGGAGGAGATGTATTCTGATTTGGAGAATACATCTCAGATTTATGAACTTAAAACAAAGCTGTGGTCTTACAAACAAGAAAATCAGGATGTTACTTCCTACTATAACACCATGGTTGGCCTATGGTAGGAGTTGGATATGTCCTACAACATCTCGTGGGACTGCCCGGGTGATGGAGTTAAATTTCAGAAAAAGGAAGAAACTGATAGAGTGTATATATTTCTGGCAGGATTAAATCAAGAATTGGATGAGGTAAGAGGAAGGATTAGGCAAGAATCCATTGCCTACACTCAGGGAAGTCTTCTCTGAAGTCAGAAGGGAGGAACTAAGGAGGAAAGTGATGAAAACAGGGACTGCTGCTGCTGCTCCTATTGCTGAAAATTCAGCTCTTGTAGCTGCAAAAGGAGAGACGGATAGGAAGACTGGAAAACAAAGACTCTGGTGTGACCATTGCAAGAAACAGGGGCACACCAGAGAAACTTGCTGGGGCATTCATGGAAAACCTGCAAATTGGAAGCCAAGAAGTGCAGGTGGGAATTCAGATAGGAGACAAGCGAATCAGGTGTCAGTTGATCAAGGTCCGAACTCTGCTGGGGGGCTGTCACTCACTCAGGAACAGATTGAACAAATCAGTAAGCTTGTCCTTGCCCAAACAGCCAAATCACCACCCACAGGTGAGTCCTCATGCTCACTAGTCGAAACAGGTAATCATCCATCCCTCTCCTTTTTGGGAATACATCAACCTACCTCTTGGGTCGTTGACTCGGGGGCAACAGATCACATGTCTAGTTTTTCCCACCTTTTTTCCTCTTACATTCCGTGTGCTGGGAATCAAAAAGTAAAAATAGCTGATGGCTCACTCTCTACTATAGCTGGAACCGGCACAATCATACTTTCCAAAAACTGTGTCCTTAAAAATGTTCTACATGTCCCTAGTTTATCCTGTAACCTTTTATCTGTCAGCAAATTTATTTCTGATTCTCAGTATAATGTTGTATTCTCTGTGGATGGGTGTGTTTTTCAGGATACTCACACGGGGAAGGAGATTGGCAGTGCTAAGTTGAAAGGAGGACTATATCTACTTGAGGAAAGGAGAATTCGAATAAAGATTTTCCTAGAAGCAATTTGTTTCGATCTACTTATTATGATAAAAATAATATTCTAAGGTGGCACCTCAGATTAGGGCACCCTAGTCCTTTATATTTAAAAAAACTTATGCCTGAACTTTTTTCTAATAAGAAATTTGAAGTTTTTCAATGTGAGATATGCGAATTAGCAAAACACTGTAGATCTACTTTTCCTGCTCAACCTTACAAGCCAACAAAACCTTTCACTATGATTCATAGTGATATTTGGGGGCCTGCAAGGGTAAGCACTCTATCTGGCAAAAGATGGTTTATATCCTTTATTGATGACCATACTAGGTTAACTTGGGTGTACCTCCTAAAATACAAAAGTGATGCCAAACAAATTTTTAAAGATTTCTATAATTTGATTCTCACTCAATTTCACTCGAAAGTAGAGATCTTTAGAAGTGATAATGGCACTGAATATTTTAACTCCATCTTGGGAACCTTTTTTCAAGAAACTGGTATAGTCCATCAAAGTTCTTGCCCAGACACACCCCAACAAAATGGGGTGGCAGAGAGGAAGAACAGACATATCATGGAAGTAGTCAGATCATTGATGATCACTTCCAGCTGCCCTAAATATCTTTGGGGAGAAGCTGTTCTAACAGCTATCTACCTCATAAATAGACTGCCCTCTAGAGTCCTAAACTTCCATAGCCCTTTAAGTCAACTAAAAGTTGTTTATCCCATATCTAGACTGATTCAGGACCTACCCCTTAGAGTGTTTGGATGCACCGCTTTTATACACTTACATAATGCAGGGAAATTAGACCCAAAGTCTAGAAAATGCATATTCCTAGGGTACTCATCAACTCAAAAAGGCTACAAGTGCTTTGACCCCTTGAATCAAAAAATGTATATCTCTAGCGATGTGACCTTTTTTGAAGATAAGATGTTTTATGAGACTCATATTCAGGGGGGGTATTCCAATGAATATGAGTCCAAGTCTCCCCTGCACTTTTTAGTTGACACAGAAGTACCACAATCTAGTGTGCTTAACCCTAAGGATCTTGTGCATCATAGTAAGGAAAACAAATGACAATATCTCTAAAGTGTCCTCTCCTATCGAGAGAGAATCGGGAGGTAGTTTAGAGATTAGTCCTGTGACTAGAATTCTGAAATTCCCAAGGAAAACTTATTCTAGAAGGGAAATTTCTCTCAAAGATAATGTACTCCAAGACAACACTGGCCAAGACTCTGCCTCGGGTGAAGAGACTGGAAGTGACTCAGAAACAGGTAATCCTCTTGAAAACTCTGAAAAAATAGATCTGGTAAAATCTGATTCCCATACCACATCTGGTAAAATAGATCCGAATGACCCTACTCTTCAAGTCCCTATTGCTCTCAGAAAGCCAGTCAGAGAATGCACCAAACATCCTTTATACCCTCTCACCAAATATGTGTCATATGATAAATTATCACCCCAATATCAGGCCTTCATATCAACTCTATCCAGTATAAATATTCCAAAAAATATTCAAGAAGCCCTATCTGAACCTGAGTGGAGGGCAGCTGTCCATGAAGAGATGAAGGCCCTTGAGAAGAATGACACTTGGGAGGTTGTTAGTCTACCAGAAGGAAAAGTTCCAGTTGGGTGCAGATGGGTATTTACTGTGAAATATAATTCT
The DNA here is from genome assembly GCA_026214975.1 of Gentiana macrophylla. Taxonomy (NCBI): domain Eukaryota; kingdom Viridiplantae; phylum Streptophyta; class Magnoliopsida; order Gentianales; family Gentianaceae; genus Gentiana; species Gentiana macrophylla. Next base: position 21,156,129 of record CM047809.1, on the reverse strand, counting down.
GATGGAACTTTGCAGAGATATAAAGCCAGGCTTGTAGCTAAGGGTTATACCCAAACTTATGGGTTAGATTACTCTGAAACCTTCTCCCCTGTGGCAAAACTAAACACTGTGAGAATTGTGTTGTCTGTGGCTGTGAACAGGGACTGGCAGTTGGAGCAACTGGATGTGAAGAATGCGTTTCTCCATGGCAATCTAAAAGAGGAGGTATACATGGATATTCCCCCCGGTTTTGCAGGTAGTTCGGGTAGCAAGGTGTGTAAATTGAAGAAATCACTCTATGGACTCAAGCAAAGTCCTAGGGCATGGTTTGAGAGACTTATGAAGTTCTAAAAAATGAAGGGTTCAAGCAAGGGCATTTCGACCACACCCTATTTGTTAAAAGATCTGTGATGGAAAATTGACAATTACGGTGGTCTATGTGGATGACATCATCCTGGCGGTGATGATCAAGTTGGAAAGATCCAGATCAAGAATAGAATGGCCAAGGAGTTCGAGATCAAGGAACTAGGAATTTGAAATACTTTACAGGTATGGAATTTGCAAGGTCAAATCGAGGGCACAGTGGTATCTCGGAGGAAATATATACTAGATCTATTGGAAGAGACTCGGTATGTCGAGTGTAAACCATTTTGCAACTCTATGGAGTCGGACTAAAATTACGGAAAGAAATTAAAGGTGTGCCAGTTGATAAAGGCAGGTACCAGAGGTTGGTGGGCAAATTAATATATCTAGCTCATACAAGACCCGACATCTCCTTTGCAGTAGGAATGGTAAGTCAATTCATGCATGACCCCTGTGAACATCATCTTGAAGCTGTAATGAGGATCCTGAGGTATTTGAAGAGTACTGTAGGCAAAGGACTATGGTTCAGGAAGAGCACTTCTAGGACAATAGAGGTATACACTGACTCTGACTGGGCAGGCTCCGAAGAGAGGAGGTCTACATCTGGATATTGTAGCTATGTTTGGGGTAATTTGGTCACTTGGAGGAGCAAGAAGCAAGGAGTGGTGGCCATAAGCACAGCAGAGGCAGAGTTTAGAGCTATGGCTCAGGGGGTGTGTGAAGAATTGTGGATCAAGAGGGTACTTGAAGATCTTGAGATTCAACCTAGCCTCCCTATGAAGCTGTTCTGTGACAACAAGGCCGCTATTGACATTGCTAATGATCCAGTACAACATGACCGGACCAAGCACATTGAGATAGACAGACACTTCATCCGGGAAAAACTTGACAGTGGGGTCATTTGCATCCCTTTCTTACCATCTGCCCAACAAGTGGCTGATGGGTTGACCAAACCTCTAGTAAAGCTGGGTTTTGATCAGTTTGTAAGCAAGTTGGGCATGTTGAATATCCATGCTCAACTTGAGGGGGGGTGTTGAATATTGTGTAGTTTATATTCTGTTTTTAAATAATAAAAGGGTTAATGTTATGCTGCTAGGGTTTAGTATGACGGCTAGGGTTGAGTGTGGCTGCTAGGGTTGAGTGTGGCGGTTGTGGCTCCTTTAATTAAGGGATTTGATTAGGAAAGGATTCTGTCCTTTCCCAGTATTTAAGTAGGAGGGATTTCTCACAATTGTAATACAGTTTTCAGAATCAATAAAATATCCTTCCTTTATTCTCTGTTATTCCTTTTTTCTCACAGCCTTGAATGTTTTAATCATGTTAGATGCAAAAATTTAAGGACAAACAGCATGTTAGTCAGGTGAAAAAATATGTCCGTAGGAATTAATGGTGAGCTTTCATGTTAATGTGATTTATGGCCTTTAATTGTGCTAGAGACAGCTTATTTTGCATGTTTGTTGATAATGGTGGAAAGCTTGGAAATATGGTATCTATGGACAGAATGTTATGACTTAGAAATCATGTCTTAGCCAATCAATCATCCATAAAAGATACAAATCACTTTGCTCCAATGATATTTGATACCCTAGATGGACACCAAATATCACTGTGAATCAAAGTGAATGGAGTTTTACATCTTTCACGGATGTTTGTAAAAGGTTTTCTTTTTTGTTTGGCTAACTCACATTCATTCAAAAAAAGATCAGATACAATTTTTGCATATATTACTAAATACAGGATGTCCTAATCTTCTATTATACAACCAAATCTTATCACTAGGAGATCTAGAATAAGATAAATGACGGGTTTTATTCTCATTTCATCCAAAAGGTAGAGCCCATTCTTTACCCTCGCAGCTCCAATCTTCTTCCTCATTTCTTTCTCTTGTATCAGACAAGAGTCAGCAGAGAAAATAACATTGCAGTTTGAATCAGTTGTAATTTTCTAAATGGAAATCAAGTTAGAAGTAATTTTGGAAACATGTAAGACATTCTTGAGTGTAATCTCAGGGGTCAAAACAATATTCCCTATACCTGCAACAGTGTCCATCAACCACAAAAGTTTTCTTATTACTGGGACATGGAACACAAGTATCAAATCTGGACATATCAAATGTCATATGATCAGTAGCACCTGAATCAATCACATTCTTCATTCTTTTTAAGGTCTTGGTGATTGAAAGATGTACCTGTAAAAGCCATGGAGCAATTGGATTGTTCGAGGTTGGCCATGAACTTTTTCAGCTTTTCAATTTCAGATTCTCCAAGTCCAGTTGCCTAAGAGTATGGATTCTCATTCTCCTTGTTGGCAAGATGGACAGCAGCAGACTCATATTTCCCAGTTCCTGGTTTCCCATGAAGCTTCCAGCCTTTATCTTTTGTGTGACCCTTTCATTTACAATAATTGCAAGTCAGAGATTCTCTCTTAGTTACTTTCGATCGCCTTCAGATTTGGTTCTATGAGGGGCCACTTGTTCTAAGCGACCTTACATGCCCGCTTTTAATAGCCTTTAAGATCAAGGCTAAGTTATCATCGATAGAGCTTTCAAAGATGACTCACGCTTCTTCTTTTTCATCTCTCGACCATTGAAATGGTCTCATTCACTGAGGAAAGGTCCCCTCTACCAAGAATTTGAATCCTAACAACATCAAACTCTGGGTTTAATCCAATAAGGAAGGAATAATCTTTCAATTTCAAAGATTCTTCTTACAATGAGTATCCTCATTGTCTTTCAACTTGATACGCTGGTAGTGATCAAGTTTTTGCCACCGACTCTGTGGAAGCCCAGAATATTCAGTGATACTCTTAGACCCTTGTTGAGCAGCAGCGATTTTAGTCTTTATTTCATAAATCTGGGCAGCATCATTGATCTTGAAGTAAGTTACTCGAACAGCTTCCCAGATTTCCTTAGTAGATCCCAAGGACATACAGGTGTCGCTGCTTTCTGGGATCATCGAATTCCATAGCCAAAACATGACCATAGAATCACTTTCATCCCAAGTAGAGTGCATGGGATCATCAAGAAGCAGTCCAAAGATCCACTAAATTGCTCGATTTTCCATTTTCTTTGAGGAAGTTCGGCGAATTCGCACTAGTGTTCCTTGCACCACGATTTATAGTGAGAAAAAAGTGTAGAATTTCCACCATACGATCGGTTGTCCTAGAATAAGCAATCCAACATATTGCTCACTGGTTTCGAGATGAGAAAGATACGAGTGTTTACCTGAGTCGATACAGGAGCAAGCAGAATTTTTGTTAGAGGCAAGTTGTGAATTTACTCAGCTGCTCTAATTGTTCCTTGGTGAAGCCTTGCAGTCATGTCTGAAATGATGACCCTTGATCGAAACTGATGTAGGACAGGACCGGGAGAATCAAGTTCGTTATCGTACGAACGGACGAGGGTGATTAATATCGTTCAATCAGACGAAAAACTCAAGAACAAACACAAGCCAAAAGGCTTAACAAGAGAAAACTCTTATGATTTTATTGATAGTAAAGATGTCATCAGATTAGAATGAGTCCTATCTATTTATAATGTAAAAATATAACTAGAAATCTCTACAATAACTTGCTCCCTAAGAAAATCAAAATACTTTCTTCGTAAGAAATAAATCTCTAATTTTCTTAATTAAGGAAAGTAAATAAATCAAAATCTCATCAAATATTCCCATTAATTATTCTCCTAAATAATTAAATAATAATTCTAATAAATAATTCCTCATAATTTATTTCTTTTTTCTTTTCTTCTTACACCATTTTCCAGGATATTCGTTCCTCATCATTCCCTTCCTCTTCAAAACAACTCGTCCCCGAGTTGTCATCATGGCAAATATATTGTACGCCAACTGCATATCCAGAGAATAAACTATTTGGACTTTCATTTCAAACTCAACTTGGAAATAGATGTCATCATGCCTAGTCAAATCTTCAACAATAGGCTTTAGGAACCAACAAAACTTGAATCAACAAAATCGATCCTTGAGCTCTATCTTGGCATTATAACCAATGCAATCAAGTTTGAAGCTTTTGAAACATCCACCTTTTGATTGCAAGTTTCGGGATTGATATAGACAATGTGACTTGGTTGATCTCCTTCACGCATCGGGCTGTCAAATTTGTGTCGCTCTCATGCAAATCATTCTCGTGAAAATCTGAAGGTGCATCTGAAGAATTGACAATTCCCTTCTCAACACGTTCAGAAGATTCCTCAACGCTTTCCTCAAGAGCATTAGTGTCTTCACAATCTTCTTCAATTGGATCATCAATTTCTTCTTTCTGGTGGTTTGCCTGAATTGACGGAAGTTTGATGGCTTCAACAGAAGCCGATATTATAGGGCGCACCGGCTTCGGAAGGATAGAGTCCGCTACAGGTAATGGCTGCTCACGGGTTTTGTCCGATGGAGGTTTCAAGGCGATGGGATGCACATGATGCCTTGCTTGGGACGGTGGCGGATGTTTAAGGACAACATGTTGATCATATGGCTTCACCAAGGGGATGTGACATGACAACTGAGACACAGCTCTCAACGGAAGTTGATTACGTGTCGTCGCATATGATATGTTGTGTTGCCACTGTGGTGCTTCTCTCGGAGGAACGACATTCAGAAGCTTTCGGCACAATGCACGACATTCCTCTGCAGTGTCAAGAATTCTGTCAAACTGATGGGTGAGAGCGTCGAGCCGTTGATTCAGTGCGGCGCTGTTAGCCATGAAGATCACAATTTTCTTTTCCTTTTTTTAAAAATATAACAAACGCAATAAAATTGGTGTGACGACAAGTCACTTGACTTTATAAGAATATGGCAAGTTTGGACTACTAAAGGAATTCGTACAGGCCACAATTTTATTTTATTTTTTTGCTTATATAACAAATAAAAGGCTTGATAACCTATTTGGACAAACTTAGGTCGGACCAAATAAGAAAATTAATTATAAGGCTTTGATGATCTGGAATCACGAAAACGTTGGATCAATAAGACACCATATACAGTGATAGGAACTCAAAGATCAGAGATATAATCTAGATAGTTTAGACTTTAGACAATGAGTTTTGAACAATACGACCAATAGAGACACCAGAATACTTTGCACGACCAATGGAAGAGGCACAAACAGGATGAGCCAACAGCGAATTGATTACGATACTACGGAAGGACAAAATCAAATTTGATAATACCGATTGATGTAGTCGATGCCCAAGTTGATACAAAAACTATGGCTCTTATACCAACTGATGTAGGACAGGACCGGGAGAACCAAGTTCGTTATCGTACGAACGGACGAGGGTGATTGATATCGTTCAATCGGACGAAAAACTCAAGAACAAACACAAGCCAAAAGGCTTAACAAGAGAAAACTCTTATGATTTTATTGATAGAAAATATGTCATCAGATTACAATGACAGTCCTATATATTTATAATGTAAAAGTATAACTAGAAATCTCTAGAATAACTTGCTCCCTAAAAAAATCAAAATACTTTCTTCGTAAGAAATAAATCTCTAATTTTCTTAATTAAGGAAAGTAAATAAATCAAAATCTCATCAAATATTCCCATTAATTATTCTCCTAAATAATTAAATAATAATTCTAATAAATAATTCCTCAATTTTTTTCTTTTCTTCCTCTTACGCCATTTTCCGGGTATTCGTTCCTCATCAGGAACTAACCTGATTGGCGTGCCTAGACTCACTCTTGGTTGCTTCCAGTTGTTTAACCTTCCACTCAGGTTTACCAATGATTTCCCAGCATTATCTTTGGCATGTCCCATTTTTTGCAGGGTTCACGCTTGATCTTTGGCTTCTTTTTCAAGGCTTCTCCCTTGATAGCTGCTAGGGCCGACCCCTCTAGCTCAGGTTGGTACTCTTTCCGCATCACCATCTTCCTTCCTTCTTCTCTACGAACCCTTAATGATGGTAGGGGCTTTCTTCCAAGAATTCTCCCCCTGGCCTCATCAAGGGTTTGTAAAAGGCCCGCCAAGAAGGAAAACACCCGTTCATTCTCTTCTCTCTTCTGGAATTTCACCGAGTCATCGGAACAAGTCCACTTATCATCATGGCACATATCCAATTCCTGCCATAGAGCTACGATTTCGTTGTAGTAAGATGTGACATCCTTTGACTCTTGCTTGAGGTCCCATAACTTCGTCTTTAACTCATAGATTTGAGACGAATTTTCAAGATCCAAATACATCTACTTAACTGCCTCCCATATTTCTCTAGCCGTTGGGTGATCCCTTGCTCTCGCGTTCGATCTGATAGCAATCAAATGGAATCTTGAACCTAGTGGCTTGGGAGCCTCAGTTTAACCCAATTGCGCCATTACCAAGGAGCTAGTTCGTTCAGAACTCAGTGGATTGCTTCTAAGATAAGGCGGAGCGTCCTTGGCTCATCATTATAGAGGAAAAAGCGGAGTCTGTCTAAAGAAATGGCTATCTCACTTCTCACATTCTAACGAGTGACTTACGTCCCTCTTTGGGAATGAAAACTATTAGCCACACACGAAGTTTGTGAATAAGTGAACCATTTTTTCGAAGAAATAGAGTGCCCCTCCTTGTCTCCACCTACGTCCCAGCCGTGATCTTATATACGATACACCAGACGCGGTTGAGTGTTCATTCGATCCAGCACCCGAGGCCAGGCCCGTTCATCAAGCTTTCGATCTTGAAAAGCCGTCCCCTTGGCACATGTTCAATATTGAAATATGCGAAGGTGCGTACTAGTTCGCTCGCTGCTGTATGATAGGGTAAGATCTCTTATTTTTTTTCTAATTGACTGCCCCCATTCTGTTGTTGCTAGCAAATACCACTATTTTTGGTTGTGAATCTTCCAAATCATTCCCACAGGAGATCCGGACCCATTTTTTTCTGATCCTTCGATAAAAGGATTATTCTCTTCATAAAAAATAGGAGGTAGAACCAATAAAGATTTCTTTTTCGATTCATCCCTGGAGTTTAATACCTCATCCTTCTCAACAACTAAGAGATCCATTTGAGGATTTAAGGAACATGTGGGGCATGGCTACGCGTGGCTCCATCGCATTTATGAGCCACGCCATGACAAGGAGAGTTTCAGTATCCCAGGTCTCATATTTTGGATCTTCCGGTGACGGAGCAGCCCCTTTACCAGTTATATAGTCTAATTTTCCCCTCCCATTGATCACCAATTTCACAGCTTGAGCCCATTCAAGATAATTTTTCCCGTTCAGCCGCCTGGTTGCCGGTAAAATAATGGTTCCGCTGCTCTGCTGTGTTTCGGCATCACCTGGGGTTGGTGCATCGCCGCCGCTGGTGGCTGTGCTTTGCGTCGACATGGCAGCACTAGCTGGTGGCTGATCCGCTGATTTTCGGAAGCTGCACCGCTGACTCTCAGACGCTGCTCCGCTGTTCTGCTGATCTTTTTCAGAGGCAGCAGTGGGCTGCTTGATCAGCTGGAATTTTGGGTTTTTTCCGAACCTCGGGCTCTGATACCATGCTAAAATTTAGGGAAAAACTTCTGTGTATTATTCTCAGCACATGTTGGCAATTTATAACACATTGAAACCCCTTCACCAAGTAATCCTAGCCGACTAGGGTTGCAGGCATTTACCCATTAACCCTCTTACTAACTAGGAAACCCAAAAATACCCCTACATATATTTTCTAATATATGCGGCAGTAATAAATAAAAAACTAACTACTAATTATATACACAATCCCCAGTATTTTCCAACAGCTTGAACAGTACTATATCCACCAGCTTTGTAGAAGTTACTTTTAACTCTTACGCAGAAGTTGTATGGCCGGAGCTTTCAAGGCAGAAAGTGTAATAAAAAGGAAAGCACCTCATCTTTTAGGAATGAAAAGGAATTTTGAAGCTGCAAACAAAGGTAAGGCTGCAGTTGCCACCCCGATGAAGAAGTTCATGGTGGTGAAGTCAAGTTTATCGCAGTGCCAGAAATGTTTCAAGAATCACCCAGGAGAATGCAGAATGGGTCAAGGGGTATGATATAGGTGTGGAGAACCAGGGCATATGTCTAAGGACTGTCCAAAGAATCAAGGAGCAGTAATAGAAAAAGGTGTAGCCGCACTTCAGCAAGCTAATCAGAAGAAGGATAAACCTTCTATGGCCAAGAGTTTTTGCTATGGATGCCCAGCAGACTGAAGCACAAGACAACGTGGTAACATGTACTTAATTCGAACATCTTTGAAGTTTGAATAAATTCCTTTTCATATCATTCAACTAGTTCATGTTTAGCTTTTACAATATTAGGTACCATATCTGTTAATTCTGTGCTATTCAAAGCTTTGTTTGATATGGTGCCTCTCATACTTCCATGTCCCGTAAATTTTGTAAAGCTTTAAAACTGCCCAGAAAGTACCCGACTCCCTGTCTATATCAACCCCAATGGGAAAAACTGTTTACACTAATGAGTATGTGCGTGGGTGCGATCTTAAAGTGGGAGATAGGGTCGTCACCTCAGATTTTATTGTGATGGATTTCTTGGATTTAGATATTATTTTGGGAGTGGATTGGTTATCTTAGAATCATGTCGTGTTGGATTGTGGAAGTAAGCAAGACTTTTAAGACCCTTGGACAAAACAAAGTTAAGTTTCACGGGAATCAAGGGGGAATGAGGGAGAAGGACAGAAATATTTCATCAATTGAGTAGAAGGACAGTCTTTTGAAACTTTTGCATAAAGGACAAAACTATTTATTCACTGTCGAAATTCACTTGTGTTCGAAATTCTTTGTTTAAATTCACTCTTTGAAATTCATCGTTTAAATTCACTAATTTTCAAAATTCATTGTCAAAATTCACTATTTTTCGGGATTCACTGTCGAAATTCACTGATTTCGAGGTTCACTGGGGAGATTCACCGATTTTTCGGATTCACTGTTTGTCCTTCTCGCTATAAAATTATGCGATTGTCCTTCTCCTATAAAAATATGTAGTCGTTATCTGTTATTTAAAAATATTCCAGTTGTGTCCTTATCCCTAATTTCCCACTTTGGTAATGGTAAGAAGATGTCAATTTCGGAGATCCATGTCTGTCATGAGGCAATGAATAAAGGTTGTGTTGGGTATATGCTCTACGAGGTAGACAAGAAGAAAGATAGGTTGAATGAAGTGCTACATTTTTTTTTTTTAGGTTTTTATTAGTTGAGTCGAATAATAAAGTTGAAATAATCTCCAAATTCAAGTGATAAGTGTTTGACTTTCATTTATCCTTTGTTTCAAGATCAAAGAGTTCTCGTTTATTATACATTATTTGACTCTGTGTTTTTCTACTTGTAAGATTAGATAAAGACTTGAATTATCTCTCGAGACAAATTCAAGGAATTATCTCTTAATTTTCTATTTCTCTCTAGCAATGAGGAGTCAACTCTTGTAACCTATGAATAGGCTCTAGAATTGAACTATTTCATACACCAAATATTTTCTTTTAACATTTTACAACTTTTTCTAAGAGCAATTTAAGTTTGTGAGCGAAGCGTAAAGCATTCTTTGTAGCCATTAGTTTAAGGATCATTCAAGAAGGGTCTTGGCTTATTTCATAGTTTTGCTTCTGTTGATCTTGTTCTTTAGTTAAACTACGGTTTGCTCAAGTCTGTTTCTATTTTTATTTTCATTTTTAGATCTGAAAACGTGGGTTATAAATTGTATTACTTAGAGTTCTTAACGTCGTAATTGTTGAGGGTACAAGGTATACATCAAAACAGAATGAAAGGAACAAGAATCTGCAAAGCACTGACAATATGGAGTGCAAACAAACAAGAAAGTGGAATAAGCAAGTTATCTATTCCACGCACTGGCAGCGAAATGAGGATTAAGTAATGCTGAAATGAAGAATGAACTAACCATCAGTCTTCATCTTTTTCCTGTTTGATGTGGGAAATTCAAGCTGGTGGAGTTCCTGCAAAGGCAGTTGATCTGTCATAACACACTCCAGATTTCAAGAGCAATAAAACACAGGCAGCCTATAGAATGAAAAAGTTTTTATTTGTTTGTTGTTTTTATGTATAGCTATCAGGTTAGTTAAAGAAAAGTAAGGTTGGTTTCATAGATAGGGATGTATAGCTGTTTGTATAGCTTTCAAACAATAACCAAGAGTTCCGATTGTTTAGAACTCTTTGTAAACTCCTTTTTTAATGAGGCTTCAGACCTCAAGAAAATACAAGAAAATATTCCACATTTTTTAAACTAAATTCCTAATATTACTGTGTTTCTTGTATCAGAGCATTGAAAACGCACTCTTTCAATCTCATTTACCGTTGTTTACTTGTTAAAGCGTCGCTTAAGCGCAAGCGCCCATGCAGCGCTTCAAAATAGCAAGCTAAGCGTCAGCATGAGAATGCGTCTCTAAAAGCGTAAAAAGCGTCGCTAAATCGGTAAAAGCGTTGCTTTTTGTCCAAAAAAGCGTCGCTAAAGCGCTGGCAGAAGGGTTATTCTGTTTTTTTCCCTGTTTTTTCTGTTTTTTTTTCTTTCTTTTTTCCTTTCTCTTTATTTTTGGTTCTTAGTGATTAGTAGTAGTACTTAGCAATGCTAATGTATATAAGCATGAAAGTAACATTTGACGTCTTTAATTAGTAAAAATCCATTTAATATTATTGAATTATTGTTAATTTGTTATTATGTTAAATTGTTAGTTAGTTGTCTACCTAGTTAGGTACTTGTCTCACAACAAGAAATTTAGTTACTTAGTTGAATGTTATTATGTTAAGTAATAACACTGAAGTGTTATTACTATATAGACTATAGATGACATCATTGCTTTGTGGTTGTGGTTTAGCTGTTTTAATGGTTGATTTTAGTGTTTTATTAAAGTATTATATTGTTTTTATATGATTTATTAGTTTTTTTGGTTAGTTTTTAATTAAAATATCATATTTTTTGTTTTGCACGCTTAAATGAAAAAGCAGCGCTTTTTTTACGCTTAAGCAGCGCTTACGCTTTTCCTGCCCCGGCGCTTTACGCTTTAACAAGTAATTCATTATGTCTTCCGCCGATTCCAACCAACCTGTGGCCACACATTCAGAAGGAGCATGTAATGAAGGCAGTGCTCCATTTACCAAGGAGCAGCTTGATCTTCTACATAAACTACTGGACTAGTCATCCACAGAATCTCAAGTTCAGACATCCCTTACTACTGAAAGAGGAGGTAAGATGATATGGGTAATCGATTATGGTGCAACTGACCATATGACGGGTTAGTTACACCTCTTTTAGAATTATAAGCCCACTTCAGATCATAACAGAATTAGAATAGTGGATGACTCCCTATGACAAGTCAGTGGGGCAGGCAGTATTAGAATATCCGAGTCACTTACATTGTCATGTGTACTATATGTCCCTAATCTTTCCAGCATTTTACCTTTTGTTGGTAGATTTACCTTGGACAATAGATGCATAGTAAAATTCTATCCTACTTACTATGTTTTCCAGAATTTGAGTACGTAGAAAGTGATTGGCAGTGCTATGAAGATTGGTGGCCTCTCCTACTTTAATAAAGATGCAACTTCAGAACAGAAGGGTCTAGTAATGAACCGTCAAAGTTCTATTTCAGAAGATCAGGCTTTTACATTATAGATAAGGACATCCTATTACAAAAGTTGTGTCCATCTTTGATCAACAATAAAAATGTCATGAATTTTCAATGTGAAATAGCCAAACTGTAGAAATATGTTTGTTAAGTAGAATATTTTATTAGAATCTTTTGTCCACTGCTTTATTGGTTCACGGGATTAACTTACTCCTTTGTAGTCTTCGGGAATAGTTTTAGACCGTTGGGTAGATATGTTTAGGTCTTGACGGTTGCAGTTATGAGGTGTGTCCCAACTAGTTTTTCTCTTTAAGAACCCAGACGCTTGGGTTGTCTGTACCTCTATTAATTCCTTTGTACTATTCTTTTTGAATAGTAAGAAAATATTTCTCCTCTCTATTCTTTTACAGTATCACAACCCATCTTGCTTTAAGTTGATTCCATGGCATCTTTCCATATCTTCTTCTTATGATATCACTTCAAATGAACAGAACTCTGTTCCGCCTTTCAGCTTATCGGAACCTAGTCATTCTACCATTACGAGCTATAAGTTAAATGGCGACAATTATCTTCAAAGATCGCAAATCATGAAGATGTTCTTTACTGGTCAGGGAAAAATGGGAAATCTCAGTGGTGATTTCAAACAACCAGAATCCAGTGATGAGTGATCCGAAGTTTAATAGCTTCGATATTGAATAACCTAGTGATGACTCTCCTTATCAGGTCTATGATGCTTGACATCAGTAAAAGTTTTTATCTTGTATGAAACAGCTCAAGAAATCTGGTTTGCAGCAAAGGATCTCTACTCTAAGAAAGACAACACCTCAGAGATTTATGAGGTGGAAGCTCAAATCCAAGAATACAAGCAGGGAGAGTTAAATGTGTCCCAATACTTTAACCTTCTCACTCGTGTCTGGCAGCAATTGCATATGTACAAAGAGTTCTCTTAGAAAGATGCCAAGAAATACAATAATATAGTGGAACAGAAAAGGGTGTTCAAATTCCTCATGGTTTTGAATCGGGCCTTAGGATCAGTTAGAGGAAGAATTCTTGCTACAAAGCCTCTACTACCATCTTTAAAGGTTCCGTGCCAATGAGGCTTAGCTCAAGTGGTTAAGCGGAGGTCCCAGGACCAAACGGTCCTAGGTTTGAGTCCCACCATGTGTTGTGTGGCTTTATTTGTCCACTAAATGAAGCAATTTCGTTTCTGAAGTAAAAAACCTGTCATGACAATTTTGGTGCTGAACATGTACCAGAACATTTTACACTCTTGTCTAAAGGGCTCTGTCATGACAATTTTGCCTTATAGCAAAAAGAATTCCTCAATGGAATCAATCTAGCAAGACAAAGAAGCAGAAACCTTTGTGTGATTATTACAAAAAAAACCAGGTCACACTAAGGACAACTATTGGAAACTTCATGGCAAGCCAGATAGATATGGAGGCCGTCCAGACAAGTTGGAAAAGAAAGCTATGGAAAGCATGTGACCAATGAAGCGAAATGATCAGGTGAAATTCCTACTTTCAACAAAGAGCAACTTCAAGCTCTAAGGAATATTTTGAATCAACAAATTCACTCATCAACAGCCTCTGATTCTGCCACCATGGTGCAAACAGGTAATTACTTCAATGCAGACTTAGCTTCTAAATCTGATTGCCACGCCTGGATCATAGATTCAGGTGCTTCTGCACCCATGACTGGCGATAAAAACCTTCTATCGAGTATAAACCCTGTATTATCTCTCACTTGATAAGATTGCATCTAATGTTCTTGGAGCAGGCACTAAATTTATCTAAAACTTTTAAACTTCTGGATGTTATTTATGTTCCAAACTTAAATGGCAACCTCATCTCAGAGGAAAACTAACTCAAGATTTTAAATGGGACGTTCTTTTACTGCTAATCAGTTTTTCATGGTCATTCGACTTGGAAGATGATTGGCATTGCTAAAGCATGTTCAGGCCTATTCATTCTATTGAATTACCATCTCTCCCAAAAGTTTAAGTTGATGGGGAGGTAGATAATTAACATTTTATCCATTTCAATACACCGCCCCCTCAAATGTGGGCCTATATTAAGGTTGGTAGAGGCCCAACACTTGAAACAATATAAATGGGACAATAATGTTTGCAGAGAGGTATGAGCTCAGGACCTCATGTTTTAATACAATGTTTAATTACCATCTCTCCCAAAAGGTTATGCTTATGCAGAGGTATATAATCTACATTTTATACATTTTAAAACATTTTGAATGATGGGATCCGGCGCCATGTTGAAAGAGCTCTTGGCCAGGCCTTACCCCAGCCAGGCCTTACCCCGAGTAAGAGTCATACTCTGCAGCACGACGACCAGGCCGAACTCCAGATTAGTCGGACCAGTGGGTTCCGGATACCGGAGGCTTTAAGCAAAAAAAAAACATTTTGAATGATGGAACTCAAATGTTCAGCCCATCATACTGATGCACCAAGTCCCTCATATCAAAACAGTAGTTTTAATTGGAATTATGTAATGGTGTGGTACTATAAACTAGGCCACCCAAGTTTTGTCTATCTCAAAAACTTGTATCCATGTTTGTTTAAAATTGTAATCCTAAATTCTTGAAATGTGAAGTTTGTCAATTGGCTAAACTTACCAAGTGTGTCAATACTAAAATACCCCATGAAAAATCCCACCATTTTGCTCTTATCCATAGTGATGTGTGGATATCCTTTGTTGATGGTTTATATCATTTGTTGATGATAATACTAGAGTCACTTGGATTTCTCTAATGAAAGAAAAATCAGAAGTTTGTCATATCCTTAAAAGAATTTAACATGGTTGCCACTCAGTTTGATAAGTCTAAAACTGATAATGCAAAGGAATATTTTCATTATAATCTCAACTCTAATCTGCAAGAAAAGGCATTGTGCATATCAGTAGTTTTAGAAACCCCTTTAATAGCAGAAAGAAAGAATAGGCACTCACTTGAGGTTGCTAGATCATTGATGTTTCAATGAATGTGCAAGCTCCTATGGGGTGAAGTTGCTGCTTATTTAATCCATAGACTTCCTACTAGAGTCCTAAATATTAGGACACCAAAACAAGTTTTATCGGACTTTTGCATGTGTTCTCATGCGATGTACTGCCTTTGTTTATTTATATACACTCCCAGTGTAGGAGCAAACTTGATCCTAAGGCTATCAAGTGTATTTTTGTTCGATATTCCCCTAATAAAAAAGGATACAAGTGTTATTCTCCGTATGAGAAGCGGTTTTATAATGCTATGGATGTAAAAAAAAAAAAAATGAAAATCAACCCTTTTGTTCAATATTTGTTATGTTCATCTTTCTATGCCTAATCTCAGTAGTTTGCAGCAAACACAAGAAAACACTAACCATATTATAGGCCACACTTGAGGGGGCGTGTTAAAGTATATAAAATGTTAATTATCTACCTCCCCATCAGCTTAGGGTTTTGGGAGAGATGGTAATTCAACATTAATTATTGTTATATAGATGTTACTAGCTTAGCAGGTATACAGTTTGTAGAATGAGTTTAAATATTTATTACAGGTTGTTATAGACAGATGTAAATCTCACTTTGTTAGGTTGTTAAAGTCCATATCGGACAGGCCTTTTTGTACCGTATAAAAGAGGCATTAGTCCTCCCATTAATAAAAGAGATAATATTATTTCTCTCAGCTAAATTCCTGAATTTATTGCGTTTAAAATTCACTTGTTTTAATGAAGAGGGGGTTTTCCCACTTATATACATCGTATGTAGGAGTTTAATAGTGTAAGAACTCCTAGTTGTTTTACAACAAATTCTCCTATTCATAGCTAACAAAAACGATTCCAGCTATGACTCTAACAAACTATTCCAGCTGCTTTTCACCGCTTTGTACCCCTGCAACTAACTAACATTAAATTCAGAAAATATCATTCTACAAACTCCTTTTTAACAAGGCTTCAGACGTCAAGAAAATATTCCCCATTGTCTACTCTAAAATCCTAGTATTACTACGTTTAGAGCTCCTTTGTTTAGCACATCAAAAAAAGGAAAGTGTTACCTTGTCCAGAGATTCCTTCAATATACTAGTAAGTTCGCCGTCATATTTCTGCAGAGCCTGAAGATTAAAGTGCATTAAAAGCATTTACAACTTGCATTTTCGTGCTTGTTTGGAATAATCTATTTTCATCTTTTCAAAATAAGAATGAATGAAAACATTTACATGCTTAAATTCCATAGAAGATTGAACAGGATCCACATATTGGCTGCAGAAAGAAGGCGAGAGTTGTTATTCAAAAAATAAATAAATTGAGGAAAGTTGTTAAAATATTTGAAATGAACACTAGTGCATTTGCCACCAAACTGACAAGAAAATCTTACTACTCATAGCTTCCATACAACCGAACCAGAATTTTTCCAGTTGTTGCCCTTTTGGGCCTATTGCTAGCAGACATGGTGCATTCATTGACCACCTATCACACAATTGAGTAGAAAAATTCCCAACATTGTTTCTTGTCAGATTGGCAAACAAGAAACGTCAATGGCGTTGCCCAACTCAAAAAGCATCATATATACTAGGGAAATGAACCAATCAGTTACCTGTCCAGGCCACCAGCATGAGCTACGCAGTTTAACCCACACAAGATCACCACACTTGACATTCTTGATTGATTTACCGATAGCAGCCTCACTCTTAATTTCTTCGCTACCACAACTTCGACTATTTGTATGTGTTTTATCTGTCATAACTATCTTTTGCAACTTTGAACAGTCTAGTTTTGAAATACTTCATAAATGAAAATGAATCTGAACAGATACACCATCCCAACAGTAAACTTTATTTTCATGAATCATTCGAACATGGTCATAATACAACAATATTCAAGAAGCTTTGATCTAATGAGAAAATTAGAATGGTGGTTTGAATGCAATGTCCAGCCTGCAAACAAATGATGTAATGCTGTAAAACACGTAAAAATGTCCGTGGCTGGAAATCACCAGCACGTAAATGAACCCGCAAGACAGGCAGGGGCAGTTGCAAGTAGGGGACTTACGGGGCACCCAATCCACTAAAAAATATTACAGTAGGTAATTTTTTTATATACAAGTAAAATTGACCCGCTAATTTTTATATAACAATGCACTGTTTTGAGTATTGACCTATGATGAGTTGTCTACCTTTCAATGTACAAGTGCGAGTTTAAAAGACAAAAAAATTAATAATTTTTTACTCATACGAAAATCCTAAAGCAGCCCCTGACAACAGGTGTAGACACAATATAAACTATGATACCGGCTAATCCTAATCAAACAATGCCATGATAGATGTCCAAAAAAATATGTATGCATTTTTCATCAATAGCATATAAATAACAATGATAAATCATTAAGTAAGAACTACCTTATAAAGTTGAAGACATGTTATCGATGTGTGCATAATATAGCAAAGGTAAGAAGACCTAAGTACACAAGGCAGCACAATGCCACATAACAGCTATAGAGAAATAGGTAACCCCAATTAGTCAATTACTATGAATCTAAGCCACTTTGAAGTGTCCTGTAATGCAAGCATGAAGCATTAGCATCTATACTAGAACTAGCATCGTCATTTTAAACGTTTTTTAAAGAAATCCCGTTAAGAAACAAAGAATGCCTGCATAATTATAAACAATAACTATGAAAAGGGAACACCACCCATTGTTCCTCTTAGACCATTAATTTTCCAATAAACCAACTTATGACTATGATGTATAAATAAATGTGGTTTTCTTCTACTTATTCATTTTCTCCCATTTGGTCTTTTGAGTAAATGGAGAACTAATTCGACAGAAGCAATAAAAAGTAGTGCTACATTTTTAAATAGTAACACAAAACAGAGGGAGGAGGGAAAATCAAAAGACAATTTAAGGAAAGATATTTATACAGCAAACAGACCGCATTCATGCAATGAAAACGAAAAACAGCAAACTGAATATTAGCGAAAAAGAAACAAACTGGACCAAAAATGAAGAAATTGAATAATTCACCACTTGGTAATTTGTGAACAAGTAAACAACCTTCCAAGCTTCATAAATAGAGCCCATAAAGCAGTTTTATCAGCATTTTAGAAAGACAGGAATGAGGACCTACATTGAAGACTAAGGGAAAAAGCATAATAAAGCAAATAAAGAACAAGAATGTAATTGTAGAGAGGAACGAAAGAACTCACGAGCTGGGAGAAAGCAGACCAAGAAAGATACAAACTTTAGTGATACTCCAGCTGAAAAATCCCTTCTTTCTAGCGAGCTCAGGACTTGTTTTTCACTGGAAAAACATAAAAAGGAAAAGCTCTTATAGCCCTTTTTTTTTTACAATAAAACATTTCCAATCAAAAAATAAACTTTCCAATGCTATAATAACCGAAAAGTCCATTTTTGCACCTAGAAAGCAACAAGGTGCACTTGTTTCATTGGCAGATGGATAAACATTAAAATTTAATGGGTGTAAATATTATCACAAAAAGGGTATTTTGTCGTTTCATACTACATTTCAGACATATTAATCATTTTCATCTATGAGATTACATCAAAAATAGCTTGGCTCAAGTGGTAAGTGACTTGAGAATGCCTAGGGAGGTCACCGATTTGATTCTCCTCCGATGTGTCATATTGAAAGAGCTTTGAGACGCCAGTGTTAAAAAAAGTATTAATTTAGTCGCTACCTACGAATAATCTGTCATGTTGAAAGACCTCTTGACTAGTCAACATCCCTGAGTAAATGTTATGTTGAAAGAGCTATTAATTAGTCTTTTGACGACGCCAAATTATGTCACCTAATTAATCCGGGCCTCTACTGAATCTCAGTGTTGAATATCCAAAACCCTAATGCCCTATGAACGTGATGGTGATTGGTATTATTTGCGGCTGAGTCTAGGAACTTGTCTTAGATTGTCTACGTATCCTGTAATTATCCAGGAATCAAGCCTTACATAGTTCCTGGATCGTGGTATTTATAGTGATAATGCGTGCCCTAACCCTAATATTAGGTCGGTTCTAGCTATTGTCACATTTACCCTCAATGGGCCTTGCTCCTTGCCTAAGTTATCATCGTCGATAATGGGCCCCATGCATGGTAGTGCGGACTTCGTCCCTCGAGGTCGATCAGATCGACTGCGATAGCCGACTCTGGAATCATTGCCCCTGACCGCTCGAATATCGATCATCGTAATCGCGAGCCTGGGATCCAACCCACATGCCTTGACACTTATTCGTAATCTGAGGACCAACCGATAGACGACACGTGGAAGGGTGAAACCATGTATCGTCATCTTTACCCCCGAGTAATTTTAAAAAAACAGAGGGGGTACCTAATTTTTCTTGAAGTAAATATTCTTTTTAAAGGGAAAATATAACTATTTTAAAAACTAAAAACGTGGCGACAATCTCGATGTGTCTGCTCTAAACTTACCAGATGGAGGAAAACACAAAAGAAAAATAAGACGTCCTTACCCCTGAGTATCTTAAAAAAACGGAGAGAGTACCTAATTTTTCTTTAAGTAAATATTCTTTTTAAGGGAAAATATAACTATTTTAAAAACTAAAAAACGTGGCGACAATCTCGATGTGTATGAATTTACGAGATGGAGGTAAACACCAACGGAAAAATAAGACTTGTTCAAGCTTTGTATTTCAAAAATATTAGGATTTGTTTGGACATTAATTATTTCGATTTAAATCGAATTAAAGGAATAAAGTGGAATAAAATGAAGTGAAATATTGATTAGATAGTTAAGATTGTTTTGTGAAATTTGTGAAGATGAAAGAATGATTGGTGAGAGAAGTTGTAATAAAAAATATTATAATGAATAGAGTAACGATAAATAATATAGTGAAGTGAATAAAGTAAATTGGTGAAATATAAATAATAATAAAAATTATTGATCAAGAAATGACAGGTGAAATAAATTATAATAAATAATGGAATGAACAAAATAATGAGCAAAGAGATTAGTGAAGTTAATAAAGTAGGGGAGTGAATACGAAATTTTTTACCTCCAAAACATTAACCTATTAACCCTTTAGAGCAAATGCACTGGTCTTTTGAAACAATAGTCTATATAAGTGTGTGGACTAGGGGCGTAAGCGAGCTAAGACAAACCGAGTATTGCTTAAATGAGACGAGCAATTTGAAATATTCTCGAATTTAAGTTTGAGTTCATGCATGATTATTTTAAACTCAGGTTCAATCTGAGATTTAAAGAATTTCACCGAGTTCAAGTTTTGCATTGAGTTTATTAAATCTATTAGGTTTTAAAACTTAATTCAAAAATGAATTTTTTTTGTGAAGAAAATTAAAAAATGATTTAAAGTATCACATTACAATAACAAAATTATCATTTCAAACGGTTACTATATAAAAAAAACATAATTGAAAAGGAAATAATATAATAAAAAAATGTCATTTCAAACGGTTATTATATTTAAAAAAAATAGTAATGTAATTCAAAAAAAATAGTAAAGATTAAAAAAAAATAGTAAAGATGGAAAAAATATTTAATGATATCAAACAATATTTTTGATGGAAAGTATTGAGCTACAAGAGGTATATGAAAGTTTAACATTTTATATAATAATTACATTGACTATAAATATAAAGATACGTATACACATCTGTATATACATATGCCTTTTTATTCTATATAAATATATATATTACTGTTTCCTTGTGAGTTGTAGAGTCGAGTATTGCATTGCTCAAGTATAGTTCATTTAATCTTCAAGATGAGTAAATTCCTAGTTCAAACTAATTTAAGCCGAGTCGGTCAAGTTCTAGCTCGAGCCAATCTCGAGCTACTCACGAGGGAGAATCAAGACGATCTCTATAATGGCTTGAATATAAAACCAGGATGATAACAATTTTTTTTGTAGTTGTTATCTTCAGCATGGCCATTAAAACCATAGAAATTGCATTGAACTCTTTTAAGGTTCTTAGCTTTGGAATTATTTGCATCTAGATTATGTGTATGTGGTTGTTCTCGCTCACGAGTCTAGCCTTCCGAGCCATAAAGTCTGTAGAATCATTACTTCTTGATTTGTCGGCAACATAAGTCTTTTGTCTTTCAAACTTAATTGATTGTCATTGCAAAGGCATATTGAATTTCAGGAAAAATGCACCATTAACATTGTTTGAAACACCAATGGCTCAAATTCATCCATCAATCCTTTCAAGAATTTCATCACATGTTTTGGTTCCATGTGATATAACAAAGACTTCATGGCATCACAATGGCATTGAGGCTCAAATGTGCCATTTGTATTTGCATGATAGTCTTGATCTCTCTTGAGAACCACCGGCTTAGTAAAATATTGATTCACCTGGATCCATCCCCTGTTCCATTTAATTCATCTATTCAATAATGTATGATAATCTGAAAGCATATACACTTGCAAACCGATCTGCAAGATTCTTCCACACAACCCGAGCACTCTTGAAATACATCAAACTCTTTAAGATTGTATTCTTCATTGAATTAAAGATCCAAGTTTTGACCATTGTGTTACACTGCCTCTAGACTTGAAAAACAATAAAATTCACATGAGGTTTCTTGATTGAACCATCAACAAACCCCGAACTCGTTCTTTGCTGTCAGCACCAATTCCATTGACATATTCCATGGACGGTAACTGTTATTGTTCATCAATGGCTAGACTAATACCAATGCATGATTCTCATTGAGATGAACATAAAACGGACTGAAAGGACTCGGTTCTTGCTTCTCAGCTGTCATGGATGTCAAGAACATTAGCTATCCACACAAAAGTATACAATTATGGAAAAAACAATCAAGAACTAAATTCTAATTCCAGAACAAGATGAAAAGATCACACAAAACTCTCATGTTTTTATGAAAAACCCTAATCCTCAAAGATAACTTTCAAGTTCCTTTTGCTAAATAATCAAGAATTAGCACGGTTTGAGCGGAAAACTCTCTAATACCATGTTTGAAATTGAAACACAAGGGAAAATATAATGTGGAATTCTTATTGATCAAAACAATGAACAAGTTAAGTTACAATGTCGTTGATCAATACGTTTTTATATAGTTTATTTTACTACAACGGTTACATTCAGTTATAACAAAATAGAAAGCTACAACAGAATAATGTCTGCTGGGCATAATTCAGCTGAGTCTACCGTCGGTTGAGCTGTTGAGTATTAAGCTAAGTTGAGCATGTCAGTTGAAATGTCCAAGTCAGCTAAATCGAGTGTATACGCATTCTCTTGCATCTATCACTCATTTATTCACTTATTGTAACACGAAATGCACTTTGAATTACTGTGTTTTGGAAAAAAACACTGATTGTGAAAAATAATAGTGAAACAAACCAAAGTCATGGAAAGGTCATGATAATGCTATGTCATATTGGTGAGAAATTGAAATGTCAACACTTAACGGGGAAGATTTGTATGAATTGTGGAATAATTTGACACAAACGTTTGACCACTTAAAGTTTGATGTTTCACCGAAACATGAATAATTTGAAAGAAATGTTCGACCACTAGAAGTTTGTCGTTTTACCGAAATCCAGGTTTGATTGGCTCCATTTGAAACTACTGTATTTTATAATTGTCACTAGATGTAATTCAATTACATATGTTTAAAATAATATCACAATTGAAATTATATGGTGAAAAAAATTACATATGAAGATATCTCGAATATCTCATGCAACAGTATAGAAAAAGGTCTTGAGAAATATAATGAGCTTATTGCATGTATATTAGTGGTCGAGCAAAATAATTAGTTGTTAATAAAAAACCACGAGTCAAGGCCTACTGGTGTCAGCCCATTCCCTAAAGCGAATACGACACAATCTTTAAATTTGGGTCGTGAACGTGGTTAGATGGAAACCGTGAAAGAGATTGTGGTCGTGGGCTCGGTCGTGGAATACATATGACATATCACAAGAAACTCCCAAGTACAATAAAGAAAGGAAAATCAACAGTGACAAATTGAATTCTATAGACGTGGAATGGAACATACACCGGTTGGATAGGCAATACACGTCGAATGAGAAAACATATTATCCAATTTGTAATGAAACGATGGTCCAACAATACATGTTCTATGACAAAACATTCTATCCAATTTTATCAGACACCACAGAGAAATTGAGAAAATGAAGTTGAGACAGATATTATTGATATGAAGAATGACAACGATGACAATTAGGGGTGAACAAAAATTTCGAAAACCAAACTAAACCGGAAAAGTATAAACAGTGTTTTTTCAGTCGGACCAAACTATGTGTAACAAAACGTTTTTAAATAAACAAATCCACGTTTGTTGTCGGGCTGGCGCTATTGCCAGAGCTAATCTGCTACATCCAGAGCAGTCTTCCTAAATTGCCCTCATTTAATTTTCTTGCTACTATTTAATGCTGCCGCTGCACTAGGTCCCACTAAGAAATGAAAGCTCCCAATTCCTTGCTTCTTATTTTATTTTTATTTTATTTTATTTTATTGAGATATCTTTCACCTCCATTATTATTATTATTATTATTATTATTATTATTATTATTATTATTATTATTATGTTTTCATGTTTTTTTTTTGGGAAATCTTACACCTCCATTCTTTTATTATGTTTTTTTTTTGTTGACAATCATTTGATCTATATATACATATATTTTTTTAAGAACGAATCATTTGATGTCTTTCTAAAATGCATTTATTTATCCAAGCGGTTGTCAAAAGTCCAAGTGTGTCAGTGTACATTTAAATAACAACTAATCTTGAATTAAAAAGTGTCTAGATTCATTCAATAAATTTATGTATGAATTTTTGGCAATCGCTTGAGATAAATAGATGCGGAGGAGTATTTTTTAAAAAGTGGATATTAGTTATAAGGCCGTCGTTAGAGATTTAATGATCATTTAGGACACTCAAAAACTTATTCGGTTATAAGGACGTTCTAATTTTTCTTTAAGATTGTCTGTTTAATTACTACGACAAGTCTGTTTCCTAACCTCGGTTTTGCTTCACACTAACCGAGAGTCGCACTAGTGAAGATGCGAAGTGGTTTTCATCGGATCAACAACAACTACCAATGGCCGCTTCCAATTCGCCGTCGTTCTCGGGCGATTGAATTCATATGCCGCCGCCAGAGCCTCGTAAGAGGCGACTACCCACTCATTCCTTTCCGGATTTGATCAGCTGTTGGTGCGGTTCTTTTTTGTCTTAACCAGGTAATTTCTTTATTATTGATTGAAGTTTAGTTTCCTGGTTGTTTTATGAATCTGATTAAATTAAACCATGTGTGATTTTCTAGCTCTCTGTGTTCTTAAATTTGTGTAAACGTGGTTTTTATTTTTTTTATTTTCAAAGTTACCATGATGATTTTTTCAACTTTGGGTGTGAAGAAGGCAAGTAGTTGACTATTGGAACCGAACCTGTCTGTTAAGGAAAGGATAATGATATACTTAAGGCATAAAAATGAACTTGGAAGACAGTGAAATGATTTTAGGAGATATGGTTGAGCCACTTTCTGCAAGATTGGTTTCTAAAGACTTTTAAATTTGCACTGCAATCACAGCGTTGGTGAAAATGTACTCTCGTGGTTTGAATTCACAGGCTATAAATGAAAAGATACTGTCTCTTAACTATGGTGACTTTAGAGCCGAAATCAAGTCTGTGGTGACTTTAGAACTGCTGCTTTAATAGTATGCCTCTTTCCCTATGTTTATTAGATTATGGTCTTGATATTTCTTTCCTGGTTATTTTGAATTTTTGTTTTTTCTTTCTTTCAGAATATTGTCCGACTGCATTCCAATCAGAGGAAGGAAGAGAATACCGTATTTAAGTATTTAATTCTTTCAACTGTTTATCACTCTCCTGACATGGCTCATCCTAGCTTCGTTGCTTCCTCGAGGAACTCAAGAGTAGAGCTCATTATTCTTTTGGTGTACAAAACCTTGGATCTACAATGGTCGATGTGGTCATTGATGCCATGATTGCCGTGGCGAAATGACTTGAGCGGATGCGTGTTGATATTTTGACTCTTAAGTAGGATTGATTAAGGTTCTAACGAAATCGTTATGGTGTTAAATGGCGTTTGATATGTTCATTCAATGGAACTGATATTTCTAAATAAAAAAAAAAGACGATCCTCATTTACTTACGGTCTCCCCTGTGTTTATATGCATTTTGACAAACAAGTGTAAGCACAAGAACTACCGAATTAAGAAATATTTTTCTGATTTACATGCTACTTGATGGAGTGACATTGATGACTGATGCAGGGACATTGTTGACTTATGCAGTGACATTGATGTCTGATGCAGTGACATTGATGACTTATGCAGTGACATTGATGTTCAAGCGGTGACATTGATCACTTACGCAGTGACATTAATGTCTCAAGAAGTGACACAATAACACGTCTAGAGAAACATTGAGCATTCATAGATTTTGTTTTACTAATTAGTTGTGATGTATTTGGGTGCTTATAATAGATGATATAGTCCTTTTGCTTTCGCAAAGACAAGTACGATCTAGGAGGCTTTTTATTACCTTCTTATGGGTTTCACTCACCATGGTGCATGGCTTACGATTAAGTCTTTTTGGGTTCTCGTGTCGCTTATAATAGATGTGGATACTCATAGTTTGGGGTTGTTTTTCTTTTCTCTTATGGTTGTCTTTGTCCTGTTTCTTGGGTTGCGTGTTGATATAAGTGCTTTATGGCATTTGGCTAGCGTGGTTGCTATATTGGAGCCGGTTTATGAGCTTGCAACTATGAAAAAAGAGCTATCAATTGTTAAAGCGGGACCATGATGGCTTTCGACCTTGTTTTTGTGTATATGGCTATTTGTGGGTCGATCACACTATATTCTCATCGATTGTGGTTAATGGTGGGGATAATCATGGTGTGCTTACAACAATTATGGTTGGTGGATTTTTGGTGGAGTTCTTTGGTGATAGTTAACTGGCCGCCTATTAGTGTAGAGTGTGTTTTACTATGTGTGCAAGAGTTACCATCATCAAGAGATTGACAAGAGTGCC
This sequence comes from Gentiana macrophylla, assembly GCA_026214975.1. Taxonomy (NCBI): domain Eukaryota; kingdom Viridiplantae; phylum Streptophyta; class Magnoliopsida; order Gentianales; family Gentianaceae; genus Gentiana; species Gentiana macrophylla. Next base: position 21,130,239 of record CM047809.1, on the reverse strand, counting down.
CTATATGATCATCTTGGTGGTCCGGGCTTATGCGCAGTGACATTGCCGATTATGCAGATGACATTGATGACTTACGCAAATGACATTGATGTCCGATCACGGTGACATTGATGATTTATCGCAGATGACATTGATGTCGAGATCGCAGTGACATTGATATCTCGATGCAATGACATTGATGACTACAATGAGATGTCACCGATCAAGGTTGTCAATGGATCGCGGTGGTCAATACATCATTGTATTCGGTGAATCGCGCGGTCATTGCATCGGGGTGGTTAATGGATCCCGATGGTCAATACATCGGGGTAGATGGTCAATGTATGATGGTGATGAATACGCCACGTAGATTTTTATGAAGAAAAAATTGATTTATGAAATTTATTGGAAAAATATCAAGTTTGATTTTAGAATAAAAGAAGACGAAAAATATGAATTTTAGTGAAAAAATTATGATGATCCAGAGTTTTAGATCAAAATATATGACGTTTATAAATATGATGAATTTAAAAATAAAAATAAAATAAAAAACTGCTGTCGTTTTTTTTTTTTTTTTTTTTTTTTTATGCGATGACATTGATGAAACTTATGCGATGGCATTGATGTCTACGACGCAGCGATGACATTGTTGACTTACGCAGTGACATTGATGACTTTATACAATGAGATGCCATCGATCAAAGTTGTCAATGGATCGCGCGGTCAATACATCATGGTATTCAATGAATCGCGCGGTCATTGCATCGGGATGGTTAATGGATGTCGGTTGTCAATGTATATGACGGTGATCAATACGCCACGCCGATTTTTATGAAGAAAAAAATTGATTTTTGAAATGTATTCGGAAAAATATAAAATTTGATTTAGAATAAAGAAAGACGAAAAATATGAATTTTAGTGAAAAATTATGATGATCCGAGTTTTAGATCAAAATATACGACGTTTAGGCATATGATGATTAAAAAAAAAAAAAAAAACTGCTTTGAACGTGTTGTGCTTTTTTTTTTTTTTCCTTTGAGAGCTTCTTTCTTTTTCCCTTTCTTACTTTTTTTTTTCCTTCTTCCTCTTTATCCACTGAAATTAGAACGCCCTTATAACTAAATAAGTTTCCTTTTAAAATTAGAATGTCCTTATAACTAAATAAGATTTCGGAGTGTCCTATTACCCCTAATAAGTTAAAAATCAGTCCTTTTAAATAATTAGCCCTTTTAAAAATGATACATTTGATACACTTATATGCATAGAATTCTACATGGTCCCTCTTCATTAAACATTATATACTAAAAAGAAAAAATGGAAGCAATGAAGCCGAATTAATTTGATAATTATCATGAAATGTAAGCACTTTTCAAATGACAATAAACTTTATTTTTAAAACAGAATTGTGGTAAACTTATAAAATATATAATTGATAATAGAGCATTAATTAGCTAAACCTAATAGAAAAATAAATATAATATATCTATCAAAAATTTGGCCGTTTTATTAAAATTAAAAGATGTTTACAGAATTATTTTTATTATATATCATTCTTTTTCTTATATATCATTCAAGTGTCGAATTCAAATACTTGTTACAGTAAACAAGTATCAAAGTGTTTTCAATGTTTTACAATTATCTGAAAATTATATCTGGAAAATCTAAAACAAAACCAAAATCGATGATGATTCTTATATATTTATTTTACTATATGGTCTTTATATATGTTACATCATTTACCTTATTAAAAACCAATTTTAGTGCATAAAAATTTTCTTTTTAGCTACCTACAGGACCGGCCCTATAGTGAGGCCGGAGAAAGATCATGCCTTGATCTCTAAAGCTGCCATGATCTTGGAGAACCAACTGATACGTGTTTCGCTAAAAGAAAAAAAATCGTGTAGATTCAATCCGATCTAACCTAATATAATATGTTTTTTTTTTTTTTGATAAATGCCCAATTTTTTTTCACTCCAATTGATAAATGTCCCAATAAAAAAAATTTACTTGGCAAAAAAAAAAAGATATACAAACAAGTTTTATTAATTTTTTGTTTGAAAACTATAGAAATTAAAAAGAATATATTATTTGTTGGAAAAAATGTAGATTTGTGATTTGTTTATAAGTAGAAACTCCGCCGCACATTAATAATGTTGTCTTTTAAGAAATGTTTCACCCCACACTATTTATCACTAAATCAAACGAAAATCTCTCTCATGATACAATGAAGGTGTTTGATTCAAACAATCTTGTTTGAATCAAACCCGATGACACTCAAAATTTTTCTGATGATGCTGTCAAACTTATGAATTTTTGCCTGCATACTTGTGTCTTTTATAAGTTGCAAGACTCATAAATGAATTCGGTGACTCTTGCACGAAAAGGGTAGGGTTGTCATCGTTTCACCGGATGAAAGATGCAACCCCCTTACGAAAAAGTAAGTAGTACATATCATTCGAAAATGCATGTATTCGAAAATCCAAAATGCATATCCTGTCATGAATCGATGCATAAATAACCCTGCTTGCGTTGCGATAACATTAATAAATCTGATAACTTCAGATGCAAACGATTATAAAATATTTACTTTGTGAAAAATATCTAACATTATTTTATCGTATTATATATCTATAAAAAAAAGCACACAAAGAAAAATAAAAGTATGTTTTGTGTATACGTATGAATTTGGTTTTGTTTTAAATATGCTAGAAAAGACTACTTACTTTGTAAAGATATTTTCGGCGCTATCAATAAATTGAATTTTGTATTTAGGGATATTAAAACGCGATAAGTATGTTTTAAAAAATTCAACGAAAAGGCTAATATTTGGGAGCTGTGCCTTAAGTTTCATTAATACTGCAGGCACTACCCCGCTACCTAGTGCATAAAGTTGTTTTATTTACTTTTTTTTTTTCTATTTCACCATCCCCATATATGTGTTAAATTGAAACAAAATTATCAATATTAGTGAGAAATCGACTGTCCGTCGTGTGTCTCCCGGCTCCGGAAACCAACGGAAGATTTTTTCAGCTCAGGGATGCTTGGTCCGGGATTGTATGGCGCTTTTACCTAGTTTTATTTCTGTTTCCTTTGCATTTATACGGCGATTGTGGAATGCCCCCGCGCATTTATTGGCTAGGCATGGTTTAACAGTTTTGGCTTGGACTTCTTGGGATAATTTATCCCCTGATGATGTTTTGACCACGTGTTTGGCAGATGTTGATTAATAAAATACCTTTTTCCTCAACAAAAAAAATAAAAATAAAAAAAATAGTGAGATTTATGTTTGGTATATTAATTTCAACAAGTTCATGATAATTATATAAGAAAGTGTGTGCTATTTGAAAGGTTTCATAAAATTTGGACGACAAACTAATCAAGTTATATTACTTGTTATAATAGAAAATTTATTCTTTCGATCATATTTAATCACAACTAATATAAAAAAATTGTTGATGGCGTAAAATATATGAAGTATCCACTGCTGCAAATATATATATTTTTTTTTCAATTTAAAGGTAATCAATATAATAATAAATCCCCTCAAAAGAAAAATATAATAGCAAATATGGTATGATAACAATTATGATCATGAAGTTTAAAAAAAATCAAACAAATATGCCGAAAATGTAAAGGAAAAAATCAATCACATCTAGCAAAAGAAATAGGAAACTTTCATTTTTCTAATAAAAAAAATTAAAAAACAAAAAACAAACAGAGACTTTTTTTTAGCGGACCCCAGTAGAACCTTTTTTTTCCGGTAATTGCAATTGAATAGCGACGGAAAAAAAATAAAGGGCAATGTTGGAAGATTGCTCTGGATAGAGCACATTAGCTCTGACGATAACGACAGCCTTGTTGTCGTGAGAGTGTAACAATAGTGAAAATCATAACAATCAATGATAATGAGTAGTTTTGAGAAAATCATGAAAGACGAGAGGGATTTTATTTTGTTAATATCCACCGACTTTTATAAAAATAACGGAGGGAGTAAACTAAACCGGGTCTAGTGTGGGAGTTTTACTATTACCGGGTTCAGTTCCTCCCAACTAAAGGAACTGCTGAATCATCATGATTGACCTCCTCAGCATTGCGTCGGGTCGGGTGGAAGGCCCTGTGCCTTTTGTACATTGAGTAGACTAAACCGAAAGAACCTTCATTTAAATGTCCATTTTGGCGAATTAAGTTTCTTTGAAGAAAAGGGAGGAACATGAATAATTTGAGAGCAAGTTCTAGACCCCAAAATTTGTTTTCTTGCTGCAGCTTAGTAGCGTGGGTTAGTGGTTCATTTGGGAAGAATCCTAATAATTTACGTGGATTTTCATCTATACCTTCAGTTTCACTGTTTTCAGCTCTCCCTTCTTCTCGGTTCTCGTATTCCTCAGGAAATGTCGAATCTTGGATTGGCAGATGGAGATTGAATCAATATAGAAGGATGGTTGCCATGTCTTGTGCCAATTGGGCCGGTTCAAAATCTCCCTATGAAACCCTTGGTATGTTTTAACCCCTTTTTTTTTTCATCTTAATGTTTGCTGTTGCAGAATCGTTGCTAGTTTTGGTTATTTGTCTGTATTAACTGATTGCAATTTTCTTTGGTAGTTAGAAGATAAGAATTATGTGAACATTAAAGCTACTATTTTTTCCAATGGATTTTCATGTTTACAATTGAGAAAGTGTATTACACTTCAGAGAACTAGAACAGCACCTCATAGACAATAAAATAAATCACTGTCAAAATAAACTCCATTACAGTGAAAAGACCTTTTAGTTTTATAACAGGCAGGAAGATTAGAAGCCGGGTTGAAGAACACTATATCGAAGACCTTTGTTGGAGTATCCTTTTCGAGCTATCAAAACATCTATGGGTGGGTGTTCCGACTTTCAATCAGAGGGTGTGCTGAAGAGAAATGCTCTGCAGGGATTGAAAAAAGCTTAGATACGACGGACAAAAGGAAGACTGTAATGATGGTTTCTTTTAAGAAGTTGAACCACGTCAAGCCGTAGTTTCTCCAGTGCAAGAAGTGCCCGGTGACTATAGAATGGGTCAAGGTATTTGTTATCAATGTGGGAAACCACTACATCTTACCAATGATTGCCCTAATTGCTAGGAGGATATGCACCCGCGACCTACCTCTACTTCATTCATGCCACCATCAACAAATCAGAAGGGCAAACCTGCTATGGAAAAGGCAAGAGTGTATGCAATGGACGTGCAATAGGTTGGCACTGATGACACCGTGGTGACATCACTGACATGTATTAGTTAGAGATTTATGTCCTTGTTCTGCTTTTTATTCTATAAGTAGTTTATGATTAATCCCTATCAAATTAGGTATTGTTTTGATAAATTTTGTACCGGTGAACCCTTTTGGGCATCCTATACCTTTATATCTAAGAAGTTCCTTAAGACCCTCAACTTATCAACCAACAAAATGTGTAATGCCAAGTCCAAATTGGGAAGATGATTTCGAAATATTTTATTGTTAAGGACTTCCTAGATTTGGACGTTATATTAGGTATTCATTGGCTATCCTATCATTGTGTACACCTTCATTGCAGGATCAAACAAATGATCTTTAAAGAACCAAGGTGTGTTGCCTTCCTGGGAAAGCTCAAGCTGCTTTCCAAAGAGTTGATTGAGTATATCTGGCTGCTCTTTTGTAAACAGAGTGGACTAGACAATAGTATTACAGGGTTGTTTTTGATTTGTCCATGAGATTTGCTTCCTCGGGTTCTGTCCTCTAGGAGGTTTCCCATGTGAAATCCAACAACTTTCTTTAATGTGACCTTTCTTTTTGCAGTGATCACACCACATGGTCCCTCTCTGATCAGTTTTCCTTGGGATTCTTGATGTATTCCAGCCAATGCTGTTTCTATCTGTTGTGACCAGAGTGCTGATTGATCCATTGATGGATTCTGCTTTGTTCTTTCCTTATGGTAGCAAATGCTTCCTGGATTGAGGGCAAAGGAACCTGAGCAAGAATTCTCTCCTTACGCTCAACCAATTTTTTGAAATTTATTTCATCATTGAGACATTCCCATTGGCTAGCTTTTAGTCGATCATACTCCTGCCAAAGTATTTTCATAGTAATAAAGTACTTAGTGACATCTAGGTTTCTTTGCCTCATACCCCCAATGTTAGATTTCACCCATACGCTTGTGGAAGTTCCCTTGATCAGAGTATGTAGCAGCAACAGCATCCCAGATGTCTTTGGCTGTCGGATAGAATATACGAACCTGACCAATTCCAGGTTCCATAGAATTAATGAGCCATGTCATAACCGTGACATTCTCTGTTTCCCATGTGAAATGAGAATCAGCATCATCCCTACCCTGTGGTTTTGAAGCACCAGTCAGATACCCAAATTTTCCTCTCCCGATTATATACATTCTTACGGCCTGAGCCCATTGAAAGTAATTAGTACCATTCAACTTAATGGATGTAAATTGGAGAGTGAGATTCTCTACACTGATATTAGTTGACTTTGTCATAGAGGAATAAAAGAAGAAGAGAACGGATTAATGGTGCTCGAGCTCGAGTCTGCCATTTCGAAATTTAAACGCGAGAAATTAAGAGGATGATTATGGCTCTGATACCATGTAAGAAATAGAGAGATAAAACGAAAGAAAATAATATTTCTCAAATATCTGTTGCGAGTACAGAGAGGTATATATACATAGGAGAGTAGTGACTTTCTAATACCAGCCACCCATAATAAATGTCAACAGCTAACTAAAACAGCTCAGCAGCTAAAATAGCTAAGAGGGGTATTAAACCTTTGTAAAGTGACTCTTCGGATAATAACACCACAACTACCAGACTTAATAAAATAGTATTACATAATATGAACTTTCTACAGGAAGTTTCTCCCTAGAGGACTTTTCCTTAATGTAACTGTTGAGAAAAATATTCCCTCATTAATTACCGTGATTTGTTATCATTAAGGAGATTTGGTAGTTATTATTATTATTTTATCTTTAATGTAGCAGATTATAAGGCATCTGCTTTTATTCGCTTTTAAAATCTGTTTGGATTTAGGCACGTGGGATTGTGAGTCCTAGCCTACTAAGTCTCTCTTCTCTCGATTGTATAAATTGATACCTCCGAAATGAATAAATTAAGTGAAGCCTCAATTAAAAAGGTTTCTCCTTTTTAACATGGTATCAGAGATATTCCACACAAAAACGTTTTTCGCACATAATTCCGATGAACTATCGGGCGGCTTTCACCGGAGAAAGGACCTCTAGCTCTGGGGCACCATCTCCGGATGGATCATCAAGCTCGAACAGATACACAATCTGCTCTCAATGATGACCACTCCAAAATTCGGTCCAATCCTACCGCCGAGAAAACTAGATGGCAAGAATTACCTCGAGTGGGCACAGATCGTCACACTCACCATCGATGGAAGAGGAAAATTGGGATACTTGAGTCTGGGATGAGGCCAAACCACGTAAACCGATCCAAAGTTCGAACTTGGAAATCTGAGGACTCAATGGTGAGGGCCTGGCTTATAAAGCAGTATGGAGTCGAACATTGCCAAACCACACATGTTCTTGAAATCACCAAGGATATCCGGGATGCAAAGAAAAGAAATGTACTCAGATTTGGAGAATTCATCTCAAATATATGAGATCAAAACCAAACTATGGAGCTCAAGCAGAGGGGACAGAATGTCACATCATACTATAATGACATTGTGTCCTCCGGCAGAGAACTCGATTTGTGTCGCGAGGATAAATGGGAGTGCACAAACCGACGGTGTGAAGTTTCACAAGAGAGAAGAAAATGAAAGTGGTATACTCATTCTTGGTGTGTCCGAATCGATCCGGATGAAGTCGGGAGGATTCTTGGGAGGAACCTCTACCATCTCTAGAGAAACCTTCTCGACGAGGTTAGGAGAGAAGAATCAAGAAGGAAAGTTATGCAGTCAGTGGCAAACCGAGATGGAAGGATCTGCAATGGTGGCAAGTAGATCGATTCAACAAAGAGGATTGAAAAGCAGAAACTTAAGTGTGAACATTGCAAGAAGATGGGCACACTAAGGACATATGTTGGGGCATACATGGAAAGCCAACTTGGAGGAACAAAGGTGCCAACTTTGAGCAAGGAAGGCTAACCAGGTGTCTTCGATTCGGACCACAACTCCGCAGGATCGCTACCTTTCACTCGGGACCAACTAGAGCAATTGAGTAAGCTCCTTAATTCACAACTCTCCATGTCACCAAACCAAATTGCTCACTTGCCGAGTCAGTAACCATTTCTCTTTGTCTCTGTTAGAGTCATCATAAAACCGAGTGGATAGTTGACTGCGGGCAATCGACCACATGATGGATCTTCCGACCTATTTTTAAGCTATTACCCATGTCCAGAAACCAAAAATCGGATCGCAGATGGCTCTTTTTCCACTATTCTTCGGGAAGGATCCATCTATGTATCAAAAATATAACCTTAAAAATGTACTTCATGTTCCTAAATTGGCATGTAACTTACTACTCGTTGGAAAGTTAACTTCGATCGTAATCGTGATAATCTTTTTCTAAGGATGGTTGTCTGTTTCGGGACAAGGATTTGGGGAAGATGATTGGCAAGTGTAAGCTCGTTGGAGGGCTCATGTGGCCGAAATGGAATGGAATCACGAAGGAGAGTCTTCGAGAGGAAGCTACCACACAATTGTCGGTCAGTCAGAATAAAGTCCTAGTCCTACATAGTGAGACTAGGACATCCTAGTTTTTATTATATGAAAAAACTTTTCCTGAATATTTTGGTTTGGCAATAAAGATTTAAATTTTCATTGTGAAGTTTGTATTCTTGCTAAGCAAACAAGGCAACCATATCCCGCCCAACCCTATATTCCTCAAAACCATTCACTATGATCCATAGTGATGTACTGTGGTCCATCTAGGGTAAGCACCTTTAATGGTAAAAGATGGTTCATCACACTCATGATGATCACACACGCTAACTTGGGTTTATTTGATGAAAGAAAAATCGTAAGTGGAAATAATCTTTAAACAGCTTTTATGAAATGGTGAATACTCAGGCCCATACACAAATTCAGATTGTGAGAAGTGATAATGGAACAGTACTTCAACTGAAGACTTAGATGGATATCTAGTTGAAAAGGTATAATCCACCAAAGCTCTTGTGTCAAAGCTCCACAACAAAACGGAGTTGCAGAGAGGAAAAATAGACACTTACTGGAGGTGGCCAGAGCACTTTTATTCACTTCAAAATGTCCAAAAACATTCTGGGGAGAAAGTGTTCTGACTGCTACATACCTTATCAACAGACTTCCATCTAGAACCTTAAATTTTCAAACTCCCCGAGCTGTTTCAAAGTATTTTTCCGTAAAGCAGACTCAGCAAACTCCTTTGAAAACTTTTGGGTGCATTAAGTGTATGTTCACACTTATAACCAAGGAAATTAGATCCTAGGTCAAAAATGTTGTTTTCAGGATACTCACCCACACAAAAAGGCTACAAATGTTTTGACACAAATACACAAAATGTATAGTTACCATGGATGTCACCTTTGTTGAAGAAAACATGTTTTTTTGACAAGGCTCAATTTTGTGGGAGACTAGGGTTACAAGTGTGTCTCGAAAATGGGTCCGAAAATGATGTTTTTGAAGAATCCTATGATTTTTAGAAACTAAGGATACTGAAGTGGACTCAAATTCTGGACAAAAGGATAAAGTTATGAGGAAGATTGCCATCAAAAGGAGATCGTAAATACTCGATCCCCGTAACCTCTCAAGGAAAGACCTTTCCAAGGTAAAACCTATGTGAGGAAGTATCCGAGAAGGCGGTGTAAGTCCCACAAAGAGTCTACACAAACTATCATCTCCGATCCGGTCATTGAAACAGACAACCAACTAGAAGAATCAGAACACACAGATGCTACATCAGAAAGTGACACAGAATCACCTTCAAAAACCTCTGAAACACAGCCAGACTCTCCTAGAACTAAAGCAGAAAAACTCCTTCTTGATGTTCCCATAGCAATTAGAAAACCAGTCAGAAGTTGTACACAACACCCTATATCCAGATATTTGACCTATGCCAGTCTGTCACCATCTTTCAAAGCCTTTACCACCAGTCTGTCATCCACCACCATACCTAAGGATGTTCATGAAGCTCTTATGGTACCTGAGTGGAAAGAAGCAGTTCTTGAAGAGATGAGGGCACTGAAAAAGAATGGGACCTGGGAAGCTGTACCATTGCCAGAAGGGAGAAAGACAGTGGGGTGCAAATGGGTATTTGTGGTGAAATACAACACAGATGGCAGCATTGAGAGGCACAAGGCCAGATTGGTAGCCAAGGGCTACTCACAAACTCAGGGGATTGACTACTCTGAAACCTTCTCACCTGTGGCTAAGCTCAACACAATCAGAATTCTACTATCTGTGGCAGTTAACCTAGATTGGCCTCTCATGCAGCTGGATGTAAAGAATGCATTTCTTCATGGAGAATTGAAGGAAGAGGTGTATATGGATCCTCCTCCAGGCTTTAGTGAAGAGTTTGACAACAAGGTATGCAGACTCACCAAGTCCCTGTGATGGACTCAAACAAAGTCCAAGTGGCATGGTGGTTTTGAAGTTCATGAAATTCATGAAGAAGATAGGGTTTGTACAGGGAAGATCAGACCATACCTTGTTTATAAAAAGGTCAGAAAAGGGCAGATTGACTGCCCTGATTGTATATGTTGATGATATAATCCTAACAGGGAATGATGAGGAAGAAATAACAGGGGTAAAAAGGAGACTTGCAGCAGAATTTGAAATTAAAGATCTGGGGTCCCTGAGACACTTTCTGGGAATGGAGGTAGCTAGGTCTTCCAAGGGTCTAGTACTAACTCAGAGGAACTACACCCTAGATTTGCTAAAAGAAACAGGGTTGGAAGGTGCTAGACCAGCAGGCACACCTATGGAGTGCAATCTAAAGTTGGGAAGTGCAAAAGGTAATCCAGTGGACATGGGAAGCTACCAAAGGTTAGTTGGGAAGCTGATATACCTAGCACATACAAGACCAGATATATCCTATGCAGTAAGTACCTTGAGTCAATTTATGCACTCACCAAATGAAGCCCACATGGAGGCAGCAAGAGGGTTGTTGAGGTATCTAAAGACTACACCAGGGAAAGGCCTATACTTCAAGAAGAGTGACAAAGCAGGGTGTTGTCAGATACACCGATGCAGATTGGGAACTTGCACCAAGGAGAGGAGGTCCATAATGAGCTATTGCACCTATGTAATGGGAAACCTAGTCACTTGGAGGAGCAAGAAGCAGACTGTTGTAGCAAGAAGCACTGCTGAAGCAGAATTTAGGGCCGTGGCATTAGGGGTGTGTGAAGGACTATGGATCAAGCAGGTAATGGAGGATATTGGAGCAGAAATATCTGGACCTATGAAACTATACTGTGACAACAAGTCAGCAATTGACATAGCAAATGACCCTGTACAACATGATAGGACCAAGCATGTTGAGATAGACAGACACTTTATTAAGGAGAAATTGGATAATGGACTGTTCTGTGTGCCCTTTCTACCATCCACACAAAGAGATTGCGGATGGCTTAACTAAAGCCCTGGAAAGAAAGCAGTTTGAGTATTTTGTGGGCAAGTTGGGTCTGATAGACATCTTTGCCCCAACTTGAGGGGGAGTGTTGAGAAAAATATTCCCTCATTAATTACCGTGATTTGTTATCATTAAGGAGATTTGGTAGTTATTATTATTATTTTATCTTTAATGTAGCCAGATTATAAGGCATCTGTTTTTATTCTGTTTTTAAAATCTGTTTGGATTTAGGCACGTGGGATTAGGAGTCCTAGCCTACTAAGTCTCTCTTCTCTGATTGTATAAATTGATACCTCTGGAAATGAATAAATTAAGTGAAGCCTCAATTAAAAAGGTTTCTCCTTTTTAACAGTAACTGCACAAAGAGAGAAGGAAAACTCGGCAGACGGTGGTTTACATGCTGCCAGGAAGAGTGCCCTGTTTCAAGCTTACTTATGTTTTGTAATTAATCAATTATTTATGCGTAGAAACATCATCTTAGCCCTGAATGTCTAGCCATTGCCGAACCCACGTAGATGGGATGCTTCATTTACGGGACATCCTCTTATAACCCTGCTTAGTTGAATTCGTTTGCTTTTTCTGTTGTGTGTATACCATGTATCATTTTTCTAGGTCATGTTTTTGTTTAGTGATAATTCCCTGAATCCTTGTGTGAATTTTTTGTGCGCAGAGTTGGGAAGAGATGCAGACGAGGAGCAAATCAAGACTGCATACAGAAGGTTGGCCAAATTTTATCATCCTGATGGTGAGTCCTTAACACGTCCATGTCTCTGTTTTTATTTATCTGTCATTTTACATTTCCAATGCATCATTTATTATTTTTTTCCTCCTTTACCAAAAAAGTATTTATATCTCCAATAAAAAATAAATTTCCAATACTAAAAACTCCAAAAGTCAATTTGACTCACTATTACCCATGCATATATTCAACAAATCAAAGGGCAACTTAGTCATTTTATACTATATTTTAGACATATTAATTACTTAATCTGTGCGATTCTTCTCTCTGCAACAGATAAAAAAAACTTAGGGAGTACTACTTTTCTATGGTTCGCAACTAGATGATCGACAACAAAATGTTTGTTGATATGTTTACATGCTCAATATGTCAACTCTACAAAGAGATAAATCAATAATTTAATATAGTTTTGTGATGCATATATTGTCCCCTCTGTAAGGTGTGCTTCTTGTTTTCACATCCATACACAGTTTCCTACATTTAACTGCGCTCCCAATTTTTTTCGGCAGAGGGTATGTCAATCTTTTTTTGTTGGACAAATATTTATTTTTATTAAAGAAGACGGAAAAGAAACAAAAGGCGAGTCAAAACCCCATGGAAAATCAACATCACCTCAGCACCTAATCCTGCCTCATTAAAACCTCCTAGTAGCAAAACCCCATGGAAAATCCACTAAGTGGAAAGATTACGATTGTTTATTGTTGAGTCAAAATCTAACAATCAAATCCTTCTATCAATGAATCACTTAACTCTAATCTCTCAAAATTTGTTGTGTAGTGAATATCTTGAACTCTTCCAACTAAAAAACCCTTTCTTCACCTTTTGACCTCCTTGAGCAATATCTTGTTACATTTGCATGGGTGTGTAAAAGCAACCTAGACCATAAGCTGGAGGTCAGCGGTTCGATTCCCGTAAAGGGGTTGATTTCCGATTGATAACACCCTTCAGTGTAATGGTTATAAAGCCAGCCCATGTTGGAGCTACTAGGTTACCTGATTAACATCTCCCCACATTCCTGTGGGATCGGGGGTGGGGGGACCCTTAATGTTGGGGTTCAACATTTTTTTTTTGTTTGTTACATTTGCGTCCCCTGGATATGGCCTAGTGGTGAGGAGCTGGGGTGTTATAATGACAGCCGGACCCTAAGCTGGAGGTTAGCGGTTCGATTCCCGTAAAAGGGGTTGATTTCCGATTGATAACACCCTTCAGTGATGGGGAACCAGCAAGCCCCTGACTCTAAGCTCTAGGTTACCTGATTAACCTCTCCCCACATTCCTGTGGGATCGAGGGTGGGGGGGGCCCTCATGGTTAGGGTATAACCATTTTTTTTTTGTGTTACATTTGCTGTAAAGTTGGGTTTTCCTCTATAACCTTTGTGTTTGCTCTCAGTAAGAATCGTTGTTCATCCAATATCTTTGCAAGTTTTACTGGTACATCCACTAATTCTTGATCAACACACATTCCACGTGGATCATCCCCAAAGTCATCATCTATACCCCCATCAATTGACAATCTTTCACTAACCTCATCTTCATCATTTAGTCGCTTCGTAGCTAAAAAATTGACATTTGAATCCCTTCTATCCAGAGACAGCGTGCTTGGCTGAATCGGTCTATTCAAAGCTTCCACATGAGTCTCTGCAACTAAGTTGATATCATCAATGAACTACAAATGCAATTTGTTTCATTCTTCTTCTCCATCATCCTTTTTCTCATTAACTAGAGGCACCAATGGTTGTCTATCATCCATGACAAAATCTTTACGTTCAATTTCTTGAGCCAGGCGTTGATAATCACGTAGTTCCTCATCAAAACCAAAATCATCATCAAAAGATTCTTTAACATCAACAGTAGGAGTCGGATAAGACCTAGAGGATAAACTTCTTTGTCTACATCAACATTTTTTGTACCTTTCATACACGGTTCAACATCTAAGTATAGAAGTGCTTCTTGAATATGATTACCTACCCGTTTCTGCACATCTGGGCCAACTTCTTGAGAAAATACTTGAACCACAACATCCAACTCCATACTATCGCTTCCTATAGCTGCTTCTGAAGATGGAATTCTGCCCCCATCCTCTAGGTTGTCCTTTTGAGCATGTTCACGTACTGGGTTGCTTTTAGCATCCTTCCTTCTACACTCATGTCTAGTCACCCTCTTTTGCCTTCACCATTAAACTAGGATCACTCACCGTTTGGATGCCTGATACGCATGCTATGTCGACAATACGTAGGCCATGATTCATGTAGCACCATTTGCCAAAACCCTGTCTGATGTATACCTTGGACCTTTAACGATGGAGATGTCAAGAACCCTTACTAATACAATAAATACCACGTTTATAGTTAAAAAAGATGAGGATAAAATAGAAGAATATCTAGAAAAAGACTTGAGCAAACAGTAATTTAACTCAAGGAATGAATCAAGTGAACCAATGCTATTGAATAGGCCAGGGCCCCTCTTGAATGATCCTTAAACTAAAGACAACAATGAACACTTTAAGCCTTGATATCACAAGCATAAAATGCTCTAACCAAAAGCTGCAAAAATTCTAAGCAAAAATTACAACTCACAGTTCAAAGAATATTTTTATTAATCAAATTCAAGGTAAAAAACTTTACAACTTTTATTTTCTAGAAGATAAATAAAGAAAAACTAATAATTTCAAGTACAAAGTTTAAGATAATTTCTTGATTTATCTTGAAGATAATTCTTGATTTTATCTGCCCATTGAACTGGAATCTAAATCTGGAATAATGTACTTGGACACTTTCCGAGTATATGCGGAAATGACGTAAAGAAAAAGAAAAACAAACTAACTTTCAAATTATTGTCTTAATTGATAATCCCCGAATTAGATTGATTAATTATCTACTCCCTCCGTCCCTTTTTGGCCATTTCACACAGTTTAAGAAAACATAATAAATGAGTTACTTTTTAATATTTCAATGCAAAATATTGTATTGTTTTCTGGGACTGACTAATAATATTACATTATTTATTGTGAAAGTGAAAACAATGCATTTAATATTGTATTGTTTTGTGAGGACTTATATTTTGGGACACCATTAAAAAGCCAAAAAGACTTGTATTACGGGACGGAGGGAATATTAAAAATAAGATGAAAATGTAACTGATCATATATTGTTTGAGGCGCATTTTGAGTCTTTAGTTAATTAAAGTCCAAATTTTGTAGTACCAAACAAACATCTTTTGTTCAACTTATTTGATTCACAAATTGACTGAAAACTATTAATTTGAGGCGCCGCCTTTTTAGGATTTTAGGTCGAAATTCGATTTCATCAATCAAATGATAAAATCCGATTTTTGGTTAAACTCTATCTATCAAATAAGCTTTATTACAGGAGTTCTCTTAACAGAAATTGTCGTAGAAAGTTTCGAGTTGTGAAAGTTCCTATTAAAGTCAGCCCAATCCATCTGCAGTACTTAGAAGTTTCGAGTGGATTATTCTCTCTTCAATTCCTTGTCATGCAAGTCCAACATGTAGTGCATTTAATGCTTCATTCATCCTCTTGGCTTGGAATCTTGTAATAAGTCCTTCTCTTATCTTCAATCGATCCTTTGTGAGCTCATTGGACAGTCCTCCATCACTTTCTTTTCCAATCCAAATACGGTCTTCTTCATGCTTTAACATATTTACTTTTATCATAATCTGGGCAGCAAAAGGCCATCTTAGATCAATAGTAGCCAATTGGTTTGGAGAGTACTTCCTACCATATATGCATTTGGCATAGGTACTCCTTGTTAAATAATGGAAGAGGCAATTCAGGAAGCTCAACGGGAGCCAAAGATGCCTCTTGATTAGGGCGCGAGCCGTCTGGATTTTGCCAATTGGCCAAAATCTCCGTTAAAAAAAGTTTGTTCTAATCCTCTTGAGATGTAGGACGAATTAAAACATGTTTGTTCTCCAGTAATGCGATCGAACAAGCTGCATTAAACCGTAAACGAATGATGAATTTGTGCAAATCGTATAGTTTCATCCCATAGTTTGGGAACCGAGCTACTAGGGCGTTCTGAAACGGTTTTGCGTTTTGTTTCATATGTTCCATAGAGATTTTGAAAGCAAGCTTACCATTGTGGAGTGACAACGATCCCAACCCCATCGGTATATTTGATCTCCCTTCATCGCTGTCACAAATGATTTTGTGGGGAGTGTTAAATTATCTTGGTATATCTAACGTCCTCCTTAAGTTGCCTTTTGTACTGTAATTAATTAGTTAATTATTTAGCTAATTATATCCTAGTTTGTAAATCCTTATTGGGTTAGTTTAGTGGACTAAAAGTCCTACTAGCCGTTGGATTTATAGCCCAACGACTAGTTTATTTATCTGCTTTATGGACTGGTTTGTGTATATAAACAAACCAGCTCCCTCTTTGTAATCTTAAGCTTTTACACATTGAAATAACACAAGTTATTTCTCTCTTTCTAACTAGCTTCCGCTTCTACATGGTAGCAGAAGCAGGTTCTAAAAATTCAAATTTTCTGGATTTTTTCTTCTTGATCCTATGGCTGAATCCACTGCTACCAGTGATTCTACTAGAATCCCTCTGAGCAATCTTCTACCTCTATTGGAGATCTTCAAAACATCCAAGCCGCATATAAACTAAATGGGAAAAACTACTTGAAGTGGTCCCAGTTCGTCAGGACCTTCTTGAAAGGAAGAGGCAAGATAAGCCACATGCTAGGCACTAGACCAAAATCAACTGACTCCAAGTTTGCTGCCTGGGATGAATCTGACTCCATGGTAATGTCCTGGTTGTGGAACTCTATGTGTCCTGAGATTAGCGACACATATATGTTCTCAACCAATGCCAAAGAAATATGGGATAATGTGAAAGAAAACTATTCTAAAGTCAATGATGCTGCACAGATCTAAGAGATCGAAACTAAGATCTCAAACACCAAACAAGGTGTGAGATCCATCACTGAATACTCCAGCCTTATGCAAAGTATGTGGCAAGAGCTGGACCACTATCAATGCATTCAAATGCATAACAATGAAGATGCTAAAATCCTCAAAAGAATTTTTGAAAAAGACGGAATCTATTCTAGGAAAAGAGGATCCTTTCAGAGTTCAAATTCTAGGAAAAGAGGATCTTCCCTCTCTGAATGAGGCTATGGCCACTGTAAGGGTTGAAGAAAGTAGGAGAAGTGTAATGATTGACACTGCTCCCATTTGAGGATCTCATACGGTAGCTCAAAATATCAGAAATCCTCAAAAGAACATCAGTCGTAACCAAAATTATGGTTCTAAGGGTAGTGATAAGGACTCCCTAGTTTGCTTCTTTTGTAAGAAAAAGCATGCATACTAGGGAGAACTGCTGGAAACTTCATGGCAAACCAGGGAGTGAGAAAAACACAAAAAAGACTGTGAACATTGCAGCAGGGCAAGAGGCAAATCAGAAAGCCGGGGAGATTGCCCAAAGATCTGCAAATCAAAATCCCAATCTTGGACCATGAAAAATAGAGAAACTAAGGAAGTTCATTGAGTCATTGGATAACTCATCAACCTCCTTAGATTTTTCTGTATTTAAAAAACTAATATGGTCAAGGGGTTCCCAGAATGGGTTATTGATTATGGTGCCACAGATCATATGGCTTTCTCCAAAGAGCAACCGATATCTTATAAACCCCTGTACTCGAGACAGATCCATTCTGATGGTGATGGCTCTCTATCTAAGTGGATCGAAATAGAGATGTCAATCTCCGTAAAAACATAATTTTGAGAGATGTGTTGCATGTTCCCTGACTTATCTAGCAATCTAATTTCTATTCAAAAGTTAACTAAAGAATCTAAATGCCTAGTTGTTTTCTCTTCGACCTTTGCTTGATCTGGGATCATCTAAAGAAGGTGAAGATTGGGGTTGCTAAGGCTAGAGAGGTCTTTACTCTTGGGAAGCTAGTTACAAAGAAAGAAATAACTTGTATTATTTCAATGTGTAAAAACTTAAGATTACAAAGAGGATTTGGTTTGTTTTTATACACAAACCGATCTATAAAGCAGAAAAATAAACCACCGTTGGGTTTGTCAAATCAACGGCTAGTGGGACTTTTAGTCCACTAAACTAACTCGATAAGGATTACAAACTAGGAAATAATTAGCAAAATAATTAACTAATTGATTAAGGTACAAAAGGCAACTTAAAGAGGACATTAGATATACCAAGATAATCTAACAGGGAGTGTGCCCACTACCAGGCGGAAGGCGTCCTCCATGACGATGCATAAAGCATGGAAAGAAAATCATCTTGAGAATAAGATAACACAGATTGCCGGCGAGTGGTGAGGGCCATAAGACCGAGGAACCCTAATTTCTCCATGAGGAACCCCTAATGTCGCCATAGCCATCATATATTCATAGAGATCTATAGGCGTTGAAGATAGCGCCCTTATTTATCATTAAGGGTAGTATGGGTATTTTACATGTGTTCTAGTAGTGGCGCCAATTCCGATAAGGCGGCTTTATTTGTTGTTGATCAAGAAGAATAAGACAGCCAATAGGGCCTTAAGTCGGCTGGAGCAGCCTATATATCGCTTTGTACTCTGTTTGCTTAATTCAATAAAAAAAATTATTTCTTCTTTACTCTAAAATTCTACAATAGGTAATCATCAAACTTCTTTCTTGGCTACATACATCCTTTTTCTTTTATTTGCATGAAGCATTTTTTGATTCTTCAGCTTGTGACCACTGATTAGGGTAAGATGGTTTGGGGCAGATCCAGGAATTTTTTTCAGTGGGGTCACCGGACTGTAAAACTACATTTTTTATCCAAAAATTTATTCCAGTGGGGTCACCGGAGTCTAAAACCACATTTTTTTAACAACAAAACTACATCGTTTTAATACTAAAAAAGATTCCCCCGATCTCAGTGGAATCACGTGACCCCCCGTTGGATAAAATAGATCCGCCCCCGCTCTACCTTTGTTTTTGTGTAATAGGATTGCAATTGGGTTTTCAGATTGGTGCCATTGTCTCGTTGTTTTTGCTGGACAAAATAACAATTAGTCGGTCTATAGTCTTGATTCTGTCGCACCGGATGTTTTCAGCTATCCTCTCGTTAGTTGTGAATATTGAAAACTTGCTTTGGTTTCCTGCGGCTAAAAGCTCCTGATTTTATTGCGAATTTATTAATGACATTTTGCTTATAAATGCCAGTATATGATGGTAGAGGGTCCCTTGAGGAAGGGGAAACAGCTGAGTCAAGATTCATTAAAATTCAGGCTGCTTATGAGTTGCTGATAGACGAGGATAAGCGGAAGCAATATGATCTTGACAACCGTGTGAATCCAATGAAGGTGAACCTTTTGTTGCCCAATCTCCCATTTGTAGTTATGCTTCTTTAAATTCAGGCCATTATTGAATCTTTATATTTTAAGCTGAAAATCTGTGGACTTTTTAGTCAATAGTTTACTATGAAATAGTTCTGTCTTACATTGACCACAAACACACTTCTTATGCGGTAATTGAACCGTTGAGGGATAGGGGAATGCCTTACTTTACTTTTATTTTCTTAACGGATAAGGAGCAACCTTGATGTGGCAGTAGAATCTGTAATATCATTGTTTATTCAAGGAAGAAAAAGGCTGTATCTCAGAATTCAGAATCTGAGGCCCCAGATCTGGATAACAGCTCTGAGTATCAAGAATCTTATTGTTCTGGACATTTATCTGAGGATCAGAGTTTTGATAGTCAAAATAATACTGACAATCAAAACTCCGATACCTCTGAGGATCCAAGAACTAAGGAAACTAATCATATAGCACCTATTGCTAAGAGAAAAGGGATAAGAAGTTGTACTTCTCATCCTATTTACATTTCTTATCTTACCATAATCTCTCTTCTAGAGACAATGCTTTTATAAGGGGTCTGAACACTGTCCTGATCCCTAAAAATGTGAATGAAGCTCTGACTACCCCCCCTAAGTGGAAAGGGGTAGAAGAAGATGTGAATGCCCTTTACATGAATAAAACCTGGAATATCACTCCACTCCACTCCCTCCTAGAAAAAGACCAGTAGGGTGTAAATGGATTTTTCCCCCAAAGTGCAATGCCGATGGTTCTCTAAATAGGTATAAGGCAAGGCTTGTGTCAAAAGGGTTCAAACAATCTCCAAGGGCATGGTTTGGGAGATTTTCCAGATTTATCACCAAACATGGCTTTAATCATGATGATCACACTCTCTTCTTCAAGAACACTAAACTTGGGAAGCTAACCATCCTAGTTGGTTATGTGGATGATATCATCCTTTCTGGCAATGATCCTGATGATATTGACAGGTTAAAGGGTTCTCTTGCAGGAGTATTTGAGAGAAAAGACTCGGGAAGCCTGAAATACTTCTTCGGAATGGAAATTACTAGGAATTCTGAGGACATTTCAGTTTCCCCTGAGAAAATACACCCTTGATCTTCTCATGGAGACATGGATGTTGGGCTGCAAACCTGCTGATATCAAAGATTGATAGGAAAGCTTATCTACCTATCTCACAGCAGACCTGATATTTGTTTAGATGTAGGTGTGGTGAGCCAATACATGCACAATCCCGCTGAAAGGCATGCTGTAAAGAGAGTTCTCAGGTTCCTGAAAACGAATCCTGCACAAGGCCTGCACATCAATAAGAAACCTTCAAGAGAAATCCAAATATTTATTGATGCCGACTATACAGGAGCTATATCTGACATGAGATCTACTTCTGGATACTGTATCTATGTCTGGGTCTACTTAGTGACCTGGAGGAGCAAAAAGTAACATGTTGTTTCTAGGAGTAGTGCTGAGTCTGAACTCAGGGCACTTGCTTTGGGAATCTGTGAAGGCATATCGATCAAGAGATTGATGACAGATCTGAAGGTGACAAGTGCAAGACCTATACAAGTTCTGTGTGACAACATTTATGCCTTATGTATTGCTGAGTATCCAACTCAACATGACAAAACTAAACATGTTGAGGTGGACAGACATTTCATCAGGGAAAAGGTGGACAATAAAGAGATCCCCCTTATGTATTGTTGGGATTGCAAACTAGTTTGGCTGCATTGATATCTACAACCAACCTTGAGGGAGAGTGTTGAATTATGGTGTTTATTTAGCCTAATTACTTTCCTTAAACTACTTTTAACCTTCTAGTTAGCTAGGTAATTAGTCTCTCTGTTTTCCTTGAACAGTGGATCCTGTAAACACTGTTCATAGCTGTTGTTGCCAGTGCAACTTGTATTTCTAGCCGTTGGGGGCTTATTGTAAGCTCACTTATCCTACCCGATAAGCATTCTAATAATATTTGAACTTCTTCCTCTCATTTCCTCCAACTTATTCTCCTAAATTTTCATATTGAAATGGAACTCTGGTATTATATTTGTACCTTCTTTACTTCTAGAAGGATTTTGATGCTTACAGAACATATGGATACCAATGCTTTTATGGCCTTGTGTCCGTTTTATCCCTCTCCATATATTCCTTTATTATGTTTTCCGATTTCTTTGGTTTATGTGGTGGGGTGAGTATTGAAGGAAGGGTGCTAGATGTTAAGTTTTTATGTTGAGCGTAGTTGTGGTATGCAAGGCGTTTACTTGTTTTTCGAAATAATGTAATTTTTCCTTTATATTGAATTAGTTGGAAGCACTACCCCTGTTTTAACATTTATTTGATGAAAATATCGAGAACTTCAAAATGACGATCTCCGTATCAGACATTGGAAGTCCTCTGTAAACTCGTTCTGTCAAACACACTTGTTCTCTGTTTCATTTCCATAACAGTGTGAATCCACTTTCAGCCACCTCTTGGGGAAACACTTGATGATACATAAAACAAAAGATTTACCATTAGACATGAATGAAGCTTGACAGTGATAGTAACAGTACATGACTATATGTTCTTCTGGGTAATATAGTTTTACAGCATACATTTGTTCTCCTTGCCAATTTGAGAAGATTCTGAATCAACTTTTGACAGCATTACGTAAAGTAACAGAGCAAGATATGTAAAACATAAATGTTATCAAGAAACATGAAACGTAAGCATAACAGTGATAATAACCTATGATGCATGGATATTCAACTAACGGCGCGTGTCACGCATCTGCTTTATACCTAAACAGCAAACATTGAATGGTGCCATAATCAAGTATTGGGTGATTTACTGCCATTGAAATCTTTATGCACCGACTATGATTACTATGTTTCAGGCATCTCAAGCATGGACTGAGTGGATTTTGAAGAAGAGGAAAGCTTTCGATCAACGAGGTGATATGGCTATTCTTGCCTGGACTGAGCAGCAGCAGCGCGAACTGAATCTTCGTGCTCGCCGCCTTACTCGTTCAAAGGTAGGTTCCATTATTTGTCAAATCCCTTTTGTTCGTCTCTAATGTTTGATAATTTATTAGTTATGGATTCAGCTTTTAGTGTATTCTATACAATTACATTTCCAGATTGATCCTGATGAAGAAAGAAAGATATTGGTAAAAGAGAAGAAAACATCTTTGGAAAATGTGAACAATACTTTGAGGCGGCATACCCTTGTTCTTAAAAAGAGAGATATTATACGAAGAAAAGCAGAAGAAGAGCAGAAGAAGATCATAAGCAAACTTTTGGCAGCTGAAGGTCTTGAACTCGAGCAGGAACAAGACGAAGACAAAAGACAATAAGTTTGAAACCGAAATCTCTTCCCGAAAGAGGATGCAAGCAGCAGCAGCAGCAGGTGGGATAATATCTCATGCTAAGGTCTTCCTTCCACTTTTAAAGTTTGATGATTCTTAGATCTCCTGTTATATCTATGGAACACAAATCCACAGGAAATACCTGACCTTGTCTTGTATAAAATTATATTGCCTGGTGATGCATTGGTTTAATTGCTGATTTGCATTGTATATCTCTGTACAAAAGGGAAATGTTGTTGTATATATGAATTGTACAATGATGGGTATTGAATTTCTTTTTCAGTTGAAGGGAAACGGTATGTGAATGTGTAGTCACTACATGCTTTATTCCGATTGATTATGATGATTTATTTATTATGATGGGTTCCTACAAAATTAATGGTGTTGATTGTGTTGTGTAGGAGGTTGTGGTAAAATGAGTATTGGATGTATCAATACTCTTGTTTTAACACCACATATTTCATTTCAGGTCGGGTTAGACTTCACATTTTTTTTAAGGCCCCCGTTGAAATTTCCCCCTCACACCGTTGAAATTTCTCACGGCCCGTAGAATTTTCACCCCCTGATCTGTTGAAAATTTCAACATTGCTTCTATTTTTCAACGTGGTAAGAGGAAAATTCAACCGGCCCGGGGAAAATTTCAACGGGACAAGGGGGAAATTTCAACGGTGGACATAAAAAAAAATGACAGGTCTGACCCAACCTGACATGAAATATAAGGTGTTAAAATGACCAGAAATGATAATTTCTCACATAACCTTGGCACCAATGCCGGACTTGGTATTTAATTTACCTTACTGTTAACAAAAAAAAAAAGTATTACTTCCGTCCCACAAAAAGTGTCAATTTTTTAAAAATGAATTGTCCCATAAAAAGTGTCCATTTAGAAAATCAGTACATTATTTAATGCATTTTTTCTAATCATACCGATATCATAACATTCAATGTTTATATATTCATTTCATATTCTAAAAGAACATTTATTATGTTATACGATATATACGTCCATCACTACCTAAAAATATAACATATTAATTATTTTCTTAATTTGTGTGCAACACAGCTCGTTTTCCACTTTGAAAGGTCGAAAGTAAAGTGTTTTGGTGGAAATGAAAAGAAAAAACTGCTCGTTTTCCGAGATCATTCCATATTAAATTCCAGGTTCCGTCACTGTTGGCCCCACGGTGTTTTCACCTACCTATTTCTAAAGTCCTTACTTTATTTTCACGGATACGAAAGGAAACGCACACATCAGTTAATTTCAACCTTACCAGGGTTCGAACCTTAGTCTCCCCACTAGATAGCCAAGTTAAACTCTAATAGAAACCACCAGGTCAAAGTATCTATTTCTAAAATCCTTAATGCACCACGTAATAAATTTATTACAAGTTTACCAGATTATTTTAACTACATTCGCTCCATTAAAGAACAATCATATATTTCAAAGATATCTTTATTATCCTCCTTCAGAAATGCAAAGTTCATCTGAGAAATTAAAAAAAGAACGCGACAGAACTTTCCATTATATAGCGCACTTCTCTTCAAAGCAAGAACATGATTTGTGCATCAACCAGAAATCGAATCCGGATATGTACTGCCGCAACCCCTCTTTTCACCAACTGACAGGAGAAACGTGAATAGAAACCCACCGGAACACCATCTCCACCCCCTATTTATGGCTCCTTTGACGCCAGCAAACCCACCGCGATGGTGGAGATGGTATCACAAGGCTGCTACGGTCGGGCGATTTGGAGACAAGGATAGGGTTGGGCGGTGAACTGGAGACGGGATGAGGGTGGGGCGGCAAATTGGCAAAAGTAAAACTAATCTGTAAAGAGTAATATGTTACGTAACAGGTGTGGTGCCCAATGTAGATCCAGGTGGGGCAAAAATAATAACTGTGGTGACACTGTAGAATATCATTTTAGAAACAAGACGGGTTTCAGCGGTATAACTGTTGTGGTGCCAATAACGGCCTTCATAAATTATTTACAATGACGGTCCCAAAGACATCCCTGCATTATTAAGATAAAACAATAACACAGCTAAAACAAATCCAATGCATCCAGCAGGTGGCCATCTTGAGCAATATGCTTCAAGTCAATGATGTAACTATTTCTAAGAAATCCAAACCCAATTGTTCCGTTCTTATAACGCCAAACCCGACCCTCACCTTGACGAGGATTTGTCGTGGTTCCCGGTATAACCAAATCATAGCTTGAAGTCATGTGAAGCATACCTGAGAAGACACAACCATCCGGATCTGTTGAAGGCCCATCAAAGATGATGTCATCATCTGTATAAGTTGAAGGTCTTAGATGGATGCGGCTTTCGTATATACGTTGTTCCTTGGCAGAAAAAGGAGGCTCGATTAATGCAGTACTCGAGGTCCAAAATACTGGGGTATGACCAGAAAATCTAGATGAGTCCCCAACCCTTCGGCAAGACATTCCCCCAATGTCATCATATGTAATGAGATAAAACTCCAGGTTCATGTCATCAGAAATACCCTACAACAATGAATCTTACGAGTGAGCAAAAGTGTAGGTACTCATGTATGGACAATCTGTCAAATGAAGAAATCCAGATTGGAAAGTGCAAAACAGGGAAAAAGCGTTAATTATGCATATCCTGACTAAGAGCACTTGCATTAATGTCTATTAGCTAAGACACACATAACCCATATTTTATTTTTGCATTTCACGGAATCTATATTTAGGAACTCAAAGCTTGAAAGCCCATTAAGAAACTCTACGGTCAATTGAGTTTGTGGACCTCAAAAAATGAAAGCTCATTGGAGACGACCTCAAGAGTGTAGGGAACTCAAAGAGTGTTTCCTATGTGTAAACCGTAGAGGCAAAAACCTGCAAAGGCCGGTCTCTTATACGCAGTAGTACAATACAAGTAAATTATAAAGAAATTCTAACCATAACAAATAAAAAAAGAGAGAGAAAAGATTTCTCAAACTTTTCAAACAATACCAACAATCTGAGACTAGAGCATAGGTGGTCAAGCCCGAAATTCAACATATTTCATACACTCATGTCAGCTAAAAAGAGCTCCTTAGATCAAGAGCTCGTTTAAGCAGGAAAACAAAAAGAAAAATAACTATACCAATCAAAGGATGCAAAGCCATAAAATTGCTCTCTCTCCATAGACAGTAGACACCACACAATTTAGCGAGAAGAAAATTTGACATTCCGTTGTGGGGTAAAATGAAAATAAGAAAGAGTACCAAAAATAATAGACCAGCTAACCTATTTGTGTTTGTATCAAGTTTCAACACCACAATTTATGCTTAGAACCAAATTTTGAACAGTTAGACAGGAAATCTTGCAGGTAAAACTAAAGCTTGCTTTTATACCACATGGTTTTACAAACTTCGTATATAAGACAAACATCCAAGCAAAAGTAAAGATGTGATAAGAAGAATGAACATGTAGCAACAATATTCGATTTTTTTAGAAATATATTTGAAGTTTGAACTTTGAAGTATCACTTAAACAATGTTCACCACTTTAAATATCCAAATTCAATAAACCTTTCTAGTATTTCATAATGTGATAATCCTCTTAATCATCAATAATAAACAGTGTAAGTGTGTAACACCACAAATAGGAATTTAAATATAACTATTTAACTTTTGGATGAGAGAAGCCCAAAAGTATAGGTACCAATATGTACTAGTTCCTGTTTCGATTTAGTTCGAAAACCAATTTACTACATTAGTGTTTTTCAATTTTTTGAGATAGAGGAAGAGAGTTAAAAAAAAAAAGCAGAGGAGTTGGATGATGGGAAGAAAGAGGAAAATTATAGGAATTGTATTCTGACACAGGATTCTCATTACCCTCAGGCTTTAGGCAATCTTAAGAAACCTAGGACCACAAAAACTAGGCTTCACTTAAACTGCATGTTTCATTTTCCTCTCTTACACTAAAGCTAACCTTCTGGCAGGCTTAAGATTCTTTGTTCCACTATATATATAATATAACAATATAAAAAACATCAACAACTATACCCCTTCCTTAAGACAAAAGGTTTGTCAGACGTCAAATGGCTCCTATAGCGAAATCAATGCCACACAAGGTGGGGGAAAAAAGACCAAAATAGAACAACTTTAATAATGGAAACATCATTATTATCAAACAGCATCAACAAATCAATAATGGAAACAAGGAAAGCAAATGGGTAGCAGTAGGTGGCAGGGCGGTTGTTAGCAATAGTTTCTAAATGAAAACAAATGCAGATGATCAAATCCCCACCTTCCATAAACCCTGCAAAGGCCGAGAAGGCACGGGCGAGCAATTCAGGATCTTTACAAAATGCTCTGGCTCTAGCTTCCTCCATCCATGTTTTTCCCTTTCGCCTCCTCTGCCTCCTGGATGATCCATTTCCACCAGGGCTAGTTCGATTTGCAATGTACTGATAAATTTCAGACATTAGCCGGTCAGGGAAACTCCTGGGGGATCCAGCATAAGCATCCTCACTCTCTTCCCCTCTCACATTTCCAGAACTAGATATATTACTCAACGCCCCATTTGAGCTTGAATTCATAGAATGAAAAACACCATGTTCCTCGAGAACAAAATGACAATGCCCCATGAAACTCAAATCAACTTCAATTAAATCATTTTCCGAATTCCCAATTCAGCAGAAGCAATCAAACTTTCAGTCAAGTCAAAATTCCCCTCCAAATCAATGTAATTCACGGGTTGGCCTCTAGATGTCAAACTGATCCACAAAAAAGTAGACTTAATCACATCATAAGTACCGCTTTTCGAAGGGGAAACTCTTGAACCAGTGATATAAAAAGGACCCCAATCGAAGAACACAAGAGGCGACGGTGAAGGAACTGCAAAGTTGGACGTGGCAGTTCCGCTACGCCTCCAGAATCCGATAAGATTTTCATACTCAAGAAGGGTTTTGTAAAGAAACTTATAAGAAATCTTACCGCTGCCCCATTTCTTAATTAGGGTCTTGGAACCCCATCTGCGGTCACACATAGCGAACCAGAGCCTGGGATCGTCCCGACAAAGAGAAAGATAGCGTTTTGAAGTGCACTCAAACTTTGCCAGATCCGACTGACCAAGAAAGGATAAGATACATAATTGAACGTCTTCAGGAAAATCAGAGAATGAAAATGCTGAGGTATCTTTGATAGTTGCCGCCATTTGAGTCTGGATTTGTGAATTTCACGTAAAATTAATACGCCGAGTATTTGCGGGAAGGCTTCCAGGTGGTAGATGTTGATCTGAACAAGTTGATAGAGGAAGAAGATTATTCAGAGGGATAGGAGGACGATTCCTCGGGAGGTCGCCGTCTGTATTGGGGAAGGAAAAAAAAAATGTTTTTAACAACATTCCAATTATGTTTATTTTTAAATACTATTTTGATGCATTTAAATTTTTGGAATAAAATGATATACAGAGAAACCCTCGATAAACGAATATTCGATAAATGAATAAACCATTAAATGAATAATTTTCTTGATTCCGAAACAGGCAAAGCATATTAAATGAATAACCTCATTAAACGATTAATCGAATAAATTTTTTGAGTCATTAATGACCTATGTAAACATAAATGAATAATGATTAAATTTCATATATATATATATATATAAGGAAGCCACATGATGAAAAAATTAATAAATGGAGTGCGGAAAGGACAAAAGAATATTTTTAACGATTATAAAGGAAAAAATCACAATTATTCTTTAAAATTATTACTTCACGTGTTAATGTTCTTAGTGTTTACAATCATTCTTCATATTTACTTTATTCCACATTTGTTCTTCATATTTATTCTTCATAATTATTCTTATTCCGATTAAATTACATTCATTCTTCTATCCCGATTTTTTGATAATTTTGTCCTTTTGACAAAAAACTATATAAATAATAAACAAAAATATTTCATCCAATCAACCATTTTCATATAAGAATTCATTTCTTCTCAAAAAATGCATCTAAAGTTGTTTGTTTTGCCTACCACCAAAATGCATCACATCCTTAATTTTTTGCAATGCATGCACAACTTCTGAAATGTTTTGCTCTTGTTGTAGCAAGTAATTTTGTATGGTGACTACTGCCTGAAATGCTTATTTTGAGGACACATTTGGTATGACGCTTATATCATCTGGTTCAGGATCATTCTCATCATTTAGTACGGACTCAATAATTTCTTCATCTATAGGCGATTCCATAACTGCATCATTCCAAGTGATATATTATTTTATGTTTATTGTTAAAAGATAATTTAGTGATATATCAATACAATACAATGTACCTAGTCCATACATATAGTGCATGTATTCCTAATCCAGAGTTTAACGAAAATAAATATAATTAAGTTTTTCATAAGAATTTTGATAATTACCCTCTAGATACATTTGTACATTAAATGTAAAAATACTAATCATAAGAAAAAAAAAAAAATGTAAAAATATTATCTAAATGAATAAATATTCATTTATCGATAAATAAATAAACTCGATAAACGAATATTTTTTAAATCCCGATGATATTTATTTATCGGCGTTTTACTTGTAGTAACTAAAAAGGGGAAGACGGTGGTAAGATGAGTGGTTGTAAGGGGTAGTGGTGAAATGGTTGGCCAGTACGCGGTGGTCGTGGTGAGCGGATGATGGCGGCTTGGATTGTGATTGGGGATTGTGGTAAGTTATGACAATGGTGGTGATATGTAGGCAGTGGCGGAACCAGGAAAAATTTTCGGGGTGGTCTTGGTATATAAACTGCAAAGCTAAAAAAAATCCGGAGAAAAAATAAAAAATGTTGGTAGTAGGATTTGAACTTACAACCTAAAATTATAGAGACTGAAAATGCTTTGTTCTTAAACCACTAGGATATAAGATCTTTTATTCAAGAAAAAGACACATAACATACTAATATTAACACTACTACTAATACAATAATAAAAATTTGGGGGGGCTTGGGACCATAATGGGGGGCTTGTGACCATTTGGGGGGGCTTGAGACCACCCAGGCCTAAGGGTGGTTCCGCCCCTGTATGTAGGGAACG
The DNA here is from genome assembly GCA_026214975.1 of Gentiana macrophylla. Lineage (NCBI taxonomy): Eukaryota > Viridiplantae > Streptophyta > Magnoliopsida > Gentianales > Gentianaceae > Gentiana > Gentiana macrophylla. The sequence continues at coordinate 21,100,231 of CM047809.1, read as the reverse complement.
AAGGTGACAGTTGGTGCAAAGTGGAAGGTGACGGTGGTTGGTTTCAGTGAGGAATAATTTCGTTTGCATACCGGTGCCTTTTAAAGGCCGAAGGAACACCATACAAGAAGTACAGTACTCCTACGCAGCGTATCGGCGTATGGGTGAAAGGCCATCTCTGTTTTCAGATGCATGTTCGCACATCTAGTCAGTGCCTTGAATTTGAATAAGAAAAAAAGAATTTGTTAATAAAAGAACATTGGATCCATACAGGACATTTTACTTAGTAAAATGGCATGACCCTTGAAAAATAAATGAATAGAACTACTACATATGCAAACTCTTTGCATTACAAAAGTTAGACCACATATAAGAAGAAGTTGATCACTACTTAGATGCATCAGTACTACTAACTGACATGTTTCGTCTATAGGCGGCATCACTATCACGCGATTGCGCACCCTTATAAGGTTTTCTCACATCCTTCCTATCACTTTGCATTGGTTTTCTAGACTCAAAGATATTGCCCAAGAATCCCTCAACCGATTCGGGCGAAAAATATGATTTTGAAGGCAAGAATGTAGAGTAAGTTTTCAAGAACTCAATATATGCAGGCAGTATATATTTGATAGTCGCCTCTTTTATTTGGTCCCTTAAGTCCTCATCAGGTATATTGTAAAATCTTTTGTGTCTCTGCAAGATTTCCTCGAACCCGGTTGTAAAAGCTTCCATTTTTCCTCTGATTATAGGTCCGATTGCATCCCTTTTCTCTCCGGTTAATTCTTCTGTATCCAATAGCCTTACCAAAGCCCCCCATGCTTGTTTTTGATACGTGTATGCGGATTCTTCTGCAATGCTTTTGTACTTCTTTTTCATGTATTGTTCTCCTATTAGCTTTGCAAGTTCACTGTTTCTTGTTCTCATGTAAATATACCAGTATGTGTTCATGACATATATATTAGACACTGCTCGATCTTTGTAATGTGGTTTCTTTTCTTCTACATTCCTCTGAATCGCTTCCATCACATTGAAAACGGCTTTTAGCAGATTCTCATCTGTTTCGGTTTTGCAAGTATGCCGGCTTTCCATGATTGTTCGATCCTGAATACACGAGCCATTGGTACACTATAGGCATCTGTTGCCAAATACTTTAGGTAGTTTATTGCATACCTAACCAATTTCGGAACGGATCCATCACTAGGAGGAGGGACACCATCATTGTTAGCCTCAATCAGGAGACTAAACTCCCAAAAGACTTTTGTAGAAGCATGAACTAAAAGTTTTTCGAGTTCTCTGAACCGGGAACAGATATCGACACCAGACTCGCCTTCGAAGGTTTCATAGAATTCTTGTTTGATTATTTCTAATGAATCAAACATGTCTAAGAGTTTGAATAGCTTCTGTGGTTCTTTCTTACTTCTTGCAACACCTTCTCCAAATCTAAAAAACACCGCCATGAGTTTGTCAGCGATTTTCGTGAAGCATTCTGACCAAATAACTCCTTCCATAATGCTCCCCAATACTTGACTGCACATGTTCTTTTCTGATAAGAGGACAGATTTCACTGCTATCTCAAAATGTTGTATCCAAAGACTAATTGCTGCCTCCAAATTCTCCCATTCCATTGCGTCGATTTCTTCTGGATTGTATGTCTTTAAGTAATCTGGATTCAGTCTCATCAATGCTTTGGCTGCTCTTCTGTACCTTGTCTGTTGATGCAAAATCGAAAATGATCAATATCAAGCTGTTCAATTCTAAGAGTAGGTACTAAGTAGGCAGTTGTGTTCTTACCTTTACATAGATATCAATGCATATGTCTAGACAATCATTGGCTGCTAAAGTCTTCGTGATCCGTCCAAGAACTTCGATTTCGAGCTCACTACCCAATTCAGTGGGCTCGAAGAGATATTCGTCATCTTCAATATCCTTATGCCTTATCTGCAGCAATATGTTCTCATACTCATCTTGCAAATTCATTAAAGCTTCATCAAGAAGTCCATCAAACTTCATGGCGTCGACTTCTGTTTCGTAAAGGGCTTTCAAAGTAATCAAAGTTTCCCTCAAACGTTGTGTTCTGTACTGGTCAGTGGCCTTAGTTCTACTCAAGAACTCGACAACTTCTTGCAGCTTTTGAATTGCAGGCTCACAATCTTGGCTAATGGAATCGATCACCTCATTCAAGTTATCCACACAATCGAGATAATTGATCAGCTTCATCTGCCTCTTGGTCATGACCTTTTCACCAGACAAATCTGAGGCAATCTCGAGAATCTTACTCTGAAGAGACTCAGAAAACTTGAAGCTTTCAAGAAGGGCAAGAGCCGGTGAAGTGGCTCGGTTTATTCTGGTGTCTAGTGCTTTATTAGCAACGGAAAGGGTCTGCAAAGGAGCAATCTTTTTGTATGCAATAGTTAAAGATTCTCCAACACCATTGAGTTTCTTGTCCATTTGGTCTAAACCCACCTCCAATTTTCCAGAGGTTTGAAGAATGCTTTTCAGATCATAACAGGCAGTGATCAGCTTTGAAAGGGTTGGATCATCTTCATGTTTTAGCTCCAAAGACATTGTTTCAGTTTCTAGAACAGAAAAACACAGAATGAAACGAAGAAAGAAGGAAATGAAGATGTCGAGATGAAAAATGGGAATTGTTTAAAGGTCGATGGTACCTATAGGCCAACTGAATCAAAGCATATAGTAGAATAACGAAGCATTGATTCCAACGGAAACTCCAAAAAATATGGGTCAGGCTAACTGGTGTGCCTTTTTCTTGTTTTTTCTTTTAATTGCCGGCTTCAACTGTCGTTTAAATCGAAATCATCCTAATCACTCCAAAAGTCCCCCGATAAACACACTGGGTACACACGCTGGCCGGTCAAACGGGTAAAAAATATGTCGTTTTATGTGTCTTTTATAATTTTAAAGGAAAAAAAACCCATACAAAACAGCATTGGCTTATACTTTGAAACCGAAATTATTATTTTGCTTGGATAATAAGAAAGAAAAATTGGAAATGGAGTCTTCAGATATTAGGTTTTAAGTTTTTTCGTGAATTTTTATCTACGATTTTATAGATTTTTTCACGTTTTCGTGTTTTCATGGATATGTCTATGAAATGTCTGCAAGGTGATAATTTTTATGCATAGCGAGAAATATCCACGTTATCAAGTTATTTTTGTTGATATTTGTTGGGAAATTATCAATCTAGGGTGTCGTTTAACATGTAATTAATGTAAAAAACAAAAACAGTAAAAATTAGACATGAAATTTATTGACTGATGCACTCTGTCCTTAAGACGTTTTTCCTCGATTATATGCACACGGTAATGACAATCATCTACTAAAATTCAACAATTGTAATTTTTTTGAATTGTTGCACTCTAATGAGAAGAAACAGACGAACCGATCCTGATAAATCTCTTATTGACTCATATTTTTAGTAAGACATGAATGAATGCAAAATTTGGGCTCACAAAAAATTCTCATGAATTTTCTATCTTCTAATTTTCATTCAAGTGTTGGGATTATATAGGACAATGATGCCTACTCGTCTACCGGTTGCTACCTTTAACCGAAAGGATACAACATCTTACGTGGTTGTAACCTTTCACCGAGAACCCTCCATTATTTTAGAATTAACTTTTAACTCAAATTTCTCCAAAACTCCCCAACATTAATGAAAATTAATGCAAATACAATGCAGACTTTGAAGAGATCACATGCGGAAATGTGTTGCATCGGGTGAGGTCGTTTAACTCAAATTTCTCCAACAAATATACATATGATTGTTTATTGTAACAATATATATATATATATATATATATATATATATATATGTGTGTGTGTGTGTGTGTGTGTGTGTGTGTGTGTGTGTGTGTGTAGTGTTTATCGTAACAATGAAACATAAATTCTATTTAGCGGAAAATCATAAAATATACAGGGACTTGGGGAAGTACATGAGGGTTCCTATGCTACATGGAAGAAAACAAGTCTTTCCTTTCACATATCTCGAGGACAAAATGCAGAGTAAGATGCGCTATTGGAAAACAAAGTGTTTATCTAGAGGTGGCAAATGAGTACTCATCCAAAGTTCATTAGCAGCACAACCGTTCTATATTATACAGACTACCATGCTCCCTTCTACAACTTTAAGCAAATTGGATAAGACCTGTAGACAATTATTTTAGGGAGATGATGAACATGGACGGAAGATGCATACCCTCGCTTGGAAGACTTTATGCCAACCGAAGGAGGCTGGAGGTTTGGGGCTTAAAAGGTTGTATGAAAGGAACATTGCTTTTCTAGGTAAGTTGGTATGAGACCTTGTTACACAGAAGGAAACGTTGTGGGTATAGCGGGCAATCTGTCCCAACACTTGCACAATTTCCATTCAAGAGTGTGGGCAATCTCTCACAACACCCCTCTCAAGTGTGGGCTATCTCTCCCAACACTTGCATTTTTTTAATGTTCACACCAGGGTTCGATCTCATGACTTCTGGCTTCGATACCATGGTTTTTTTTTTTTGAAAGTCTCCGATACCATGTTAGATCGTCGCCACTCACAGACTAAAACCAATTGATGGTAGTAAATGTGCTACTATATTTCCTTATACATTCAAGAGTGTGGGCAATCTCCCCCAACATCCTTCCAGCTGCTATGAATACAAACCTGGGAGATCTTTGGAGGAAAATATGGGAATTAAAAGGCCATCCCGAAGTAGTTATTTATTGTGGATCACTACACACGAAGCACTTCATGTTGATATGATGCTTCATAATAGACATTTGGACGACCCCCTTTGCAACCTTTGTGAAGAGGCCGACGAGACAACACTACATGCCCTAAGGGATTGCAATTGGGCGAAGGACATATGGCTCCAATGTGTATCTACTGAAAATAAATGTATGTTTTTTAATACCACCTCTGTGGTTGACTGGCTGAGATTGAATATGCAACCAGGTGGGAGTAGAACCTTTGGGACAACCAAGTGGGTGTATCTGTGGAGAGAGGCTTTGTATGAGATTTGAATGTAGAGAAATAGGCTCAAGTATGGACACGATGAAGACATGCCTCCGTCTTATATTTTTATTTTGAATACAGTTGAAAAAGTAAAAAATCTTAAACTTACTTGATTTAAGAGTAGCGTACCGTATTTTCCTACCTGATGGCCTGTTAATAAATGTGTTCTATTTTTATAAAAAAAAATCACAAAATATGATTATTACCCTCAAATATTTTTTTTTTTTTTGATTTTCCATTAATTTTTATTTTATTATTATTTTCGGAGTTGCCTTGAATAGAGACATTGTAACTGGGTAGAGACATTGTGTTGCAATTTCTGAACTTTTGCTAGAATTTTTATGTACCCGTCAGTTTTCGGAGAACCCATCTTCGAGGTCACACCAGGGTAGCTTTCGTATCTCGTCAAGCCTGTTATTCTTCCATATATACAGCCTTATTGGCAGTCGCCATCGTTTTCCCAAGAACATCTTCTTTTGGAATCTTTGTCGATTCGGTGTGTAAAGATGGACCCATCAATCATGCAGCTCCTTGAACAAGACGAGGTCCGTGTTTGCTATGATTTCTTGGTTCTTAAAGATGAATTTTTTATGATTACTGATGCAATTTTCACAGGACGAGACTATGCATTCAGGGGCCGACGTGGATGCTTTTACGGCGGCTCTCAATCGGGATATTGAAGGCGATGCTTCCACCTCTCAGCCCTCTGATTCTGATTTATGTACAACTCTTTTTCCCTCTCTTTTAGTAGTGGAAACGGCGTGGGTTTCTTTAATTTTTTTTTTTGTTGTTGATATTAGACAAGGGAAACCATTAGTGGTTTCCGATTTTTGGAAAAGATCTGATAATTTCGTGTACTTAGCAAGTTATAGAAATAGTGATTCAAGGAACCTGCTTTTTATGATGTTACAACTATCAGAGTTGCTGTTTATATGAAAGGTGAAAATGAAGCATTTGAATTGCAAGCCTATTTTATTTTTGGTGACTTGAAAATCGAGATTTTTTTCCTCGTATTTGTGACAAAGTCGTCACCAAATGAATTAGGTCGGGCATGCACTCTGTTTGGAACAAGTTGAGTTTTGCTCCTTGAAGATAGTTCCATTCTGTATCATTGCAGAACAAATGGCCTCTTGGTTAAGATTTTAGTTTCATTTTAAATTAATGGTTTTGTATGCCTCACACGAGAGGTTTGGCAGCATCCGTGTTGGTGCTGTTTTAGGTGTTAAATTCAAGATTTTTGTTTTTGATTTGCAGAATTGGTGATTTCAAGTTAGATTGGGCTTGTATCTAATTATGTTTAGTTTTTTTATGGATTATGGTTGCTGTAAATGATTGGTTTAAGATTCAGATTTAAGAAAACCAATCGGAATTGTTCAAAAGGAAATTAACCAACTTCTTAGAAAGTCTGATGAAGTATAAGACTTTATAGAGCTAAAGGCAGTCTTAAATGCCAGGTCCTGAACAGTTGTGGTGTAAAATAGGTTGTCTTTTTGCAATTTGCAGTACACGCCTGGCGTACATATATGAATCGAAAAATTAAATTACATTTTGGGCCTGAGTCGTGTCTCTTGTTTAGCACTCTGATCTTATGTAAGGACCAGACCTATTATGCATTAGGACTCTGTTGATCCATCTGCAGAGACTAGGGTCTTACATCGTATAATTTATTCTTTTAATTTTCTTGATTAGGTTGTGTTTGTACTGTTTTCAAGTGTTCTTGATAAGTTGTTTTTTGTGTGGATTGTAGCTGTACTATCTCAAGGGAATAACTATACTTCAAATCAATTTCTACACCAGTGGAACCCTTCCACACACATGGAAAATGCCAGTTGTACAACCCAGCAAGACACAATGGTTATACAACAACAACAAATGCAAACAGAAGCGATACCGCCTGAAAGTGACCTCCAGCAGCAAGAGAGTCAGAAAGCACCGAATGAATCCTCCTCACAGGATCTGCAACAACCCTTTTCTCAGGAGCAGAAATCATTTCTTGAGGATTCACGCCAGCAAAATGCGCCTCATCTTTCTCAACAGGCAGCTAACACGAATGCTCAAGTCCATAACCCGTGTCTGACAGAATGCACAATGCAGATTATGAATCTCAGCTCATGAAATTGCAGAATATGAATAGTCAGCCTGCTTCAGTGTCAAGGATGGGCAATCAACAGAGTCTAGCCACTACAGCAGGAGTGAGCAACAGGCAGTCTGTTCTTCCAGGAGCAAATAGTCAACAAACAATGAATTCTACTGGTAACAATAATCAATTGGCAAGTGCCACATCGCTTCGTGGGAAACAGGTGCCTTTTGGAATGTTGCTTCCCGTAATACAGCCCCAACTTGATAAAGACAGGGCGATGCAGCTTAACACCATTTATAACAGATTAAGGGTGAGTTTGCAGAATATTGGTTCCCCTCCCCCTTTCCCTCCTGGATTGTCCATTTTTGGCTTTGTCTTACACAAAATGGGATTTCTTTTTCCTAGAAAAACGAAATTCCTAAAGAAGACTTTGTCCGGCACATGAAAAGTATCGTGGCTTACCAAATGCTCAAGATGGCTGTGTATAAGTTACAATCTCAGGTGTGTTCAAACCTTCTAATTTTCTGACGGGCGCATAGTCCTTGGTTCTTGTAATTGATCGATGTTGACTGTCTGATAATACTGAAGCTGGATAACAGGCTGCTAGGAATGCGCAGAACATGCCTCAACTTGCAGCACAGGCACAGGCGCAGGCGCAGGCTCAGGCTCAGGCTCAGGCTCAGGCTCAGGCTCAGGCTCAGGCTCAGGCTCAGGCTCAGGCTCAGGCTCCGGCTCAGGCTCCAGCCCCAGCTCCGGCTCAGCAATGGCAATTGCCTACAGCCTCAGATGGTACCGTTTTTTTTCTTCTGAATCTCAATGAATCATTTGCAAATCTGTGTCAGAAGGGTGTGAACTCTTCTTTTTGGTAGACTAGTTTCTAGTTTGAAAAGATGACAGCTTTTACAAACCATGCAGGAAATATGAATGCTAATAAAGCACGTGATATAGAACGAGTGCCAGGTGTACAAACGCCCATGGCTGTTTACGGAAGTTCTGCAAGCAATTATCAACCTTTTTCAGGACAAAATGCTAATGCTTCAGCATCAGCGCTAAAGCTGGGGCCTCATGACCTCAAACAAGACATATTCCTGCTTATCAGAATACGAGTACATCTCCGTTAGGAATGACTACACAGGGGATGAATGTCACTAACATGTCCAAGTTTGATAGGCAGAATCCTCTTGGTGATCCAAAAAGGTTGCAAGGCTCAAGTCCTGCACACATGACAAATCCTTCTGCTCTACCGCAGAACTCAGTTTGGCAACCTTCATCATCAAGTAATGAACAAAAAAGTGGAACTTCATCTTCCATATCGTATGTTAAGCAGGAACCGTTTGATCAGCAAAATGAACTACACAGACCTCAAATATCTGCTCCCTATGGAAGTGGTGTTCTTACTCCCTCATCTTCTGTTCATGCTGCTCAGGGGAATCTTATTTCTGGAAATTTGAAGGATGAATCTGTTGACATGCAGTATTCTAGAGCAGGGTTCTCAACAAATGCTTTAACCTCCAATTTAAAGACCCCCATTTCTAGTCAGATGGACACTTTTAACTCGGTAATTTGTTTATTCTGTCTTGAGACTAGCTGGTTTCCTAGTGACAAATTTGAGGATCTTTTTTGTCTTCTGAATATAGAATATACAACTTAAACTCGCTCCTGCGCTTGTCTAGTGGCATAGCTTTTGGGTTTTTATCTTTCAAAAGTAAATTTGCTACTTCACTATGTTGATTACGGTGAGAGTCGTATGCAGGTTATTTGGTGATTGACACTTCAAATATACGGGACATTACTAGTGTGTCTGTCTGTGTGTATTCATTCATTCATTTTATTTACTATTTTTAATAGGGAAGTGCTCTGTGCGCTTGTCATAGCTGGTGTGTGTTTTTTGCCAACATGATTCTCTGTTATGTATGCTCGTTTATTGCTTTCCTTATCATTTTTCCTTGCTCACCAGTTAAACTCCCGAGCAACACCTACTGCCCCTCCTGTGACTCTTGGAAACAATGCTAAGACTTCATCAAAAATCAACTGGACAAAAGAAGCCACTGAAGTCCCCGGTTCCTCACCGCCTCCATCAAGGTGATTTAACTGGATCTGATACTTCTGCAGCTTTGTTTTCTTGAAATGGTCATTAAAGTGATGACATTCTTGAAATGAATTGTGATTCCTCCAGCAAGAAGCAAAAAGTGTCTGGGGCTTTTCTGGATCAAAGTATTGAGCAACTCAATGATGTGACTGCTGTCAGCGGCGTTGATCTCCGGGTAACAAGATCTTTCCTTTTGTATATTTCGTCATACTTTATGCTCCTCCTAGTGGGAACCCCAAGTGGGGGGAGGGAGTAAAAGAGAAAGTTACGACTTTGAGAAACTCAAAAGATGGATTGTCCATGATTCTTGATTCATGGTGCCCAACATAGGAAGAGGAGGAACAACTGTTTTCTGGCCCCAAGGAAGATATCCGTGTTACAGAAGCATCTCAAGAGTTGTGCAAGAGGAAGAAGAAAAGCTGATTATAGAGAAAGTTCCTTTTCAGAGAAAGTTGGCAGAAATTAGTAAGTCAGTTTTGTGTTTCTATGAGATATTCATGTTTCCTTTAACAGGTGCAATTTGATAATTATAGCCTGTTGGGTTTACCTGGTTCTCCTTTTCTCCCTTTGCCGCAGTGGCAAAAAGTGGTTTGAAGGGTATCAGCAATGATGTAGAGCGGTGCTTGTCACTGGTAAAGCTGTACATGCATACATATCCTTATGTATATTTATGTGATTTATTAATCATTGATATATTTTCTTCTACTTATAGTGCGTGGAGGAAAGAATTGTGGATTGATAAGTAACCTCATCAGAGTGTCAAAACAGGTAAGATGATATAAATAAATAAATAAAATGAAGAAAACATAATATTGCTCTTACCTGAAATGAAAATGAAGAAGAAGGAAACAAAATAGGATCAGAGATAACATGAATGCATTTCTGACAGCGGTTGATATCGAGAAGCCAAGACATAAAACTATAGTCACTTCAGATGTTGGTCAGCATATCATGTCAATGAACAAAAAGGCTAAGGCGGAATGGGAGAAGAAACAGGCTGAAGCAGATAAACTACTAAAGCTGAACGAGGCAAGTATTTCTTCATCTTTTATTCATGAAGTTACTTGTGCATGCATAAAGTAATCGTATCTCACGCATTTTCTGTCCCCGCCTTAACATCTGTTGATCTTTGTTGTAAAAAGCCGCCCGAGGGTAATCCAGGGGCAGATGGTGAGAAAGACAAAGACGAGAACCGTTCAAGAATGGCTAAGGTAGTTTACTTTTTTTGGTGTTTCCTTGTTTACTGCATATTAGCAGATTCCTAAGTTGATGTCAAAGTTATTATATTTATATAGCAGGTGGTGGTAAACAAGGAAGAAGACGACAAGATGCGTACAACAGCAGCAAACGTTGCAGCCAGAGCTGCTGTTGGTGGAGATGATATGCTGTCCAAATGGACACTTATGGCTGAACAGGCTAGGCAGAAACGCGAAGGAGACGGCGCATCAACAACTTCTCATCCTCCTGAAAGAGATATCGAACGAAAGCAATCATCATCAGTAATAAGCTTAAAGGACAATCAACAAGTCGTAGTAGATAAGAAGGGCCAGTCTACTACTAGTGCTTCTTCCACCCCCGGTATGTTTTGCTTGCTTTTCATTTACAAAGTGTCTTCCTCGATTACATTGTCAAGGAAACGGGTTTTTCTTGAAATTTTCCAAGATCGATCCTTTTCCAATCAATATATTCTTTCTCAGCAACAGGAGCATTGTCGGGTAATAAGAAAGTTGGAAAAAGTCAAGCTGTTGTAGTGTCCAATCCTAATGTAGCTCGTAGTAGTATCTCGGTTAAGGACGTGGTTGCTGTCTTGGAAAGGGAGCCTCAAATGTCAAGGTCAACCCTAATTTATCGATTGTATGAGAAAATACGTAGTGAAGCAGCTGCAGCTGCAGCAGAATAGGTACTGAGATTGGAGGAGGATTTTGAGGGATCAGTCGGCTATGATTTTGAGGTTTTTGTCTGTGCCTTTCCTCTTATTATTATTGAATAGACAATCTTGTCATGTATATGTATTAATACTTTCTCAATCAATTGAGAAAATTATTGTGAATTTGACTTTCATACATTAAAGCTTACTTTTACATCTTCAAAAAGAAAAAGAAAATAAAGCTCCTTCCCTCCTCCCTCCTCCTCCTCCCTCCCCTCTGGGCTTGGGCTGAGTCTGATACAATTTCAATCTGATACAATTTCAATGCCATTGATACATCCTAAATTGAAATTGAAAGTCTGAAAAATAAAATAAAAAATAATGAAAAAAAAAAGAATCTACCGCTTCTTGTAACTTCACGGTACTAAGAGCACTTGCAGTAGATACCGTAAAATCCTATAAAAAATCTGTTGTAAAGATTTCAATGGGAAAAGTAACACTATTTTTTACTGTAAATTACAGATTCTGTAAAATTTCCTTTACATCTATCGCATTCATCCATATTTTGTAGATTTTCCTATATATCTACCGCATTATGTAAAATAAAAGTCTGATGCATTTCATCTTGAATAATGTTTCTGTAAACTAGAAAAACGTGTATTTAAAATTGTATAATGTATTCGTTAAGAGTATCTGATGCAAGTGCTCTAACAATATGAATTGAATCTGGATTTGCTGTACCACACAATTCGCAAAAATCATAACTAAGAGTACTCGCGTCGGTGTCTTTTAACAGATTCTCTACTTTACAGATTCGATTTACAGAATCTCTACCCACAGTCATCTGCATCAGAATCTTTATTATACAACAATAAAAAATAAGACATGTTTTCATACACATGTATAGAAGATCCATGCAACGTAATACTTGTCTAATATAAATACTTATCATCTAAGAATATATCATGAATAGTATTTTGATTACTTTAAAAAAATATAATTCAACGGCTATGCACAATAATAATCCAACAAAGAACACCTCACAATGCAATTATGCAAATTAACACACAAATAAAAAAATAAAAAAATGTTATAGAATATTTATATATGTGTATCACTATTGCTAAGGATTAGACAAACGGAAAGCAAATTCAAAATATTTGCATGCTACTGTTTTTATATAATTGTAAATTGGAACTGACTCTGTACATCCATTTATGCTAGGATGACTCTTATATATATACACAAACTATATCCTAGACACACGGGATAAGGAAAAGCACCCACTAGTAGTACATGTGGTCTTATGCATATAACCCATAGGTTACCACGTGATAACGGCGGCTGACGATAATTATCTGAGATAATTATCTAATACGGTACCGTCTAAAAAAGACACGACATATTACACGTGGTTTTACGGTGTAAATACATCCGTTGATTACACCATATATTTACGTCGATACTTATCCATTATGTCGTGCTGGATTTATGACTTAGCTATTAAGTAAACTAGGCATGGGCTAGATTTCACACGGATGAGGAGTAGATATTATGTCTAATGGACATCCACACATTACGTGTTATATTTATAACATAAGTTATAACACGTAACATTTATAACACTCCGGCGGATGTCCATTCCACAAAGAATCGCCTCGTTAAAACCTTCACTATGAAAACCCCGTGGGAAAAATCATA